>VWZX01008615.1:7228-19937 GCA_013399015.1 Galbula dea | reverse complement strand
ATCCATGTTGGCTTCTTCAAATCACCTCTTTGTCTTGCATGTGCCTTATCAGCAATTCCATGACAATGCTCTCCATGATCTTCCCAGGCACAGAGGTGAGGCTCACCAGCCTGTAGTTCCCTGGGTCTTCCTTTCTACCCTTTCTAAAAATGAGGGTGATGTTACCCTTCCTCCAGTCACTCGGGGCTTCACCTGACCTCCACGACTTGTCAAATATGATGGAGAGTGGGCCTGCAACTACATCAGCCAATTCCCTCAGGACCCTAGGATGTATGTCATCAGGGCCCATAGACTTGTTCTTATCAAGTCTTACTAGATGATCCCAAACCTTCTCTTCACTTAGCAATGGGACGGCCCTTCAGTCCACCAGCACTCACCTAGGGCTACCAAATCTTGGTTGGTGCAGGAGGATTGGATGCCAGTAAAGACTGAAACAAAGAACTCATTGAGTAGCTCAGCTTTCTCCATATCCATTGTGACTAGCTTCCTTCCTTGTTTATCAGAGAGGGAACACTCACCCTGACCATCCTTTTCTGGTTAATATATTTATAGAACCCTTTAATCCATGGCAGCTGGATTTAATCCTCTGCCTGCCTAGGACAAGACTGCCTCACTTGCATGAGGACCCCATTGGCCACTTCTTCCCACTGGCTGGACAGGGGACCTTCCCACACACATAGACTTGTTCACTGTGCCAGTTTGCCAGTGCAAACATCACAGGGTGCACTTGGTAACCCCCTCAGGTCACAAACAGATTTTAAACAGATAGGACCCTGGGCAGACCCTATGGTTCACCATAAGATGCCAATTCCTGGCAGATATGACTCAGTGGCCACACTTCTGTGACCTACTGTTGCACCAGATATTTACCAGCAGACACCCACCCAGACTCTTAGATCCAGCTTGGATACAAGGAGATTGTGGGAGAAGTATCAAAAGCCTTGCTCAGTTGAGCTAAATGACATCTCCTGTTCTCCAATCCTGTTCTCAAATCCTGTCATTTTATCACAGGAGGTAACCAGCTGATTTGTGCATGCTTCACCCTTGGTTAAATCACACTGACAGTTCCTCGATACCCTCTTCTCCCCCATGTTCAGAAATGTGCTCCGACATGACACATTCTATGATTTTTCCAGGGACCAAACTAAGACTTGTAGTTACCAGATTTACGTCCTACTGGTCTTCCCTATCCAAATGTACTGAATGGTTTTTACCTGTCCACTGCTTACCCTAGTTGTGTGAACTGGCCCACCACACCTCAGTTACTGTGGCTTTGTTTCCTCATCCCTGTGCAGTTGTGTGCCTACCCTGCAATACTGTTCGTGAGATCTATATTGCTTCCAATGCCAAGCACCCTTTCCTTCCCATGGAATCCATCACTTCTTTACTAAGCTCTGCATTGTCATCTGTCTTCCCTGTTGTGTCTGTTTAAAAGCTTTTCTCAGCGTGATTTGACCTTTCCACAGTAGTTGTATGTTCCACACTATGACACCAAGGAGGGATTTGGGTTTTATATAGTTCCCTCCATCCTAGTGGGAAACTGCTAGACATGTTGTTCCCCACCTGCAGTCTTGCTTGTGGCATATGAAGCCATGATACCACCCTGTGTGCAGCAGCATTATTTAGATATCAAAGGAGATGTAAACTCAGTAGAGGATGAAGTACTGGAAATAGTTATTTATAGCTGATAAAGTCTGACAATTATTTCCTGAAAACCTTCTGATTCTGTCATATTTTTGTGGTTATAGTCCTGAAGCTCTCAAACTATCATTGCTGTGTGCATTTCTGTCCTGTCTGGAAGTTTGTTCTCATAGTTTAAACTTCTTTGGTTTTTGTTTGTTTGTTGCTTGTTTGTTTGTTTTTCAAATAGAATATTTATATGTGTAAGTTCTTATTTAGAAGTAATATGAGCAGGTTTAAGCTCGTATGCATTGCCATGGTATTATAATTTTTTACATATATATGTGTGGCCATGAACAGAGCTTCTTTCCCTAGATAGGAAATTCATGAACAGAGTTAGTTCTCAATGTACAGCCAAGCTGGAGACTAAAGTGCTGTTACTAAGTCATTTACCCTAAAGACTTTGACAACAATGAATTTTAGGGGTTTAATTTCAAAATAGCATTTACAGAAGTCTGGTACCCATTACTGCCATTAAAAATTTCCAATTTCTTGGAATGTCAGACAATTTATTAGCGAAATCCCCTCCTTTACTCAAAGAATGTCAATAGAAATCATTCTAGGGGCCACCTGTCCCTACAAAATTGAGAGGTTTTGTATGCTTTTGGTTTAGATGTGCCATTTCAGAATATTTCAGACTTCAGCCAGGTGGATATTCTCACTAGACAGTTAGATAACAGCTGTGTCAAAATGGCTATATCAAAAATCTGTGCAGCCTTTGTGGTTTTTTGCCACTAACAGGTTGTGAAATTTCTTCTGTTGGAGTTGTTCTACAGACAATCCTAAAGTTGTAGCTCTGCTTCTGACTTTGATGTTACTGTTTCAGTAGAGGATTGGGAGGAAGGATTTCTAGCCTTCGTTTTAGACTTTACCTGTAGTGTCTTCAGTGAAGTCAGAAAGTCAATCACTGTCAGTGCAGATTATACTCCAAATGCTGGAATAACCTTCCAGGTGAAGAAGTCACATCAATTGGTAGTTTCTCATCAAAGAATGCACTTTTGTGAGTTCACACATTTCAGCTCAGCCTCACACTGTCTCACTGGCTTGCAGGAACTTTCACCACACTCATAGGTACAGACAAGACATGTTTATAATCGATTTGTGACCTGGATAGGTTTAACATTCATCATAAGAAGTAAGAGGGACAGCGTGGTCCTTCCCATAAGAACCTTGGAACAGTGAGATGAAGATGTCTGAGGTTTGTACAAGGTTATTAATTCTTTCAGTCTTAGGAACTGAAGGTGGTCTGCAAGATAGTTCAAGTATAGTTCTTTTCCCAACTGCAAAAAATAGCTAGAATAATTATTTACCATTCTAATAGTATACTGTTTGTTGTCAGCTGCTTCATGAATGCAGTAGCTTTTTTCAGGAAATTGCTCCACAGTCTTTGCTATAAGTATTTCTCCAGGTATCTAGTACTCAAAACATGTGACCCCATAGGCAATAAGATATATTTCTCTTGCTTGTCTGGGTGAATACGGCAGCTCCTTGAGTTATGATCCCCATGTAAATTATGAATTAAGAACTTCTGTTCTGCTATATTTGCAGAAATGTATTTGAAAAGGGCAGTTATTCCTATTGGTAATCATTCCTGCATGCGAACAGAAATCTTCAGAAAGTGAATGCAAACACTTTGAAAATAATGGGACTTGTTTTTAAAAAGCACTCAATAATAAAAATAATTTGAATAATTGAATAGTTTTAGTCTTTGCTCCCTGTATCTCCATGTGAAATGAAAGATTTATTTATTTAATCTCAGAAGAATAATGAGGATTTTTCTGTGTAATGTCTGCTAGAGCTGTAACAGCTAATGGTAATCATTCTCATTATTGTGTTAAATGAGTTAGCCAAGTTCTTCCTTTCTCCAAGCTATTGTAAATTGTGGCTCAGTCATCATTGTCTATGCCTTCCTTTTATCCTTGTTGCCCTCAGTGTATTTTGGCACTCTAGAGAATTTATATAAAAAGTTACACCCACACTAAATGTATAGCATGATAGTATGTTACACCATAAAGGTGCAGTTGTATTATTCTGGAGTTGAAAGAGGGAGCAATCCCCTTCCTAAGCTTCCCCTGCCCTATTCCTGCCTTTCTAAAGCTGTCTGCTCTGGGTGCTTAGCTTTTGCAACTTCCTATTGCCAGCTTTTTCTTGGCTCTGCTTTTCATCAGACTTCTCTGTAAGCTGAAACAATTTGCTACTAGCCTAGCTGGACTTCTCAGCTGAGTTTATTCACCGAAGCTTTTAACAGGGTTCTGCAGCTGGAGCAGTGTTGGTGGCAGGGGTGCACAGCCAGGAGAATTGGGGAGTGGGAGGAAGAAGAGGGAGGAAGTGGAAACAGAACCTTCCCTGTACCAGTAGGTGTGAGCTGGTAATCATGTGCTCATGAGCAGTGTGGGTTGATGTGAACCGAGGCCATAACTCTACCCGGAGAGAGGTCGTTGTGAATTCACTTTACATGGCAACAGGCAAATCACTATTTAAATGTATGTCATGCTGGGACCCAGTACCTTTGTTTTGACCTAGTAGTATGTGAGGCAGACTTGAACGGCGTGATATCCACTTAACAACTGTGTGCATTCTGTACGTCAAATGTCAGACAAAATTTCCAATGACCCTCTGGCATTTACTCATTTCATACTGGGGAGAGCTGAGGTTATATATCCTCCTGCAAAATAATCATGCAGTGAGGACTGAAGCAAAAGAATTAGGTTATGTTGTGATTTATACTTCTGTCAGCCCAGCCTTAGTATATTAGCTGGAGACAGTGGTCACAAAAGGCACATTTTTCAGATGCTGTAATAAATATTTAAGGCTGACAGCATGTTGTCTTTACTGTCCTTGTCGATAATTTTTTCTGAGGGGAGAACTGAAATCTAAGTGTGTCTCATTTCTTCTGTTTTGTTGGTGGTTCTTCTGTGGATTGTTCCTCCTTTCTTTCTGTGACCTTTTTGTTCCTATTGTTTTGAAAAGTGAGGAGACACCATGGCTCTGCTTTGTGTTCCACAGGGAATACAAAGGAGCACCATGTTTTGTTTTTCTTGTAAACACCTTTTCTTACTCAAAATAACCACATTTTCTTCTCATTATTTATAATCTGTGGTAAACATATAAAGCACTTCACAGAACACATAAAGCAAAATCTCTGCACTTCAGAGTGCACTGTTGTATCTCCAGTGAATTACAGAAAATAAAGTGTTGTTAGGAGTTCAGGCCCTAATGCTACACTACTAAGGATAGTGTGAACTTTGTCATTAATTTAAAAAGCCAAAAATCAGCTCCTTAAAACATCTTAAGAAAAAACTCAGAGGAGAAGAAGTAAAGTGAGTTTTGCTTGTTTTGGTTATGTTAGAAACTATGTAACAGGATCGCTTGAGAGCTAAAATAAATTATGGATATTGGAATTTGGACAGACTAGACTGGACATCTCAAATCATATTTCAGGTCCCAGCTTTATCAAAAGTAGTCTGTATAATTTCAGGTGAATTAAAGTCTGCAGCCAGACCTTTAAAATTATCTTGATACCCTGTTTCTGCTAGGAATAACTTCTCACTACTTTTATGAACCCATCCTAAGAGTTTATTTTTATTCCATTCCATTTTACCATATTAATCTTGCTAAAACACCATGTGAAGTCAGAATGTTTGGAGTTAGGTAGAGTTCCTGAGGGTTCAAAGAGATTTAGGAAAATTTTGAATAGTACCACAAATGTGGGATGTATATATATAGAATAAAAAATTTAAATGTTTTCCCATTGAATTTCCACCTGTGTATCTTCATTGAAATGGGTGGATTAATCTAAGATACAGCAAGACAGGTGACTGAAGAGACCTTTAAGGGTTTCAAGCCCTGACTGGATAAAGCTCTGAGCAAGGTGGTCTAAACCCACAGCTGGGCCTTTTATGAAGACTTCCCGTGAGCCTTGTCAGTGAGGGATAAAAACCAAACAAACAAAAAACCAAAAAAAACAAACAAAACCCAAAATACACACATCCCAAAGTAACTAAACCCTGAAACACAGGTTAAGGCACATGACAGAAATAATTGAATCTCTCACAATTGATTGGTCAGCCCCAGTTACCTGCCTGGTAAGGTCATGGAGC
Organism: Galbula dea; assembly: GCA_013399015.1. Taxonomy (NCBI): domain Eukaryota; kingdom Metazoa; phylum Chordata; class Aves; order Piciformes; family Galbulidae; genus Galbula; species Galbula dea. The sequence continues at coordinate 14,157 of VWZX01008615.1, read as the reverse complement.
ATGTAGAAAACAGGATGGTGAGTAAGTATAGCCAACATGGCTTCACTGAGGCCAAATCATTCCTGTCGAATCCAGTGGCCTTCTGTGATGGAGTGGCTGTGTCAGTGGACAAGGGAAGAGCTATGGCTGTCATCTAACTGGAATTTTGTAAAGCCTTTGATATACTCCTCCACAACATTCTTGCCACAAAATTGGAGACATAGGGCTTTGAGGGATGGACTCTTGGATAAGGAATTGGCTGGATGGCCATGTCCAAAAACATCCCAGTGGAAACCAGTAATGAGTGATGTGTCTCAAGAGTCTGTACTGGGACCAATAATATATATTAGTCTCTTCAATAACATAGTGGAATTAAGTGCACCCTCAGCAACTTTGTGAATTACACAAAGCTAAGTGGTGGAGTTCATCTGGTATCAGGAAGAGATCCTATCTGGACAGACCTGAACAAGCCTAAACCTCATGAAGTTCAACAAGGCCAAGTGAAATGTTTGCAATGTTCCTGCACCTGGGTCAGGACAATTCTCAGTATCAGTTCAGATGGGGAGGTGAGTGGATTGAAAGCAGCTCTGCAGAGAAGGGATACTGGTGGATGAGAAACTGGACAAAAGCCAGCAATGTGTGCTTGCAGCCCAGAAAGCCAATTGTGTGCTGGGCTGCATAAGAAGAACCACAGCCAGCAGATCCTGAGAGTTGATTCTCACCTTCAACTACACTCTTGTGATACTTCACCTGGATTCTGCTCCTAGATCCGGTGTCCTCAGCAGAAGACCTGTTAGAAGGTCAATGTCAGAAGACATGGGCATATTAGAGCAGGTCCAGATGAGAGCCGTGAAAATAATGGCCAGGGGCCTCAAACCTGTCCTATGAGTAAAGGCTGAGAGTTGGCGTTGTTCAGCCTGGAGAAGAGAAGACTCCAAGAAGACCTTATTGCAGCCTTTCTTTACTTAAAGAGCTCTTATAAGATGGAGGGAGACTTTTCACTAAGGCCTGTAGTGACAGGACAGGGAGCAACATTTTTAAACTGAATAAAGGTAGATTTAGATTAGCCATAAGGAAGAAATTTATGATGAGTTTTGTGAGACACTTAAACAGGTTGCCCAAAAAGGTTTTTCATGCCCCATCATTGGAAGTCTTCAAAGTCAGACTGGACAGGTTTTGAGCAACTTGGTCTAGTGGAGGATGTCCCTTTGCATGGCAGAAGGGTTGAACTAAATGATCTGTAAATGTCCTTTCCAAGCCAAATAGTTCTATGATTCTACGATACTTCCAGATGCCTCATGGAGAAAGATATTAAACAATGTTCTGTTGTATAATATGATACCAAAGCAGCTTGTTTCAAAAATCATAAAAAGAAATTTGCAAGCACACATAATTTGAACTGGTTTTTAATACATTTATTTTTTTATTTTCCATATCACAATATTTTCAGCATGGTTTATTTATTTTGGAATATTGTGGGCTTTCAAGCATGACTGGAAGTGCAGAGCACCGTAGTTCTGACTTACATGTCTTGTTAGAGACGCTACTGAACTGTAAATTAATTATGGAAAATAATGTCGATATAATTAAGATTTGGCAAAAGTCAATAAATTTCTCTTCTATTATATTTTGAACTTTTTCTATATTAAATTAATATGCTTTAAAAAGGGGGTTGTGTTTTTCAGTGCCTAAAAATCTGACTCATTCATTTATTACTAAATAAGATGCTGAAATGCGTAGTTACATTGTGACTAAAAAGTATAACCTTGACTGAAAAGTTAGTCATTCCTTACATAAGTGTTCTGCTTTATATCACAGTTGGTATGAAACAACAGTAGAACAGCAAAAGCGCTGCATGTTAGTCTTTATTCATGTTGGAAGGATACCCTTAATCATGAAGTTGTGTCAGACACTGAGTATCAGATGATTTCTGGTTCTCCTAGGCAATATGGAGAAGCCAGTCTTAGGTTGTAGCCTTGCTACCAAGTAAAACTATACCACAAAGAGAATGCCTGTTTAGGTTTACTTAAATCATTACAAATTGATAAAGGTTTATTTTATTTGTTGCAGAGTATAAAATGCACAATGATGTTTTGTGAAATTAATTATCATTTTGTTTTAAACACAGATGTCTGACATATACTGATAGTAGTATTAGCTTTTCAGACTTAAAGACATTAAAAAAACCCAGCAGCTGCATAAACCCACTTGTTTTTACTTCTACAAATGTTAAGCAGATGGCTTAGCTGCTTCTCTGTTTCTGGTTTTGCCATTGTGCAGTGGTGAAGAGCACAGCATACACAACACATGGGTGTACCATCCTGCATTTTCACCCTCTGCATCAAGAAGAGAAACTTGTATACGAATGATAGCAATAAAATACTGTTCTTAGTAGAATACTGAGAAACATAACTGCATTGTTAAAACTCTCTTGTACTCAGGTTAAAAATCCCTGAGGCTAAAGAAGGAAAAAGTAATGGTTTTACAAGAACAGTACTAAACCTACTTTTTTATTTGTATAAAAAAAAATAGCAGTTTTTTACTTAAAATATTACTTTTAAACCAAATTGATCATGGACATTAAATGTGGTCAGTCTTCTGTATTTTCTTTACATGGAGTCCATTCTTTCCACTAATGATTCAGAGACGAAAGAAGTGGATAATATTGACTCTGTTCCTCCCAAAATGTTTCAAGAATCATGAAACCCTATTGACTCTTTGCAAGCAAAAGAGGCAGAAAGTGTGGAAGCTTTGCAACAATTCTTGGACATGAAGTAGCTGTACTAGGTAATCTCTTCCAGGGTTAGAGCTGCATGTTTTGTTACAACAGTACAAAAAATACCCTTAGTATTTTTTAAAGGAATCACTACTTTCCTCTATCCTAACTGCAACTACCAAACTCGTCTTTAGACATGGTTTCATTTTTCCTTTTTTCAGTCAATTCTTATATGTCCATACTCTCTTAAAATTAAAAGCTTGTTTACACACCCATTCCTACCTCCCATTGTTTTTTTTATGAGGCATGAACCCTCCTAAATATCACCTGATTTATCTGCTTTTATAGGAAAAAAATAAAAAGGCTGAATTCAAACTGAACATCGTGTTGGAGTACGATCTGCTATTTTGTTGCATTAAAGTGCCTTATTCTGAGCCTAACAGTGCACACTCTTACTATGAACATCTAACTTCATTCTGGAAAAAAAAGAAAATGTAATTACTTAATGAGACCATGTGACTAATACGTATTTGGTGTTCCTAACTAAAGTTTGTTCAGTGCATCAGAAGAGTTTATTTCTACATTTGTACTTACAGTTTGCTGTTGCCTTTAAAATGAGCTATGATGCATTCACAGGCACATCTTGAACATTTCAAACTTGTGACTCAGCATAGAAGATTGTATGAGAGAGAGGTTGATGCTCTCTGCTGAACATATACCTTAGGCAGTAAACATAGACAAAACAATTATGGTATATAGATATCTTCCTTCAAACATTATACCCTCAATTGCTGTACTGAAGAATCCTGTCTCTTACTGGATCTAAAACTTTTCTTTCAGATTTTCTACATTAAATACTTTCTGACTGAGAGGAAATGGTGTGAAGTTGTAGATCACTTATAAGGAGCAGACATGTTTTTCAAAGGCTACTTATCCTGGTTGTTAACTCTTAACTTCTTGATTACTGACTCTAATTATGCCAGGACCTATTAACTTTTAGCTCTCAATAAATTTGTATTTTTACAGATTTCTTTCCTTTTCCTAAGAAAAACTGTGGGGTTTTTTCTTATATCTCTTAAATGCTAATAATAGTTAAAACAGGAAAAAAAAAAGTGTCAAACTTCACTAAAATAATATGGAAAATATTGTGTCCTTTGTGTATAAAAAGGGAGAAAAATAAAATGTTTTCTCTGCACATTTAAAGACAAACAACCTTTATTTATTTCACAGGGAAATTTCTCATCCTTCCACTAAATCAAATTTTGCATGAGATAGAAATACACTGTTAAGTAGAAGATACTAAAAAAAAGATAAAAGAATGCTGTATTCCATCTGATACCATCTTGATTGCTAGTACATCTGAGAAAATTCTATTCTTGAAGTGATTTTTTTTAAACTGTGAAATGCTATAGAGCCCAGCATGCTTATATTCTTCCTATGATGAGCACATGACTGAAACTAAGAAGTCTACAAGTTTGTAGTGTTTCAAACACTTATGAAGTGTTTGAAAAGAGGGGAAAAGAGGGGCATTCACAGAATCACAGAATCACAGAATCATTACGGTTGGAAAGGACCCTCAAGATCATCTAGTCCAACCGATAGCCCTACACTACTCTTACCCCTAAATCATCCACTGAAGAAACACATCTATCCTCTTCTTAAAAACCTCCAGGGATGGGGACTCCACCACCTCCCTGGGCAGCCTATTCCAATACCTAACCACTCTTTCAGTAAAGAAATTCTTCCTAATATCTAATCTAAATCTACCCTGGCTCAGCTTAAGCCCATTGCCTCTAGTCCTGTCACTAGTCACAAGGGAGAAGAGGCCAACACCCGCGTCCCTAGAATGGCCTTTCAAGTAGCTGAAGAGAGCGGTAAGGTCTCCCCTCAGCCTCCTCTTCTCCAGGCTAAACAACCCCAGCTCCCTAAGCCTCTCCTCATAAGGCCTGTTTTCCAGACCCCTGACTAGCTTAGTTGCCCTTCTCTGCACCCTCTCTAGTAGCTCAATGTCCTTCCTAAACTGCGGTGCCCAAAACTGCACACAGTACTCGAGGTGTGGCCTCACCAGTGCCGTGTACAGTGGCAAGATCACCTCCCTGCTCCTACTGGTCACACTATTCCTGATGCAAGCCAGGATGCCATTGGCCTTCTTAGCCACCTGGGCACACTGCTGGCTCATGTTCAGCCGGCCGTCAATCAGCACCCCCAGGTCCTTCTCTGCTGGGGAGCTCTCCAGCCACACCTTCCTGAGCCTGTAGCGCTGCTGGGGGTTGTTACGCCCAAAATGCAGGACTTTACATTTAGTCTTATTAAAACTCATCCCATTGGTCTCTGCCCATCTATCCAGCCTATCTAGGTCCCTCTGCAGAGCCTGCCTACCCTCAAGCAGATCGACAGTCCCACCCAGCTTAGTGTCATCTGCAAACTTACTAAGGGTGCACTCTATCCCCTCATCCAAGTCATCAAGAAAGATGTTGAATAGGAGAGGACCCTGCAGTGACCCCTGAGGGACACCACTTGTGACCGGCCGCCAACCAGACTTAACTCCATTGAGCACAACCCTCTGGACTCAGCCATCCAACCGGTTTTTGATCCAGCCAAGTGTGTGCTCATCCAAGCCACGAGCAGCCAGCTTCTCTAGGAGAATGCTGTGGGAAACTGTGTCAAATGCCTTGCTCATTTGTATTATTACCTCTTTTTTTATTATTTTTTTTTAAATTTGACAACCCCATTGGGGAATATTTCCTGTAGGTATACCATCAAATCAAACCTTTTCAGCTATATGCAGTAAAATATGTTTAATATTAATGCACTAAATGTGTTAGTATCTGTATATTTTAAAATATGTGTAAAATATAGAAAGTAAAATTCCTCTGAAGAACTTTTGGAGGTGTTAATCCTTGCTTAAATGCCATGATTGTGAATTTTTAAATAAGGAACAATTTTTGTCAGATCAAAATCATTCTTTCATGAAAAATCTAAATGTCAATCTAGTTTATCCTGAGCTTTTCATTCTAAAATTTAAATTAGATACTTAATCTCCCACTTTGATAGAAATCAGCTTTCATTCACTGAATTAAAATTAATATTTCTTCTGACTTACCTAAGTGTCAGATTGTACTTCTCACTGTGAGTGCGATGCCTTATAAGGGATACAAATACAGTTCTGATTTGATTGCATTCAGAAGTGGACTAGACTTGCCTTTGTATAAATTTATTTTATTATAGGAGTTAAATAGCTCTAAGTACCTAATAGAGGAGAGTCAATGCCTGTTGAAAAGAATGCTAAGCAGGATCAATACAACAGTCAGAACAGAGTACAGTGTTTAAAGGAAAAAAGATTTAATTTTAATTTAGCACTGACAGTTGATATTGGTGATGTGAAAGGAAACATCCTTTTTTTCCTCTTTTTCACAAAGTTCCTTCTTTTTGTTCTGGTTAGAAATGATGAAACAACAAAGGAGCAGTCAAATTTCCTGATTGACTTTTTGGCACATATTATTATTTTTTAATTTTGAGAAACCATGTTTGATGTTAAAAAAAAAAATAACTTGTAGTAGAGAATGATAGCCTTAAGCTACCATACAGTTCATTCAATTTCTCTTAGTTGCTGATAAATTTGTATAAAACTCTCATCTGCTTGCTAACCTCTTTTCAATAAGTCATGCTTATCTTCTGCATTCTTCTTGATTTCCTTTGGTTGGTATAAAACAGTGTGGCTATACACTTGCAGCCTATAAAACTTCATATTTCAACCAGCTCAAAAATGATAGTGGGTATCATTTCTGCAGGATCATAAGATCTATGGGTCCTGATGGGATGCACCCACGGGTTCTGAGGGAGCTGGAAGAAGTCATTGCCAGGCCCCTCTCCATCATCCTTAGTAAGTCCTGGGGAACAGGAGAGATGCCTGGGGATTGGAGGGTGGCAAATGTCACTCCGGTCTTCAAAAAGGGCAAGAAGGAGGAGCCGGGTAACTATAGGCTGGGCAACCTCACCTCCATCCCAGGAAAGGTGATGTAACACTTTATCCTTGAGTCTGTCTCTAGGCATTTCAAGGATAAGGGGATTATTAGGAGCAGTCAGCATGGGTTTCCCAAGGGGAAGTCATGTTTGACCAACCTGATAGGATTTTATGAGGACATAACCAGGTGGATAGATGAGGGTAGGGCAGTGGATGTGGTGTATCTTGATTTCAGTAAAGTGTTTGACACTGTCTCCCACAGCATCCTTG
>VWZX01008614.1:53902-86036 GCA_013399015.1 Galbula dea | reverse complement strand
AGAATTAATTCTGTTCTAATCCAAACCATCACACAAGTAAAGCAGGTTTTTTTCTAAATAGATATGTGGGAATGATGGCTCTTTGCTATTGTATACAATACCTGAGAACCTGTCATGTTGCAAAGGTCGATGTGTTGGAATTAAGTTACTTTAGCAAATTGTTACGTAATGTATGTTTAAGATCAAGAACTAGTCGTGTGTCTTACTAGGTTCAAGAGCGTTCAAATAAGTTTGGAAGAATTTAGTACAGTGTAGCAAAGGTTAGAACAAATTTAGTAATGCTTTAGTAGATGCCATATAGAATGGTGTTTGGAGAATATAGAATCATAGAATCATTCAAGTTGGAAAAGACCTCCAAGATCATCAAGTTCAACTGTTGGCCCAACACCACCATATCCACTAAACCATGTTGCAAAGTGCCACATCTACATGTTTTTTGGACACCTCCAGGGATGGTGACTCCAGTTCTTCCCTGGGGAGCCTGTTAGCATGCTGAACCACTCTTTCAGTGAAGAAGTTTTTCCTCGCATCCAGCCTGAATCTCCTCTGGTGCAGCATGAGGCCATTTGCTCTTGTCCTATCACTAGTGCCACATCACCTGAGAGAAAAGACTGACCCCACCTTCCTCCAACTTCCTTTCACATAGTTGTAGAGTGTGAGAAGGTCTTGCCTCAGCCTTTTATCTAGATTAAACAACCCCAGCTACTCCTCGTAACACTTGTGCTCTAGCAATGTCTTAACAGTAGTCTGCCAGCTCCACACCATGCGTGCACCCTCTAAAAATGATCTTTGTATCTCATGACTTGGGAGATGACTCGGGCACTGAATTAGAAATGTCATTGTTGGGGCTTTAGCTATATTCTGGAGGAAAATGGATGTGTAGTGAGCCATCTTCGGCATTGTCTGACAGGATTCTGTTCTCATGTGAAAATATGTTGTTTGGAACACTTGTTATCAGAGCCTGCAGGTTTTTGGACTCTGTACCGTGTGGGAATGTCTCGGGAAGAGCAGCTTCAAGGACAGCGTGTTTATGCAGCTCCGGAACAAGGAGATTAACAACCCTGCCACCTGCAACAACAAGAACTTGGCAGGAGGGGTCCGAGGTGGAGATTGATGCCTTGTGGTCAGTAGGTCTTAGCAAATCACCTGCAATATTTAGGCACGTGGACAAGATAGGGCAGCCAATAAATTTATGCATGCACAAAGCGTGATCGCGTGTACGGGACAAACTATGCTATATAAGGGTGCAACCTTCTGATTAAAGTTGGATTTGAACTTGCATCACATTGATGTGTGTCGTTCTGTCCCGCTCACCTGGACGGCCCGTGGCATGTCATTGCCCTCTCCTCTGTTGCCCCTTTTTGGCATGTCTCCTAGGTCTGAACCACCAGTTTAGTTTACCAGGGCTGAATTAGGTTTTTCTTAGTACGCTTAACAGAAGAAGAAGGACTTAATTCCACTCTTTCCTTAGGTTAGTTTCCAGAGGGACAGGGGTAAGGCAAAATGTTTCAGACCAGCAGTAACAGCTGCTTCAGACTCAAGGTTATTCAGAGAAGACTACGTCACATGAGAGAGAAAAAAATTTGCAGATTACATTTTTGCCACTTCATAGGCAACCTTAAATGCTGACTGATTTGCATTCATAATTGCTATACCAGAGCAGGGCAGAGACTATTTATCTGGAGAAGGAAAGCCTGCATCTGTGTATTATTTTTGATTTCTTCTGCTGTTGCAGCACTGGCTGCCTGGGCAGGGAGAGCTTTCCAGCGAGACAGTTGGCAAAGCCAAAACATGACAGAGTACCACAGGAGCTTCCTGCTGCTACTGTTTAGATTTTCTTTTCAGTATTACTTGTATGGCTGAAGGATGCAGAAAGATGAATGGGGTATTTAGTGGTTTCAGGCTCTCTGAAGTTTTATTATTAAATACACTGTTCTCTTTGTTTGCCTACAAGAAGTATAAAAGCTGCCACCATACAAATTATATTTTATCAAACGCTGCTTATGAAATTCTAACCAATGAGCCCTACTCCACTGATGAGACACGGAAGTATAGTGGGTTGTTTTGGGGGTAGAAAGTCCAAATTCCCCACTCCAACCATTGTGGTTTTTTTTAAAGTCCCTTTCCTTTCCTGGAGGAAGGCTGTATACATGCCTAGCTGGATATGTCAGTTTGCTTTAAGATTTTTTTGCAGGAGCTCTAATATTACAGTATTTTAAACAGATCCCAGCATAATGACTGGTTTTCTTTCAGGGAGGGATGACTTCTGAATGGCTGAGCTGCACGGTGGAGAGAAGCCAAAGGTGGCATCTGTATCACAAAATGGAGCAAAGAAGAATGCCTCTAGTTTTCTTGTTAAAACAAGTTTGCAAGAATACCGCTCAGGCTTCCAGTAACATTCTGTTGTATTACAAAACATTATTTGATTTTATCATTTTGCATACTTCTAATCACAAGGCTGTTGCATATGGACACACTGTACCCAGAATCAAAATCCCCATCCCCATGGGATTCCACAGGGTGTTTTACAGTGGCAGTGGGTCAGCAGGGCCTCCTAGCAGACAAAAAAACCTGCTGCTATCAGTAACACGGCAATCCCTGAGCACTACAGTAAAGAAGAAAGAACAAAGTTAGAAGGGATTTCTGGGCGTTGCAGCTTTGGCAAATGCAGTAGCAGGAATCGCACTGCAGGGGTGCTCTGATGGCTTCTGCCCCTTCAGAGCTAATCCAGGCAGTTTTCTTTCAGAATGCTTTGAGATTGCAACCTAAAAAGTATTTTCTCAGCACAGACTTCATGCTGAAATGATCCCAAGCCAGCCTGTTTAGAGATGACAGCACCTAATTTAGTCTGTGCATTCCTTGCATAATTTTTTTGTATTAATTCTTACATAGAAATTGTTTTCATGGCTACTTTCACTCTAGTTTAAGGGAATTCATGCTTAACTAGACTTCTGTTTTGAAGAACACAGCCTGCTGTTAGTATAAAGAGCTTATTCTTGCACCCATAGAACAAACAGGGTGTGCTTTGAATTTCCCACCTGTTGTCAGAAAAGTGTCCTACGTGTTTGCTTCTAGAGCTGTCTTCAAGATCCCTCCTGCTGTAAGGAAGTTTTCCTGACATAGCATTGAATACAATCTATTTGTCTTCAACAAAAACATATGAACACTTGCAGACAGGCACATTTTACTGTGACACTCCAGTTAATGGCTAGCCACGTAATTTATTTATTAATTTAAATAAAAAGCACTATATTAAGGTTCTTACATCAGTTTAGTTAGAACATTTGGCATTCTAGTCTCGTTACGCTCCTTCAGTGTACCATTACTTATGTGAAATCATACAGTGATCCATAGTGGTGGTCAGATTTCATTATTCAGATTCACAGCACAGATCCTAGTAAGTTCTCCTCCAAACCAAAACAAGAAGTAAAAATGGCTGAAATGCTCAAGCAAAAGGATGGCCTGATAGAGGGCACAGTTTGCAGCACTCCTGACATTAGTGCCTTAAGGTGGAGGACCCCGCTTTAAGATACACACTTTTCAACTTTGTACATTCATTCTTTTTGCTCCTCTCACTTCTGTGGTTACCCTGCTTTTCTTCCCTTGAAGCTTTCAGCAACCTCCTCACTGTTCATGTTTTAATTTCCTCTCTTCCCTTTCAACTCCCACTTTCTTCATCCACAGTATTTTAGCTGTGGCTTCCCCCACCTCTAGTTATTGGGGCACTAGGAGCAACAGAGGGGAACACCTTTCTCCTTGAATTTTGCTGTCTGAAGAATACATGCAGCCGATAGCATCCAACAAGCAGCAGTTTGCAGCAGCAGTTTACCCAGAAGCAGTTCCAGTGTGGTTCACTACACTGTCACAGGTGGTGTTGAAATGGCACAACTGAGGGGACACTGCAGGAAAAGAGGACCAGAATAGAGGAGCTAACCTGAGCCAGCGTCATGGACTACAGTCCTGCTCTGTGTGTTATGGTTTGGATTAGAACAGAATTAATTCTGTTCAGTAACTGTATTTTCTAAAAGGATATTCCACCACCACGTACATAATACCATTATTAGTTCCCCCCCCACACACACACACACCTTGCCTGAACTGTCCCTTTAAGAAACCTGAAATTCCTGAGTTGAGGACACTGCAAACCCCCCTCCGGGGGGCTGGGGGGAATGCTGGGTTCCTCCGGGGGACTTTTGTTGATTGGGACCACGAGGAAACTGCCTTCCTGCTGGGACTTTCGGCCAAGCTGCGTGCTGTAACCTACGGGTGCTATCTCACTGCTTTGGACTGCTTGTGCTGATTCCACTGGGAGCTGGCATCGGGACGGTTCAGTATCTTGGGTCCTGTACCTGTTTATATTTGTTTCCTTTATATCTGTTATTATTATTAAAAGCAGTTTCTAGTTTTTAACTTCCAATCCAGTCTCTCCTTTACCTGCTGTGTGTGGGGGGGCTGGGAAGAGCCCTTAAACCCACCACACTGTGAAAGGCTCAGTTACAACCTGATCGCTTAGTCCTGCAGTTTGCTCAAACAGGTCTAATTTTCAGACAATTATTAGATAATTTTGATGAACAACAGACAAGGCTGACTATATAGATATTTAATAGGTTGCAACTTGTCCATGTTCTCCATGGGGATAGCAAAAGGGATCCTCAGCCCCAGGTGATCGTCCATGACAAGCGTCAAGGCTTGTTCAGAAGCCTGAAGATCACGATAGAGTGTCAGAAGCAACAAGCATTAACAGTAAAATAACACTTCTTCTTCAAATTCCATTTCTTTGACATGGCTGAGCTCTTCTATTTCATAACATTACTGTCCCCTCCCCAACCCAAAGAAAACCTCTTGAGCTGTATCATTTTACAGTGGTTAAATGTATTTCTCCATGAAGTTTCTTCAGAGGCTTGATTTCTAAAGTTACAGTACAACCATCGAGTCTTGCAAGACTGAATGAAACAAGGAAAGAAAACCACAGAAACACTTGTGTTTGGTAATATTTCCAAACTGACTTATGTGTGGGATAACTACCTACAGCTTAACTGTTTAACCTAGATTGATTCTAAGTGCAACATTTGAAACTATGTTTATGATAGCATGCAGGAATGTTTCAGCATTTCAGTCTTTTTGAAAATGATTGTCAGAGATTGTAGGGAATACTTTAGCAGATCAAGGCCATGACAGCCTGCTTGCTCAACCCAGCCCACGATCCTGAGGGCTATGTCCTTGAAGATAGGGAAAAATAGTAAGGCTGTAAACAGGACAAGATGGAGATAGGCAAGGTATGCTAACTGTACAACCCAGGGGGGCGTTATTGTAACAGTGTGTTTGTATGGATGTGAATGTAACCAATTATGTTAGTAACAAAGTGTGTGAACAAGTTAGTTTAGCCTATAGCAGCTTTGCTTTACCCGTGTGAACCCTGTAAGACCCTATACAAAGTGCTGTAATGTAAACAATCAACGAAGTTCACTCATACCTCTATGAGGACTCCGTGAATATTCGGGACGGATCTTCCTTCTAGAGATCAAGTATGATTGCTGAAAGCAAACACTGAGGTGCTGCTGATTGCCTTTGGGGACAGTAATGAAAAATGCTGATGTAAAGTATTGTTCTCAAGTGGTATTTTTTCAGCTCACATTCCTCATCCAGTGATCAAAAAGCCTGTAGCACTTCTTCATTCAAACATAAAATGCTGATTATGCTGACTGGGATCAAGCTGACACATGATCATTTAGCTGATATTCAGACTTGGACTGTTTGTGGCTTTTTTTCCAAAGAGGATGAAGTCAATGAGATTCATAGCTGTAATAATTGCATTCAAGTATTGGCAGTAATAGTGCAGAATTAGACAATATGGTATATGCAGGGGACATCAGGTTTATTCACTTTATTGAGAATGAATCTTCTGTACATGATGGAGGTGTATGATCTGGATATGCATGTGCTTATGTATACTGTGAGCAGAATTTCTCTGCTTCATGTCATTTCTAGTGTACAGTTCATACTGCTCATAAGACAGAAGACTGCTGGGGACTCTTTAAAAATGGAAGTTCAGAACACTTAACCTCCAGCTGTAGAGTTTAGTTAGTCTTTTATTGAAACATTCATATTTTTGAAATGAAACATGCTCCAATATACTGGCCCTACAGAAGAAAATTCAACTTACTTCTGCAGAGCCAGAACCCAGCATATTACAGTTTAGTGGTGTAGGCACGTGTAGGCACTCCCCCACATGTTCTAAATTGAAATCTGTTGTAGTTTCAAAAGCAATGTGTTATTTAAAAAAAAAAGGTTATGATAACTGTTTTTAGAAACCCAGCTGTTTTTTCAGTAGTTAGAATGTCAAATTTCTACTTGAATCATCTCATGTTAACATTTGGTCAAACAGTCAGCTAGTTTTACTATGTAACTTCTAAATAGAATATTTGTCAGAAACTTTTTCCTATTACATCCTTTTTAAGACCAGAATGGCAGTTTTGTATTGTCAGGCTTCCTACATTAGCATTTGAAGGTTTATATGCAATTAACAGAGAAACAGTTAAAAAAAATAGAAACCAACAAAACCAAAGAGTCCAAATAGTTGAAGCTTCCCAAGCATAACAAGGCATTTCTGTTACTCTAGGCAAAAGAGGGAACATTTGTATATAACAGCAGAACTGATACTGCATTTAATTTAATTTCACTGATACCTTTGCTCAATTAGATAAAAGCCTGTAACACTACCACTCTATGAACTGAGGAAAGGAGAAAAGTCAGCTTCTCAATTCCATTTAAATTAAAAGCTTCCATGATTGAAAAAATATTTTTCATAGCTCTTTATTCTTGATTAGTAGAACAATAATATAGATTTTATTAACTTTATATGCCTGCAAAAGAATTTTCTTTTTCAGAAACTGATCTTACAATACATAAAACCAGGAAAAAATAAAAAACAGTAGCTTTTAGAAAAAGGAGCAGGTTCTTTTAAGAGAGTCTTAAGTAGAGACCCAGACTGTCAAACTACACAAATCTGCAAATAAATCAGCTTATCATTTTCCTTGGAAGTAACTACAATTTTTTTATTCTTTAGTCATCTGAAAGAAAAAGAGTGAGAAATCCTTTTCTTCCTTGATGAGCAGATGCTTTCCACAGGTCTGCAGCACAGCTTGCTGGAGATCACCTTAAAATCTGTGGGCTTTCCTATGAGTTACAGACTGTTACTTGGAAGTGCCCAAGCATCTCTGAGTTCCAGTATAAAACACAAATATTAGAAGGGCTTAAGAAAAGTTTAACAGATATCTATTGAAGACAGTTTAAAACCAGAATCTAATCACAGGCTAATTCAGGTTGGAAGGGGCCTCAGGAAGTCATCTAATACAAACTCCTGCTCAGAGCACTAGAACTTCATGAAGTTTCATTCATACTATTTCATGAAGCATCATTCCTTTAATGCCTGCAAAGACAAAAAGGCTGTGAATTTTCCTCACTACAGTTATTTCCTGCTGAATAGTCTCCCATCTCCACAAAAGAACAACTGAATAAGCTGTTATTTTGAACATTTGAATACTGATTTAACCCAGCATCCCTTTTCACAGCTTGCAATATCTTCCCCGACAGCTGTCTGCAGAACTGCATTGCAGTGCAATGGGATAAACTCAGAAAGGGGAGAACAGGGCAAGGATCAGAAACCACACAAAATCCATATAGTTCAGCACTGAACAGGAACAACTAAGCTCTGTGTTATTTCTTTTGCAGGTTTCTCTTGTAACAGGAGATGAAAAAAGCTCAAGTCTAGTTTAAGCTTCAATGACCTTATACTAAGATTCACTAGGAAATAAAAACAAACCAAACCAAAACACAAAAACAAACCCCAAACAACGAAGTGCCAAGATATCTGATGCTTCCCACAAGGAGCTTTTCAGCTTTATGACCAGCAATTTAATTCCTGGACATCTCTGAAATTTAAAACTGTCACCAATGAAGACCTCAAGATTAGATGTTAGCTTAAGTTCAACTCACTAGATAACTCTAAGAACAAATTTTTAATTCTTTCCATTCTATTTTCAACTTCTAAGAGGTAAAAAAGAGCTGTTAGAAGAAATAAAAATGCATGCTTTTATTTACTAAAAGATGTTTCTACAGAGGAATGGGAATTGCAAGTTTTCTTCAATGCTACACCCTTTCCTGAATATTACTCCAAAACCCAATTCTTCAAGCCTTCACACCAGTTAACAAGTGGAAGGAGCACATTAAGGAACTTTTACGGGAAACACCAACAGTCACATTGCAGAGCATTTTTCCAGTGTGTTTACTAATAGTGGGTGAGATCTTGAAGTAGAAGGCAGAACATCACAAGGCAAGGTAGAAGGATGATAAGGAAAAAAACCCCCACAACTGCACCTCTTGCTCCATCTGTCCTTCACTGACTCCCTACTACTCCCCCTTCTGTGGCAGACTTTATGGGGGAAGAGCAGAGAAGAAGATACCAAGTTTTAGGTCGTGTCCATACTATGGCTAAAATCATTAGAACAGACTTGTTAATTTTGTAAAAAGAAAAAAGCTAGGAATAAAATTTACCATTTTGGAAATTAAAATATGACAGAAAGTATCTTTTCCAGAGTATTTTTTTTTTTTAATTTAAAAACACTAGTCTAACAGAGTGCATTTTAGATGATGGTCCTCAGTGAATTAAGCTGTTAACACTGATCAGAATATTAAAGACCAATACATGGCAAGTGAGTAGACACACCTTCCCATCTTTTAAAAGCAGTGTTGTCAGAAGGCAAATCCTATCAGTTCCTACCAATTTATCAATTCTAAGCCTTCTCTATTTCATGTAATCTATGTATGACCCAAGAATCTTTTGACAGGTCCTATGACAAAGATCTGAATGTTCTAATGTTATTGTTTTGCAGGTTCTTTCCTAAAACACAGCACAAAACACTACACAGTAGCTGCCAGCACAGTATTCAAAAAAAGCTCTGTATTGTCCCACAAACATCAGCCAAGTAGCAGCTTACCTACAGGATATCTTGAGACTAGCTTAGGTCATAACTGCAGATGCTTTTGTACCTACAATCATCAGAACAACTAACTTGTGAAGGAGGGCAAATGTTAAATCCTGTATTTGTAAAACTGAAATTGTCGAAGATAACAGATGTATCTTCTAGGCTTTTATTTGTACAGTGTGTTTGGGTTTTTTATTGTAGTACCTGACATCAGAAGTTTTGGGAGACCATTCACACCAAGTTTAGAAGCATTTGAACTGTACATTGATTCTCTACAGGAGACTCTGAAAGCTTTTAAAAAGGAAAAGCCAGTACTCACTTTGTGCCTTAGCCAAGATTGTTCCTTTGCTATGGAGGAAGCCATAGAAAGTTTTCTGTATGAGTGTACTTAGTGTTCCAGCACACTTCAGCTTCATGCCGTGTAAGAAAAGCAGCCTAGGAAAGCAGATGAAGATGTTCAGAATACTGTTAGATGCTGCTAGCTTGGTAATTAATCAAAGGATACAGAATGCATACATGCATTTCAGTGAGCAACTGCTGCTTCATAGTTG
This sequence comes from Galbula dea, assembly GCA_013399015.1. NCBI lineage: Eukaryota > Metazoa > Chordata > Aves > Piciformes > Galbulidae > Galbula > Galbula dea. The sequence continues at coordinate 76,501 of VWZX01008614.1, read as the reverse complement.
GATTGACACTTGCCACTACACCAGAATTTGAGATGCCAGGTGATGTTTCAGTATTCCAAAATGTACACTTCCACCAGACCAAGTCTGTTAACTCCCAGAGATACCTTTGCTAGTCATTTTTCTAAGCTTAAAGTCCCATTTTCTTCCAGGAGGAAGCTGAGGAACCCTTTTCAGCCTAATTATTTTATAGATTTTTAGAAAACTAGGTATTTGGTGCCTGTAACAGTAGTAAAGAGTTACACAGGAATTCACTAAATCTTGAAGATCAGATATGGCTGAAGCAAGCTACTGCCTGTCTTCTGCAACATACTAGGCATCCTTATCTGTTTTCTAAAGGAATACACACAGAACACCAACAAAATCTGAAGTGGTCATAAAGTTCTACATGGACATAGAATAAAGTCATCTGCCTGCTCCACAAAAGGCAGGAGAAAGCCATTTGCTTCCCTGCAGCTGTTCATGTTTTGGGCATTAAAAAAAAATGGTGAATCTCTTCTCTTTTTACATATAACCTACTAATGGTACTGAGTTGACTACAAAAGCCTTAAGAGCCACATCCAGTTTGTTTCCCATGCTGAGGAATAGTTCCTGTTTTGTCAGATTTCTAATGTAAGCACCCACTCTTTTTTACACAATGTTACACTCTTTTTTACACTTTTTTTTTTTTTTTTTTTGTTTTACACAATGTAAGCACCTTCATGCTTTTCATCTAGAATGGGTGCTGACGTCTAGTAAGCTACCTTTATCATGCTGTCTTCTTTCAAGTGTTTAAGCCCATCCCATAGTTTCCTAAACAAATCCTCATCCTTGACCTTACTTTGAGCAAGAAGGAAAAATTGTACCTGTAGGCTTTTGGTTTAGACAAAAGAGGGAGCCATCTCTCCTTGACAGATGCTGCAGTCTCTTGAAGAAAGTAGTTAGGTAGTTCTGTATACAGTCCAGGAGAGAAGATAAGCAGGAACAGCCTAATGCTCTTTATTCTGGCCCAAAATTCCCCAGGACACAGCCCTGAATAGGTAGGCCAGTTCAGTCTGGAGATAGTCAGAACCGGAGGCTCCATGCCAACCAGGCTCATCCAACGGAGTTAAGTATTTCAGTGAGGGCTTGAAATCTGCAAGATCAGAAGATATGCCCTGCTTGGGGAAAGAGTGGAGGTGTAAAAAAGCAGGAGGTCTTTAGAACAAAGTATTTGCATCAGAAGAGCAGTACGGACATTAAGACATTCTACTTTATGCAAGGCTGAATATGATCTAGATTCTAGGGTGCTGCAGAGGCTGACACTACTGGCAGTAAAAACTGAACTTATCAGGTCTTGGGAATAACCTCCCAGTACAGACAGCTGTGAACAAGTTATCCTTCCATGAATATTACATTTGCTTGCTCATTCTGAAACATATAGGAAAACTTTCTGTTATTCTAAGAAAGTCTCAGTGTTAGTTTGTATTTTGTGGCTGCTTACACTTCTTGCAGACCCCTGCATTTACCCACTGTTTTGGCATTAAGGTGTTCGTTTCCATTATTCTTTCCAGACTACTCCATAATGCAGCATTCTCCTCTTCCTGTTAAGACCTATACAGAAAAAACAAGTCCTCTTACATAACAATTTTCACCCCTCAGTCAAAACCAGTATTAGGTGTCCTAACATTTGTCTTGCATACAAGTACAGTAGTCATCCTACCTAGGACACTGAATTTTATGCCACTTCAAACAATATAGTCAGTCTTGAACTGCATTTATGTTAAAAGCTACTATTACTTGATCATACCATGTACACCATAACCTCTTGAAAGAAAATGAGCTTGAAGTCATAGCAAGATGTGTTTTGAAGAATTGGCGTGCATTTCAGGTTTAAATCAGCACTGTACTGACATTCAAGAATTTTAGTCCCCATCCAGATGAACAGCACTTTTATTTATTTCAGTTACAAGATGACAAGTAAACCTTACAGCCAGAAAGGCAACAATGGCCTCATGAGCTTAGTGATAGCCATTTAATAATCTAGTCAATGTTTTCAGGTCACAAAAAGCATACCTGCCCCCCCAGCAACTTTTCCTTATTTTTGCAAGGAAATTTCTTAAGAACACACTGATATTAACAGAATCAGGAGGGACCACTGATGTACAAAGCCTACACTCTAACCCTCCCAACCCCAAAAGGCTGAAATGTAGACTTTATTGGAAAAAACAACATGCAGTCATGCTCAGAGCTAGAAGAGGGGGAACAATTAGTCTGTTTTCAAATGAAGTCGAATTATAAAGTTAAATGAAGATACTTTCTGACATGGCAGCGTACTTCATGAGTAAAGAAACTCATTTTAAGCCAATGCTTATATGACTTATGTAGTTTGCTCTAGGATTATCTCCTCCCTCAGTACCAACTTAATTCCTGCACTCCTTTGAAAGAACCTCTTCAATAATCTTCATAATTCTGGATTATTTGGCAAAAAAAAAAAAATCACTCACTATTTTAAAGAAGCTGAATAAAAAAAGAAAAAAGCTTACAATTCATCTCTTCAGTTGCTTTTCTGGGCTTAGAAAATCTGAGAAGTACCAGATCAAGCACTGTTCCATCATCCTTTGCTGTTTAAACAATACAGTTGAGGCAGACCACAACTTCTTCAGTCAATTGCTGGCAGGTCAGTTTTGGTGCACAAGATATTAAGCAACGGAAAAATGTACTTTTACCCATGCTGTATGTCAGTTCTCACTTAATTGGTCAGGGATACATTTATTATGCAGTACTCACAAGAATTCTCAGCATTTCAGGCAGGCCTGTTCTTTCCCAACGAGTATCCTTTTGGCTCAGTGAAGACTTTAGAGTACCTTAGCTTACATTCATTCTGGAGGCAGCCACCGGGATTCCATTTACACAAAGTACTATTTTTAGCGGGGCTGTTACCATCTTGAAATCACTGTTTAAAGTTAACCAGTAACACAAAGTACTTTTCAGAGTTTCCACTGAAGGAGCTGAGAAATAAAATAATCTGTAAAAAACCATTGCTGCAGTTTTATTTTAACAAAAGGGCAGATTTATTCATGTTTACAAACAAGTTTCAAAAACAAAAAGAACATGTATGCTTACACACTAACAACCTTTCAAAATGCCAACAGCCCTCATGCTGCATGAAGGATAATATAGATTAAAAAAAAAAAAAAAAAAAAAAATCACAGTTCCACTCACAGTTCACCAAGACAGCACTAAACTAACATGTTTAGACAAAAACAAAGGACTAAGATTCTGATGTATTTTGATTTAATCCATTTTGCCCGAGATAACAGAAATATTTCAAGCAAGTTCCATCACATATTGATGTCCTGCATAAACTACTAAGTTCTGAACAAAAGTTATTCAGTAAGTTTCTCAAAATTTTTAAAAATTAAACAGTTGTTTCAAAACCATTAAGTAGTAAATGTATTTAAGAAACTAATTAGGACAGAGGCCATAACTTCATTAGAACACCACTGCTCATGTTTTTACAAAGCATTAGTGTTATCTATTTGGCTATTAGTATTAGCAATTTATCTACAATATTTCACAAGGTAAATTGCAGGCAAAATTTAGTACAGTTTCAATAGAAACACCCTTTTTCCTGAAAATACAGCAGTATTTGAAAGACTAGTTTTTTTGTTTCTCTTTTTTTTTAATCTCTGCATCATTTATAAGGAAGCTTCCCATCTATGAACAGGAACAAAAAAAAGTATCTACAAACCTTGTAAACAGATCTGTATCATTTATAAACATAAATAATCCAAATTATTAACAGCCAACAGCAGAAATTAAAGTTTCAACTCAATGATCCAGGGCCTCCTTGCCCTTCCCAGCCTTCCCATCAGAAAAGGATCATGACAAACTAAAGCTCTGCTAACACACTGTTCAGGACCATTCTTAAGTACAACAGATGATCCACAGGTCACTTATGCTGAGTTACTGTTTATCTGTCAGAGTTCATTATTACTCCCACCCCCAGAAAAGCACCCTCCAGTCTGGCAGAAAGCTTTTTTTTTTAAAAAAATAAATCTACATTCGTACAAGTGTGTCTTCTGTTGAAGTCCAAGACAAGAATATCATCTTGTCCATCATAATGTGTAAAGAGACCCAGTTTTAATTTCTTTCCAATGCAGCTAGTGTATTAACATTCAGCTTACAATCAGAGTGATGTTTCCAAACTATGTAGTGGGCTCCCTGGGGATGAAGAGGTAGCAGACTTGTTCTTGTCTGTTGTAAGGTGAATTCCACTGTCAACCGCATTGTTATTTTTATTGGGAGAGGGTGGGGGACTCGAGTGTCGTTTTGTTGGGGCATCATCTTCAGCATCAGTATCATCAATAAGGGGAATATGAGGCTCGGAGTCTTCTATTCTAAACTCGGGATGCGTCATAAAATTGTGAATTGAACTTCGTGTCTCAGGCTTCTCTAGCCCCTCATACAAGGAGCTACGAAATGCATTCACCACTCGGATCTGTAAAGGAAAGGAAAAGCTTGTTAAAAGGCTGCAGGCTTACTGCTGGTGGCATGGCTCTTATGAGTTTGAATCCACAAACAGCTAGACATGAGTGAATCGAATTTGTATGTGATGCAGTGGAACTTGCAATATACTGTAAAAAACAAAAAACATTTCAGTAGCGCACTGCCAGTCTACACAGGAGGAGTAAAAAGTGTAAAAGTACTGCAAAAATATGAAGGGCCTAAGAATTCAGACATGGCACTAGAACTGGTCAATTATTTAACATGGGCTGAGCATTTTTCAGAAGTGAGGCTAACAATTATTTACTTATTCACAAATAAATGTCTATGATAGAGTTTTATTGAATACTTGGGGAAAAGGGAAAGGGGAACAAAAGGCTGAAAATAAGGATTACTAATTAAGGATAAAAGGATTACTAATTCTCATGCTAGGAACTGGGATGTCAACTGACTATGAAAAAGCCAAGCAAGTGTAAGCCAATGTCACAATGACTGGACAGTTACAAAGAGTCATGCAAAAAAGGATACCACTGTAACAGCTGTAAATGTTCGAGTATATACCCATTTACCACACCAGAGAAAGTTCCTTACTGAATAGTGCTTTCGAAACTTAAGACCAGAACTAGGAAATTGAATAGCGTATTGTACAATTAGGTATCCACAACAAGTTGTAACTGTGGAGAGACTACTCAAGTAGCACAAAGCATGAGAAAAGCAGGTGATCAGCCTTTACTTCTTCAATTTATACTGAATTCATGGACAAAATTTCCAGGCTAAGTATTATTTGAAGTCCTTTCATTGTTTCATTTTTTAATTAACACTTTTTCAAATCAGAAAGCTGCATTTACAGAATTCATAAATATTTCAGAGTGAAAGCAGATAGGGAATGAGAGCAGATATTTTCATTTATTCAAACCACAATTTGGAAAGCTTAAGTTAAAGTGAGTCTGGACATGCAGAATTTACAAAATGAAGCCATACTTCATTCTTTCTCCTACACCCCACACATTTCCCTGACCAGCTACAGGAATTCAGGATTCATTCTTGAAGTGGAACAATAAGTAAGGTTAGGCAGCCTGTGACCCCTTCGTCCAACACTTGCAAGATACAGTTTCCCTCTTCAGTTAGCTCCCTATTCAATTCTCAGCATCTCTACTCTGAGCAAGTTTCAAAGCAGTTTCAAACCCAAAGCTCCTCTGCTGTATAGTAAGCAGCAGAACAACTCTGTAGTAAATTAGAACTTACTGTTATACAAACAGTAAGTCAAAAGATCACTTGTTTCACACTGAGAGAAAAGTTAGAATCATCATGGTTGGAAAGGACCTTCAAGATCATCAAGTCTAACTGACAGCCCTCCACTACTATTATCCCTAAACCATCCCCCTAAATGCCATATCTACCTGGTTTTTGAAAACCTCCAGGGATGGTGACTCCACCACTTCCCTGGGCAGCCTATTCCAATACCTCACCACTCTTGCGGAGAAGACATTTTTCCTAATATCTAACCTAAACCTGCCCTGGCACAACTTGAACCCATTCCCTCTAGTGCTATTGCTAGTCACAAGGGAGAAGAGGCCAACATTTACCTTTCTACAATGTCTTTTCAGGTAGAAGTTCCTTTACAGTAAAAATAAAGTGACTTCTAGATAAAGGAATGAAGCTGGTAAGTCACCGGGTCCAGAGCACTGACTTCAAAACAGCTAAGATACATCACTGCAAACACAGTGGAGGGCTTCCCAAAAGTAATGAATTATCAGATTTGTTACCACAGAATCACTGAATATTATAAAGTCTCAGGTCCTGACTGTGTTCTTTGATCTCTAGAAATAGCACCATTTCCCCACTCCTTTCCCCTCAGGGCACCCACACAACGAATTCCACTCAAAAGCTACCACTTCCCAATTTTTATGCTGTAGGTACCCATTAACTATGGAAACCACTGGGTAGAGGGGGGGCATGCACTCAAGGGGGAGGACTTAACTACCAATAAAGGGAGGGCAGGGAATAGTGAGGATGTGCTTGAGAAGTAGAAGATTACAACAGCAGCTGTACATCATGTGAAAAAACTGAGCACAGTGTTGAGGAGTTGGTATATTATATGAGCTTTAAAAACAAGTCCAGCAAGCTGCATAAACTGTCTTGGCATTTACCAAGAAAACCTGTGGTGACAATGCCAGACTGAGTTTGTACTGCCTTTATTTGGATCCCACTATGCCACTGATTTATGTGGCAAAAGGAAATACCATGTATGTACCAAAAGAAAAGCCTTCTGGGACTGTTTTTCCCTTGCTTAGATATGGTAAATTTGAACATAAGCACTAATGGAAAACAATTTTTGCCTTAACATGACAACTGCAATTATCATAGAAATAAACATACCTGAAATAAAGGCTTTATCTTCCATGCAGAATGCATACTAAACAAGTGGTCTACATACTCTGACGAACCCAGGACCCTCAAAGAGTTCAGCCATTAAGGCGGATACCACACTACTAGCCATTTAAGTTATATTTAGAAAGGGAAAATCTAGCGTTTTGAAGGCTTTATTTTCAACTACTCAAGATAATTATGAGAGGTAACTATAAATATATTGTGTAAGCAAGGAGCAAACAAGGCAATTTGTTATGTGTAATTTACACTGTCATCAGACCTTCCTCATTTTAGTACCAGAATAGCAAGGAATGCAGTAAGCACTCCAGATCCTCCTAGCCAGATGGCTGCTTAAGAGTTGTAACCTCACTTCACAGGAACAGCTGAACTACTCTCCAGCAAACAGCTCTGAAAGAAAGACACTCTAAAATAACACATCTGCTTCCCATTACAACTTCTTAATTATCAAAAGTTGTTCTTCTGGAGGGTGTAGCAGAAGGCTGTACTACTTAGTGAGGATCAAAAACAACTACTCTGCTACGGTAGATCTGTATCTGAATAGGTCATTTGATGCAATGAGATGCTGCAGTGCTCATTAGATTCTGCTCAAATGGCAGCATGGCATGAAGTTGCTCTCTAGAGAATTCTGAATATCTAATGTTCTTGAATGTAGTTAGGGATACAGGTTACTAATTAGCATTTTAACTAGGAGATGCAACCCTGTGCATCCTTACTGTCAAATTTACTTTTCATCTTACGTTCTTGAGCCATGCAAATTTGTGAGCTGAGCTGCTTAATACCACTGCAAGGTAGGGAAATACCTGTCTTGCCAATGGAGAACAAGTACAGAGGTCACACAGAAATTCTGGTCAAGCCAAAATAAAACAAAAACAAAGAGAAAAAGCCAAAAACCCAGAACAAACCAAACTAGAACACCCAAAACCCAGAAGAGAACATTTCATTTAAGACAGCTCCTGAAATTAAGTGTCTTCATCCATCTGGTAATCTGAAAGTTCAAAAAGCAGGGGGGAAAAGAAGCCCTCTAAAAGTTATTTAAAAAAAAAAATTTAACCAGTCTCTAGGAAGTTAAACATGCAGTATATAATTAATATGAAAAACTCTTTCAACAACAGATATTAGCTATCAGTATTCAGCTATAGCTGTTATGTATCTTCAGGCTCCAGACTTCAAGCCTACATACATGAGTAATTAAATCTCTAGCCTCTACAGAGAGAGGAAGGCTGAAACTGAAATGCCACTTAGAGCACAATATAAAGAGGGCAGAATTAAGGCAAGGCAAACTATTTTCACGTATGGCTTATGAACTGCTGCCAGAAGAACCTAGAGAGGAAAAAACTCTTCAGATTTGAATAGAAGTTTCATCATTCAATGCTTAAACCTTTTTTCCCTTTTTATAATAGCTAATTAAATGTTTCTTCTGAGTTGCATGCATTTTCAAAGCCTTGTTTCGCCACCAGAATCCTGATGCTGAGAAAGTTGTGTTATTCAATAAGAGAGGTCCAACAAAAGCAGAGATTCAGAAGTTCCTTACAGGCTACAAAGAAAATGCATTTAGTGTTTTTTCCATATTCTAACTACATTCATATTAACATAACATTTGCTTTCCCATCAGCTTGTTTAAGTAACATTTGTGCTGTAGTGCAAGATATCTATTTTTACTGACCTGGGTCCATGATAATACAGTCAATTCACTTAATGGAAGTCACCCTAAGAGGCATATACTCGAAAATTTACAACAGTTCTCACATTTCATCTTAAAACAACCCTCTGTACACAAATGGAAGAAGGCACGGGATGTGCAGGCTCACAGCTTTCGTATTAAAAGTCTTTTGTTGAAACTGTTCCACCTGTTCTCAGCCCTCTAAGAAAAAAAAGTCTTGAGGACTCCACTTTGTGGAAGAGCTCTCTAAAAGCCTGAAGGATGATTTTAAGTACTAAGGAGAAAATGAGAAACGTTAGGTATGTGAATTAGGAAATGTTAATTTCATGCACTTTAGGAACACACACTCACACCCCACAGTAGTAGAAGCAGTAGTAGAGGAAAACACTACATGTGTAGGGGTAGAAATATTTGTTACATCATGGTGCTGGCTGGCGATGGAGGGTTGCCGCCTTAGAGCCCCCTGAATGGTACTTCCACTCTGGAAAGCATTCACTACATCCATCTGCAAGGAATCAGAGATTGTAACAGCTTGTTGAGCGAGCGAGAGAGAGAGAGAGAGAAAGAGAACAAGAGAAGGACCATCCCATCTATAACACACAGAGTAAAGAAAATAGGCACTTCTTAAAATAGGGCAGATACACAGGTAAGAGTTGCATTTAGAGCTTAAGAGAACAAAGGACCCTGAGGGATTACAAATCCATTCATACCTTCTTCTGACAGTTTCAGTCACACTAGTTAGAACTGCCACCTTAGTCAAAGGACTGAAGGCGGAGAGATTTCCCTCAAAACACCCACAGTATCCTACCTTTTTCAAGACCATACCTGAGTTTGTATCCTGTTTAGACCCCTAAACCACAAGATCTGACCACGACGTAATTCTCTCTCTGCATGATCAATCTCCTCTACATCTTCTGCTAGTTCTTCTTCAGGAATCTCTTCCTTTTGTGTTCCATGACCAGCTTCTTTAAGGAATTTCAGGCGGCTGGTTGGAATCGTTGAAATCAGCTAATGGTGAAAGAAAAAAATGCATGCATCAGGATTGTTTTCTTTTAAAACATTACAAAAGGTAATCCCAGACTTAAGGCTTAACATAATACCCTGTGAACAATTAGCAAAGTTAACAAAAAATGACATAAATGGGATGAGTGCATCAATGAAGAGCGATCACTCCACCCGAATAGCTGTAAAGCTGTGAGTATCCTTACCATCTCAACTGAGGTGGGAAATTAAACTTGGACCACAAACCTAGAAAACAAAGAGTCCTTGCTAGGGACAAAGAATTCCACTTTAACATTACTTGATTATACCAAGCAGAAGCAGTACTGAAGATACAAGAGCCTCTAATTCTGCAGATTGTGCTTGCGTCAAGAGCTTTCAGAGCACCATCAGTTTGATGAGCACGTGTTACCTCAAGTGAGAGCATCATTTAAAGTAGACACAGTTAATTCAGAAATACAGAACAGACATGCATTCTTTCGTGATGTGGAAGGTACCGATCCATTTTTAAAGGCGAGTGTTATTTCCAAAACTCTTGCCCCAAACTGTTACTTTACTACTTGGTGTACACTAGTTTATCTACCTTAAAATTAAACAAAAACTACATATGGCTGTTCCAGCTTTCCTTTTCATCCCCACCTTCAGGGCTATTCTCGTGAACTTTGTAGTTAAGGAGAATCATCTTTTGATACACGCCATCTAGCAGATGCAGGTCAGTTCTCAAACTGTTTTTCTTGAACATCACAAACCTAGAAGACTATTTCAGCAGCTGCAGAGGAAAAAGACTGCTGCAAAAGCAAGATAAAAAGCCCTTTATCCTGAAATTGCAACTATGAATGCTCTCAGATAACACTTGAGTTTCTACTATTCTCAGAAAGTCAAAAGCTCTTTGACTTTAATGAGATGCTAGAGCAGCACAAACTGCAGCAGGGAAGATCTGCCCTTGGCAAGACACTTTGGGTCAAAGGTATTTCAAGCCATCTTGATTCTCTTCAAGGCTACTTATAAACCTCAGAGTGACTCCATTTGATTTTTTTTAAATAATTAATTTTCCAGATATCACTTTTGTGGTTTGTTTTTGGGGGTTTTTTTTGTTTGTTTGGGTTTTTTTTTTTTACAATTAAAATTCACCCTTCCTGTTTTATACTGAAGCCTCAACTCTCCTTTACGAAATGGAAGGAAAGAAATTGTAATGGAAAACTCTTAATGTGGTATGAAAAGCTTAGACAACTGAGTCATTAAATAATGGAAAACTCCATAGTTCTAAAGTTTCACGTAAATAAGCTTGCTGCTTACAAGCACTGCTGTGCACACAATAGTAATGAAACTCTAAGATGTGTGTGTGTGTGTAAAAATAAAATCAAAATTAAGTAGGTTAATAGGTGGGAGAACGTTCCAATTATTTTGTAATTATGCAAATGTTGATTTAAAAGAAAGTTGGTTTTCGTTTTGCTGCATTTCTAGCTACTCCAGGAAGTTTTCAAATTAAGAAAATGCCATCAAATTTAACAATTTTGATTTTCCAAGAAAACCACTGCATAGAAAGTTAAATACATTTCAACACTAACGTGTTCACTGCATTCATATTCTTACATAACTTATTCTAGTATTTATCTGGCTAAAAACATAATTTCATACTTAAAAAGTAACTACAGCTGCTTCTAGTTAAAAGTTACTAAACATAAACCAGCCATAGCATCTAGTTATGAAATGTAACTGGTAGACAAAGCCAGAGTAAGGAATATTCAACTAAGGACTTTCTAGCTATTGAACTAGTAAATTTTAATCAGTATTTACTGCCAATCTCCATATATTCATATAGTCCACTTGAATGATCTGAATGCTAGTGACAGTGTATTTGCACTTTCCATGTAAACTATTCTAGCACAAGTAGTTATTTGGTATTTTGAAAAAGTTAGCTTACCTGGCCCCAGAGCAGTGTTCCCATGCCCAGGAAAATGGACCACAGCCACTGTTCAATTGAAAGTTCCGAGCAACTGAAAGGCTTCCCACCAAACTGCACAATAATTATCTGTGAAAAGTAACATCATTAAACAACATGTATTGGTAACCTGTTACTAGGAAAAAAAACCCTAATGGTTCAAGATCACTACAGACAATTCTGTGTTAGGACATCAGACTTTGCAGTTTACTGAGCATACATTTCCACTGTCTCAGAAGTTTAAGGAAGTTTCCAAACCTAAGCGATCTTCTTATGCTTTTCAGTATTTCAAGAACTACCCATTTATTCTTCAAATGATACACTCACAAAACCCTCTTGACTACTCCATTTTGCTTGCAGCTCTTTCCCTTCATTTCACAATTATAGCATGTATTAGATGTTGCAAATTTACAGTGATTAGTTATCACATCAACATGCATCTCAGAACCAAGTTGATCAATAATAATTAATAGAAATCATAGATCCATAAGACACTAAACATTTCAGAAATAATTCAGATTATTACTATGTACCCCATCAGTGTTGAACATCAGACTTCAAATACTGTGTGACACCTAAGTAGTAAGTCTTGCAAACAGGGGATGGATCTCAACAGCTGAATTGAATGAGCTCCTACTGACTTACCTATTACAAGCTGTACAGGCCCTAAAGAACAAGATATCCCTCCGCGTAAGAATTATATGCATGGAAGTCTGCCCTGGAGAATCAACAGCTCAAGTACCAGGGCAGGTGTGTAAAGGAGACAGTATTGACCATTAAGTAGGACATTTGACAGTTTAAAAGCCCAATAGTATCTTTTATTAACACAGACTAAAACACTGAAATGACAACTCAAGAGCTACTTATTTGGGAAGGCATTCAGTGCGCCAAGTTCATAAAGGGAACACAGTTACAGTCAGTGGTAATTTTTGTTGTGCTTTGTTGCACAACTGTCTGCCACATATGCAACCCTAGAAACAGGAGAAGCTTTTGAAGAAGTATAATCTAAAAAGCCTAAATGTGGGAGAATAAGTGAGCTAACTTTACATGAAGCAGAGGTGCAAACATTCGCTTGCTTGAACTGCAATGAATTTGGTTAACTTCATGGAATCCCAAGTCTAAGGAGAAGCTTAAAGTCATAGGTTATATCTAAAGTACTAAGTAACTTAAGTCAAAATGAGAGTGTTCTGGGGAAAAAAAAAAAAGCAGTATGCTGGTTTGCTAGTTACTATTTCTTCAGAAGAAATAAAATTTAAGGCCATTTAGAAGGTAAAAACTCTGTCTTGTAAACTATTTCACCAAGATTCAATTTTGACCCTTTCTCAGCACCAGTATGAGAACCCAGTCAATTTCAAGGCATTTCAAGGATAAGGGGGTCATTGGGAGCAGTCAGCATGGGCTCACCAAGGGGAAGTCACGTTTGACCAACCTGATAGCCTTTCATGAGGACATAAGCGAGTATATAGATGAGGGTAGGGCAGTGGATGTGGTTTATCTTCATTTCAGTAAAGTGTCTGACACTGTCTCCCACAGCATCCTTGCAGCTAAACTGAGGAAGTGTGGTCTGGCTGATTGGGTAGTGAGGTGGATTGTGAACTGGTTAAAGGACAGAAGTCAGAGAGTTGTGGTCAATGGGATGGAGTCTAGTTGGAGGCCTGTGTCTAGTGGAGTCCCTCGGGGGTCAGTACTGGGACCAGTACTTTTCCATCTATTCATCAACGACCTGGATGAGGTAACAGAGTGTGCTCTCAGCAAGTTTGCTGATGACACTAAACTGGGTGGAGTGGCTTACACACTGGAGGGTTGTGCTGCCATTCAGCGAGACTTAAGACAAGCTGGAGAGTTAGGCAGGGAGAAATTGAATGATATTCAATAAGGCCAAGTGTCNTGGAACATCTTCCTTATGAGGAAAGGCTGAAGGAGCTGGGTCTCTTTAGCTTGGAGAAAAGGAGGCTGAGGGGTGACCTCACCTCTGCTTTTAAATATGTGAAGGGGGTGTGTCGGGAGGATGGGGTCAGGCTCTTCTCAGTGGAGCCCAGTGACAGGACAAGAGGCAATGGCTGTAAGCTGAAGCATAGGAGATTCTGTGTGAATACATGTAGGAATTTTTTCCCAGTGAGGGTGACAGAGCCCTGGAACAGACTGTCCAGAGAGGTTGTGGAGTCTCCTTCTCTGGAGATATTCAAAACCCGTCTGGACGCGCTTCTGTGTGACCTGGTCTAGGGAATCCTGCTGCGGCAGGGGGGTTGGACTAGATGATCTTTCGAGGTCCCTTCCAACTCCTAATATTCTATGATTCTGTGATTCTATGATTCAGATAGCTTAATTTCATTAGTTAGCATATACTGAGTTAACTAGCTTTTACAAATCTGCGTAGATGCACCAATAGAAGGTTACCAGAGAGTGTTTTTCACCTAAACCAGCACCATCTATACAAATAACTAAAATATATATCTCAATGCAGTTAACCGATTTCTGCATCAGAAAGAGAAAAATAGATGTGAAGATAAAAACTGACACTTAAGTTTCTAAAATTTATTCATATCCTAATCTCATTAAGAAGTTATAGGAAGTTGTAACTTTTCTGTAATTGTTTAAATGGGCTCTTCTTCAGCCACACAGGAGATATTATGAGGAAGAGATCTGACCTGGGCGGGAAGGGAACAACACAGAACTTCATCACACTTTTTCAAGAGACTAGAACAGTAAGACCAAATTGAAGGACTAGAAACTTCAGAAGGTAAATACAAGTACTTCTACATTCCTATGTTACCATTTTCAAAGAGGTTTTACCTGAAAACCCTGTCAAGCAGCACTTCCAACCGATTTATAGCATTTCACACTGAAGCTTTTTCAGATTGCAGAAATGAAATGCCTGGCACTAGCTGATTCCCATTTCCAAGGCAAACAAGTACATGAGTATAGTTAAGTGCATTTCCCACCCACTCTCCGAGAATTTACTTGCCTGTACAACAAATGTCCCCAGAACAATGGAACAGAAGATAGCGTTGTTAAAGATGCCTTCGAACACGTTTCTTTCACCATGAATTTTTCGAGCATTAATTTCATTGAAAAGCTGCATCATCACAAACGTATTAAACACAATAGTGTAATGCTCTGAAGGAGGAGCATGCAGAGGTGCATTTCTTCCACTATCAATATCAAAAATTCTCTCACCTGTATACAAAAGACATTTATCAGAAGGTTAATTGGTGTCTTTACACACACACTACAACAAATACTTTTAAGATCTCATCTGTACAATTTTTAGAGTAACTTTGTGAAGCCTCAGTATTCTTACCAGCAAACAGGAGTGTGAAGACCACTACAAGTTGGTAGAATGCATGACCCAAAATGTTTTTCATCATTGTACGAGAAATCAAAGGTTTGTTTCTACCATAAGGCTTTCGCAACAGAAGAGCTTCAGTGGGTGGTTCTGTTGCCAGGGCAAGAGAAGCTAATGTGTCCATTATGAGATTTACCCACAGCATCTGCACAGCTTTAAGTGGAGAATCCTATAAAGATAGATACATAAACCCTCCAATGTAAGTGAATGAATTGTAGTTCTTAAAGGCATTTACTATACAATATGGGCAACATTCTGAAGAGCATTATGTTCTTTGGACTAGTATTTAACTGAAAGTTTGAACTCAAGAGTTAATCAGTCATGACATTTCAACCTTTATTAGCTAAAACAATCCACCACCAGTACGTACTTGTGTTATGCATGCTCCTGTAAAAGCAACAATTACTGCTACTACATTGACAGTAAGCTGGAACTGAAGAAATTTGGAGATGCTGTCATACACATTTCGTCCCCACATCACTGCTTTAACAATACTTGTGAAGTTGTCGTCTGTAAGGATAATATCAGAAGCTTCTTTAGCTACGTCTGTTCCAGCAATACCCTGGTAGAAAAAGAAAACCACTATGAAATATAACAGGATGTACTGACTTATGTAATAAAAGCTATTATTATTATTATATCCGTGATCAGAATTCACTTTGATGCACCATGTCTGAAGGACTACTTTAATGTAAGCACATAAAGTTTTACTAAATCAAGTTATCCTTGCAAGTTCTACTCAAGCATGGGAAAATGTAAACTAACAAAAATCCCCACAATGTTATTTTTAAAATAGAGACATGAATAAAAATCCTCAAGCTGTTTATGATAAAGACACTGTGTAAGTACTTCCAAAGAAGTGTCACTGAGCCCTGTTCAAATTAAAGACCACCAGATGGTGCAGTACGACAGTTTACACTATGTCCTAATGAGTTTGCTATACAGATTCCAGCAGCAGGCCAATGCATGTGTTCACAACAGTAGAATGATTAACACATCACCAAAAACCTTTTGCTGAAGAGCGAGCACTGGCATTGAACAGCAGAATATGCAATGTCACTGAATATGATGTTGCAATGCAGTATGACAAATTTTAAGCACCTGGAGTCTCGTACAGTATCCAAACAGTTAATCCAAGTTCTGTGTAATACCTACTTCAAGGATATTTATTTTGCTTTCAGCACTTTAATAATCCTTATTCCTGACACATTATCTTGCCAAGGAAATGAGTCATCTGCATAGCTGTAGGTACACCTTAAAAGGTACCTTTAAATTCCATATAGTAGGTGGCATAATTTAAGTGCTTTTTAGTTAAGCAGTTAGAGAAATTAGCTTCTTACACAGATGAACATAGACAGCAACTGTAGGAAACATTTAAGTTCTGGAAGATGGAAAAATGTGTTCCCAACAGTGCCAAATGCAGTAGCTATACAATACCAGAAAACAGAAAACTGTTGGTCTTGACAACATTACTTGTGTAGCTGTCAACTTCCTAAGTTATGCTTCTGAAAAATGCTCCTTGAGAATGACACAAAAGCTCTTACTCTTCCCATTTTTTCCTTCAACATTAGCATCTAAGTCAGTGCATCTGCATGTGGTGTAGGAGGTTTTGATTTTTTTTTTTCCTCTTTCAAATGCTTAATAATGGAGCTTTTACAGACTAAAGTGACCTACTAGCACCAAACTATTACTTTTTCAGTTTAAGACTGAGGAGGAGTTTTTAGGCAGGAGGAAGCTTGAGGAATCTATCTTGCAGTTGAAAGACACAGAAGAAATCCGAAGCCAACATACTTAAGGCATAAGTCTATCTAGTATTAGCACTTAAAGCCAAGACTTGGCTTGAGAAAGCCAAGTAACCTAGGAACGATCTAGACAAATGCAGATCCTAGATTGTCATAAAATGCTGTTACTTCAGTTGTGCTAGAAGTGTCTCTTAGTATAGCCTCCAAAGCCACATTGGGGCTATACTAAGCAGCCTTAGTATCAGCATCAACTGGCAGTCTCTCTCATTATCATCTCCCTGTTCCTGTGCATAATTTTGTGGAAAACAGATGAGTAAGCTCATTCCATACTGCATATAAGCTTTATTCAAAGTCAACATAGTATGCTATTCACCACTGAAGTCATTGTGCCTTATGCTGAACAGATCTAACTTCAGAAGTCTTCAGTATCAGTAATTCTGTTCCTGCATTTTGCACAAGCAAGTGTAAAAGGTTTTGATTTGCAAGTGACTGGGGATCTGTGTTTCTTAAGTTTTATTTAGCGGCAAGGACATTTTCCAGCAAACGAAAACCATGGTTAAAGTTGGAAGACTGAGGAAGAAGAAAAAAGGAATTAGTAGTAGTTGTGAGAGATGTTGACTTGATTAAATTAGTTGTTTACTAGACTCATGAAAAATGTAAGGTTATTTCAACTTCTTTTAAGTGATTTGATACGTTAGCTTATAAAAGTCTCAAAAATACTGAAGATTTTAAAATACCCAAAGCCATACCATAGCAAATCCAACATCTGCCTTCTTTAGAGCTGGACCATCATTTGTACCATCACCAGTTACTGCTACAACTTGCCTCTGATCAAAGACAGTGCTGTCAATTATACCTAAAATAAAATGACATCTCAGTGTTAAAGTTCAAAACTGACAACACATCACAGATTAAACCTGAAAGAGAAATAGTTTGTCTTCCTCAGCATATTAAAAAAAAAAACAACCTACCCTTAATAAAGAAAAATTACAAGATAGTTCTAGTTGGCAATATTTCTCAGGCAAAAAAAAAAAAATCAGTTGGCAAATGAGGACTCTCACAGGTAGTTCCCAGTGCTCAGTCCTAGTTTTTTTTCCTAGAAGCAGGAAAATACATTAGCTTTACTTTGAAGCTCAGATTTTTTTACCTTTTACTAGAGTGTGTTTGTCAGTGGGAGAGGATCTTGCAAGAACACGAAGCTTTGGCCAAATTTTATCTAGTCGCTCTTGCTCTATCTGCAAAAAGAGCATTGGTTATATTTTAGTTAGGAGACTCAGAATGTCTGCTGATCTACTTTAGATAGTTAAGTCTGCTTACCTCTCCCTTTTCATTGCGTATTCTCCTGTTAAAGTCTTTGCCCTCTAAACACAGGAAGTCTTCACCAGGATTCAGAATACCACATTTTAATGCAATAGCACGAGCAGTGTTAATGTTATCGCCAGTGACCATACGTACAGTTATGCCTGCACGCTGACACTTTTTTATTGCATCAGGTACCTGTAAGCAAAAAAAACAAAAAAACAAAAAAAACCCACAAAAATAAAATTAACCCCATAAGCTCAGAGGCTACACATTAGCTGAATTATCTAGATATGTGAATGAAAGGCATGGTTTTGGCTCAATGCATGATAACCTTATTTTAAAAATCAAGACTGTTGTTATGGAGCATTAAAAACAAACAAAACACCCACAACAAACCCCCCCCTATTAAGCAGCTTACTACAATTCTTTTCCTGAAAAACACACAAATGGCAATTCTGGCACAAAGGGGTTTTGTCGCTGTTATGTAATGTCCCCTTCCCTTCCTGCCCTGCATTTTTCAAATAACGTAGTATTTAAAAATACCACAAAAATCCTCATGACATATTAGGCTGTAGTGTTCAAAGGTCCTGAGTACTGGCTTTTCATTTATGATTATGTGAAATAAAACTACAGCTCACATTCCACTACTTCACTGATGACTTTTAGCATGAAGCAATGACAGAGCAGATGAGATTGCAGTTCCACTTACATGCGGCATAAAAGCTTTCACTATTGAAAAAATACAGCCCTCCTTAATCCTCAACACAAGCCAGGCTCTTTACCTCAGTTCTCAAGGGACAAACACTCCTCTCCATCATTTCCCATGAGAAACTGTCAACAAGTACAATGGCTAATATTGTCCTAAACAATATTCTTAATTTTCCAAATGGTAAAAAAAAAAAAGACAAGTTGTTCCACATACTGAGACCCTGCACAGTAAGCGCCTTAAGTCATTAGTTTGTGCAGAGCTTCAGTAACACAGCATAAGTGACATTAAGAAGTTTTAATCTGCTTTTATAGCTCCATTAACTTTCCCCACAAGAAATTAGATTTTAATTTATCAACTATGCTTAAGGCATACAATAGTAATTCAGTCTTGTACTCTCTGCATGATGAACAACATGAATCAAGATCCATTGTAACAGAATCACTGCAGTTTTGCCAGTGAACCTACCTCAGGTCTCACAGGATCTTCAATCCCAACAACAGCAATGCATGTCAGACCAGTAACAATATCATTTTCGTTGTCCCATTCTGGCTCAGGTTCCCCTGCTGGGAAGTCTCTGAATGCCAGGCAGATAGTTCTAAGCCCTTCAGAAGCCATTGGCTCAATTACTGTTTTCACGATATCATCACGGTCCCTAGGTCTAAATACCTTTGGTTCTCCATTAGCACTCAGTATTTTGAAGCACCTGAAAAGGAAAATTAAAAAGTTACCAAATTTTAATCAGAAGTTCAGCCCGCTCAATAGCTTATCAGTGAATCCCAGTAAGTTTCCACAAGCTTTGTTTTCACTAGACTCACACACCCAAAAAAACCCCAGTAGCACCTTCTCTAAGGTAATCCTCTCCATATGCACTTAATCTCTTCCCAATTGCAAAACTTACTAGCTATAGAAAGTTAACTGAGTCAGTCATCCTATGATAAAAATAATGCCCAACGAATTTAGGACACAAACATTAGTTACCTCCCAGAAGTATCCATTTCTCCACTGTATGTAAATAGACCAGTGTCTGCACTGGTTGAGTCAGCCAATCCAGTTTTACAGAAAATAATCACACCTTGTTAATAGTTATACAAATGGTAGAAGTACAGTATGCTTCCAGAACATGCATATGGTGCATAAGAGCATCTGGCATAGAGTTCTTAATATGAGGTATCAAGTTAAAAACAAATACTTAAATCTGATTTAAATGTTTGTGTAAGAGACAAGACTCAACACTAGGTACTGTAGCATTTCGGCACATGCTCTTTTAGTTGTTTCTTCATGTCAAAGATGCAACTGCTTTCACACACAGCATACATACTTTACTAGCAGGTTCTACAGTTCTACTGTTCAATAACACAGTAAGGTACAAAATACTTCTGAAAGTACAAGTAATGCAGATACAGGTATACTTATTCATTGATGAGACCTGGCTTAAAATCTAGCTATCAAAAAATTGAAACCTAAATCTAAGTTCCACATCAAAAGAAAGAGTCGTTTGAAGATTGACCTTTTCTTGTCATCATTAATTTGAGGAG
Organism: Galbula dea; assembly: GCA_013399015.1. Lineage (NCBI taxonomy): Eukaryota > Metazoa > Chordata > Aves > Piciformes > Galbulidae > Galbula > Galbula dea. The sequence continues at coordinate 56,411 of VWZX01008614.1, read as the reverse complement.
AAAGAAGACTTCATCTACTTTGTACTTTTCTATATGGTGATTTATTTGGAGGGCTAGTAGTAAGCAAAAAGGCAGATTGAACTGATGAATATAATCTATGTGCTACTGTCCTGATTCAAGTTAGAACAGAACTAATTCTGTTCAATGATTTTGCTTTTCAGCTAAAGCTCTTCTCAGTAACTCACTTTCTGAAACCAACAGCATGTTTTCACAGACAGTGCCTGCTTCTACCAGTCATAAGACAATGTTTAGATTTACTACCATGCTTTGGTATGCAGACAGAGGTCACTGCTAAATCTTGTGCACCACATTGAGGGGTGCAGAGTAAAAGGCTGCACCTACAGGAGTGGACAGGACAGGTGACCCTAAACTGACTAACTAGGTATTCCATTCCATATCCGTTGTGCTCAATATAAAGCTGAGGGATCACGAGGGTCAAACTCTCTTGCTCTCTCTTTCAATGGCCAGTATCCAAGAAGGACTCAGTCCTTTCTGCCTTCGATCGCAATTCATGAGTTCCTGAAATCAGTTTCAGATCCAGCTCCTGAATCTGGTTTCAGTCTGTTGCTGAGTCTACTTAGGATTTCTGCTACAGCATCAATGTCGACAGGTGATGTAGTTGCCATCAGGAGGGACGGATTCAGTACTGGGTTTCTATATATTTAATTTTATCATTATTTTCATTAAAGTAGTTTTAGTTCTCTTTTCCAATCCATGGGTCAGTCTCCCTCACTCCTTTTCCCTCCCCATGGAGGGAGGAGAGGGGTAACACAGCATCTATCACTTGGTTAGTGGCCAGACCTGCCCTAACCCTTGACAGCTAGTCAGACTAGAAATAGTCTTCACATTAGAACCAAAACCAGACTGGCTACAACTGCTGTTCCTGAGAACATAATGCATACATGCTTCACTTCTCTCCTTTCCTAGATAGGAGTTACCACAGCCTTCTTCACACCTAAATGTTTTTCCCAGTGGTGACTAATCTCTCATTAATAGTCTAATTCTAATAAATTCTCTGTAGATAGGTAGATGGATAAAGAAGCAATTTGCTTTGGCACACTGAAAACCCTCAAGTTTCTCTACTGGCCAAGTTCAACCTCCAGTTGAAATAAATGATCAGCTTGGGCAACTTGTATTGCTTTGAAGCTAAAAGTACTTACTTCTCAAAGGCACAAGTCTTCCCTAGAATTTAGGTATATCAGCTGTTGGGACTTTACTGAAAGATGGGTGAGCATTTTGACTATCCACACCTAAAATCAAGGTAGTTTAACTAGAGAATAGAACAATTCATAGATGTTTTCCGGTATCAGAGCAGAGTTCGCAAGTTAAAACTAATCACGACCAGCTCTTTGAGTGTGAGAACTAAAGTAACTGAAATGCCAATCACCCATCTTACTGCAGAAAGTCAAACACTGAGGGAGTCAAGTGAGGAAACTGGCTGCAATCACAATCGTACAGGACTGCTGCACTTCTTTCTGAATAGGGCAACAGAAATATTTTGCAGACTGTGGCACAATGTTCTTAAGCACTTCAGTCTCTTCACCCATCACAACATTTACCCAATTTTAATGTTGAATTACAACAGTAGTTATTCTTACTTTTTAAGAACTATCTCAGAGGCACCTTTACTGAATATCCGGAAACTGCCATCTGAGTTTTTTAACACAGTACTCATAGATTTTCTAACAGAGTTGAAAGTGTACACTTTGTACAGCTCCTCTTCTGGTATCTCATTTCTTATCTCCTGATAATCGCGTTTCAAATCCAAGAGCAATCCCAGCAAGGCACATTCAGTTTTATTTCCAACATGACGTGGTAGGCCACCTTCTTTTTCAGGAGGCTGCAAGAAAAAACAAAAACTTTCACTGATTAGGAGTGTAACTTATGAACCACCAGAGTACAACATTTAGAAAACAAGGAAGCTAAGGCCAAGCTTAGCTCTGGAAGTGGGAAGTTTCACTTTCGCAATAATTACTCTATGAATTCTTAAGAGTAATGAGCCAAAGACATACTGCTGGGATTTTTAAGTAACTTCTCCTGTACCTCTTTAGGATCTTTCAGTCCCACGGAATCACAGAATCATTACGGTTGGAAAGGACCCTCAAGATCATCTAGTCCAACCAATAGCCCTACACTACTCTTATCCCTAAATCATCCCCTGAAGAAACACATCTATCCTCTTCTTAAAAACCTCCAGGGTTGGTGACTCCACCACCTCCCTGGGCAGCCTATTCCAATATCTAACCACTCTTTCAGTAAAGAAATTCTTCCTAATATCTAATCTAAACCTACCCTGGCACAGCTTAAGCCCATTCCCTCTAGTCCTGTCACTAGTCACAAGGGAGAAGAGGCCAACACCCGCCTCCCTAGAATGGCCTTTCAAGTAGCTGAAGAGAGCGATAAGGTCTCCCCTCAGCCTCCTCTTCTCCAGGCTAAACAACCCCAGCTCCCTAAGCCTCTCCTCATAACGCCTGTTCTCCAGACCCCTGACTAGCTTAGTTGCCCTTCT
>VWZX01008614.1:6549-53403 GCA_013399015.1 Galbula dea | reverse complement strand
TCCTTCCTTCCCTTCTTATATATGGGGGTAACATTGGCTGATTTCCAGTCTGCTGGTACCTCCCCAGTCAGCCAGGACTTTTGAAAAATGATGCAAAGTGGCTTGGTGAGCACCTCCGCCAGCTCTTTCAGCACCCTTGGGTGCAGCCCATCTGGCCCCATGGATTGTGTTCATCCAGGTGATGCAGCAGATCACTGACCATCTCCTCTTGGACTAGAGGGGAGTCACACCTTTCCCTAACCATATTCCCCAGATTATGGGAATGAATATCCTTTGAAACAACAGCCTTATTATTAAAGACTGAGGCAAAGAATGCATTAAGCACCTCAGCCTTATCCTCATCCTTTGTCACTAACTCCCCTCACGCATCCATTAGGGGATGGAGGGTTTCATATGGCCTCCTTTTGCTATAATCTTCCATGAAGTTTGAATAAAAACCCAACATGACCTTTCTAAAAGGCATTTCCTATTGCTTGAAATATCTAGTCAATTGAGTGCAGTCCCTGAATATTTCACATATTAAAAGTACAGGTAAGTTTACTTAAACTGATTTAACAAAGCATTATTTCTGCTAATTAAAGTACCCTCTCCTGTAATAACTCTTCCTGAATGACTTAGAATACTATTCACACCACCCCAGCATTCTACTGAACAAAGTCTTTAAGCTTCTTAAGTCTTATTTCTAAAAGTTCCAGCTTCCAGGCCATGACCTATTTAACTTGGAGGAAACAAGTTCCAAACCTTTAACACCAGAACAAGTTTTCTATCTTAGCAATGTGGAATATACAGGTACTACTGCCATAAGTAGGGATGTTTGAGCTTATACAGCTATAGGTCTGCAGCACAGCTTATAGCAGAAGAGGCAGAAGCACTTACTTAATTTCATTTGAACATAAGGAAACATCTTTTTACTCTAAGGTTAGACAAATACTTGACTAAGCTGTCCAGAGATTTCAGAGTCTCCATCCTCTGAGATTTTTAAAACCTGAAAGGACACAGCCCTGAGCAAAATGCTCTGGCTGACCCTGCTTTGACCAGAGGGTCTCAAAAGGTCTCTTTCGGCCCTCAGATTCCATAAACCAGACTAACTCTCCCTGCATTGTATGTAATTTGATTAAAATTATACTAGTAAGGGACATGGTCAGTTTACATGTGGCTAAATTTTTTTTCTATAAAAAAAGATCTTTAGAAAATAGATGGAAACTCCTCACATGCTGTAACTCAGTGTTTCAGTCTTGTTTCAGAGAAACCAGTGCTGGTGAGATCTTGATGTGTTGCCTCAAGTACTGCTATTGTGAAAAATCTTGCATCTTTATTCATTGAAAAACAGCTTCTGGACTAGGGTTTTACTACCGTTCCTGAACAAAGCATTCATAATGGAGGCTTCTATTAACCCCTGAAGCACTAATTTATTTAATTTAAAGCTAAATTCTAATTATTATTTTCACTTCCTGAAAGAATGTAAGTTATGCAACACATTGGGATAACTACAGCAAGGAAGCTATGTTTGGATATGCAGGAAATGTTGCACACAAAAGTGCCAAGTAATCCAGTATTTAAAATGTGTAACAGTCCATTGTTCTTATTAGAAAATATTTTGGAAGTTTGAGACTCCCAAACAAAGCAAAGATGTCCCAATTCTAAAGACTAAAAACTCAGTGCATACAGTATCTGGAATAAAATACATCAATATCCTTATCTGTACTTGCAATTTCTCACTACGTTGTTAACTAATGTTATGCTACTCTTACATGTTTATTTTGAAGCAACATTCAAATTTAGTCAAGGTGCTCTTCAAGGAAGGTAAATAGTCCCACTTATAATAATAAATTTAGACACAACTGTGAACTTAAGGAAGATACTATCCTGATACTGCATCTTTGAATTATTAGTTCAAAATGTAAGTTATCAGTGCTGAGTGAAATAAGCTATTTGTGAAATGTAGTCTCAAACGACTTTGAGAAACGACACAAATTACAGCAGGTACAAAATACCTTAGCCTGGATTTTGCTGTACAAAACATTTAACTGGTTACCATGTGGGCACCAGACAATTTGCATCTTCTGAGGATGTTTAGCTGCCTTTAATTAGAATGAAGAAATCCACTTACCAGTATTTTGGACGTATAAGCACAGTTAACAGAAATTCCTGTCACAAGGTAAGCCATAGTTTTGTCTGGAATAGCTTCTGGTTCTGGAATTTTTTTATAATGCTTTTCGTTGATGTAGGCTTGGACCACAGTCATTCTGTTCATGGTCAATGTTCCTGTTTTATCTGAGCAAATAGCTGTTGCATTGCCCATTGTTTCACAAGCATCCAGATGTCTCACCAAGTTATTGTCTTTCATCATTTTCTAAGGAAATAAAAGCAGTCATCAGCTATCCATGACTATTACTTCACATTTCAGAAATTCTCATTTAGCGTGTCCAGTTTTACACAGCAGTTTCAGATGACAATGCTTGTTATCTGGCATATTACAGAGGAAGAATTTGTGGCTGCCATGTTCTATAAGAATATCTTTTAAGTCTATTACATCACAGTAAGCTTCATTTTAAACAAGGTTCATAAATATAGTCTTAATCTCCTATATCTGCACATCACACTGACTATTGTTACTATTCAGACTTACAAACAAATAGTTTATGATGATATTTAGAAATAGAGGAGAGGTACAGACTGAGATTTACTGGATGCAATTTTTTTTTAAAAAGAGTCTGATTACAAGAAAGTTCAAGTAAGCTGTTACAGGCTTTTCCAGATCATATATACTTCTAAGATGCTAGAGTCAGATTAAAATCAAATACAAACTGGGAGCCTAATGTTTCAGCTAAGATAGCAAGGACCAAGCAAGTTTCCCAAGTCAAATATTGCTTTCAATTCTTAAGATGTTTGGAGAGTATTTTAACCTCAAAGAGGGAAAGTGACTTCAAATTACACAATATTAAGGCCACTACTAGTTAGTGCTGTAAGTTACTCAATTTTAGAACACAGCCTAAACAGTCCTTGTCTTAACAATTCGATTTTCAGATCAGTAACTTGTCCCAGCAGCATGCTGAAGCAGTAAATAAAGAGAACTAAGAGTATGAGTTAAAAAACATGCTGTATGACCTACAATATTCAGTCCCCAAGGAGAATTAATCCCAAAACTTTTGCAGTAGTTGCTTAATACTTCAGTTAGGTAGAAATTCAGGTTTATTATTTACAAACTCTTAATACATCAATTTATTACAACTAAATGCTACAACGTTATGAGCTGAACACATTCACCTTTAGTTGGTGACAACAGGCTACCACTGCTCACTGTTCATTTTAGTGTGTATTCAGAGATTTTCAGAAATAAAATACTGTGGCCAATTTCTTTTGCAGTTCAGGGAAATAAAAGCTTCTCTCTGGTCTGTTACATGTATGTGATGCAATGCATCTCAACTGACATTCTGCAGCTGATGAATACACCACCTACATCTAGAATCTGCTCCTCATCTATGCACTCACCTTAACGGAGTAAGCCAGAGATATAGTGACTGCAAGTGGAAGACCTTCTGGTACTGCCACCACCAAGACTGTAACTCCAATAATGAAGAACTTCACGAAATACTGAATATAAATTGGTGTACATTCAGCAAGCCAAGGTCTCTTCTGAACCCAGAAGGTATCAATTACGAAATACAATACAAGGATAATGACTGTGATTGCAGACATCAACAAACCTTGTTAAAAAGAGAACAAACAGTTTTTAGAAATTATCTCAAATACTTGGCAATACAGACTGTGGATAAGTCAAGTGCAGATACTTCCGCCTTTGTAGAAATTAGTTTACAACTAACATTTTAAACAGATGAGTCAGGAAACATTAAGGTAGTTCCCAAATGTGTTCCAAGTTTCAATTTAAGTATTTCCTCATTCATTTAACCTAGACACTGCTAAAAAGTCTTTTTTTCCTTCCCATATAATTGAAAGATTAGATCTAATTATGAATGGGAGAGACCAATACGTAAAAGTCAGTTGACTAAATAAGAATTGAAAAAATTCAGCAGGCCTTCAACAATTGCTGACTTTTTCAGGGGAGAAAGCTGCTGACAGTCTGTACCCTACTTCCTGATGCAGGTGTAATTAAATACGGCAGCTAAGCAGTGTTCAATGAATTAGGAGTAACTGGGAAGACAAATCAGGACTGCTGTTAGCAAGTTGAGCAGCACACTCAAGACACCACATGGAAATAGCAAAGAAAAGTGGACTTGGCAGGAATAAAGGAACAGAAGTCATTGCAGTGTCAGCTTTTTATGAAAAGATGCTTCAGTGTGTGCATCATCCCAAGGCAGCAGGACAGAAAAATGCATGCATGAAGGAGAGGAGCATTAAGGGTGCATGGCAAATTACACTGGGTCAAAAGGTGCATAAAGGAAAACAAGCTCTTACCTACGAAAGATATGAAAAAAGTGTTTGATAAGAACAGTATTTTACACTAATACCATAGAAGCTTTATTCAGTGTTAGTACAAGTTTTTCTGGAAGATTAACATTGTTATACATCACTATGGAGTCCTAATGCTAAAAGCTTAATTGCTTTGTTCTCACACCATAACTTTCTTAACATAGATGCTGAAATCAGCCCTTTTTGAGCTGTGGGCTGGCTGTACTACAAGACTTCTCAAAGTTCCTTTTAGCCTAAATCTTTCAACAATTCTACATGGAACAAAATAAATCCTGAAATATTTGAATTAAACCATTAAATACTAGACAACATAGCCTGAAATTTAAACTGAAATTCATTGCTGTTTTGTCTACTTTCAAGAAGAAACAGTTCACCAAATGTTCTCACAATGCAGCTGAATATTAGCTGATAGAAGAGTAACAGAAGCTAAAGGAGAACAAAAAAATCAGTAGAAATGTAACATAGCAGCAAGGCATATGTTAAGTGGAAATTCCTAAGCCTCTGGTGTCAACTCTACCACATTTTCCGGACTCCACTCAATGTATAGTTCTTTAGGTACATTACTAAGTGCTGTATCTCATCTAAAAACATCTTTAATAACAGTTGTCCAATGTCATGAAGTTGGAATTTTCTCTCACAGAAGCTGACACTCTGATCTTAAATCAAGATAAAATAAAAGCCATCCACACAGCAACCTGAGAAGCCATCAGCACACTCAGGCACAATGGCATACATAAAGGCACTCGAATTTTACACTTAAAATAATCAAACCAGTCAAGGCTGGCTACTTAAGTTATCCCCTCACAAACTATGCATGATCCAATTTTGTTCAAATGTGAGACATCAACATAAGGTACTGGTACATCATACCTGCTTTGCCAATCTGAACTGCGAGCTTTGTAAGTTTGCCTTGAAGAACTGACTTTTCTTTCTTTGGCAAATTTGCTCTCTTCTTGTCTTTCTCATCTCCGTCCCCACCATCTTCACTCTTCAGTGGCTGCATTTCCATGGCTGCACCATCCTGAGCTTTAGCTAGAAGTTATGAATAAGAAACTTTAGCCACTCACTGGAGAGTCCCCAAAATCAGTGATACTTGAAAAGCTTAATAACACCAAGTTCCACTAAAGAGCAGTACCCTACTAAACCATGTAGTACCTTGTATCCAGAGATGCCATACTACACATGAATATTTAATATTAGGTGTAGGTGCCCAGGTGCTGGCAAGCAGGAGAGCTGCAGCCTGCGGATAAAACTATAGTGGTGCAGCTTGTCCTCCTGCAGTCCACAAGAGACTGCAGTGGAGTGGATATCCACACCGTAGCACATGGTGGACCCCATGCCACAGCAGGCGGACATGCCCTGAAATGGACTGTGAAGGGCCTGTGCCAGACCTTCTTCACTTCTTCAGTTTGCACTTCTTCAGTTTGTTCCTGAAGGACTGCACCCTGTGGGAGCCACCCACACTGGAAAAGATCATAAAGAACTGTATCCCGTGGGAGTGAACCCCATGATGGAGCAGGGGAAGAATGTGAGGATAAAGTGGCAACAGAGACTCACATTATGAACTGAAAAAACTCTATTCCACCATGCCCCTGTACTCCTCTGAAGGTAGAGGAGTTGGAAGTGAAGTTGAGCCTGGAAGGAAGGCGGCATGAGGAAAGTGGTTTTAGTTGGTTTTGTTCCTATTTTTAACTGGCAATAAATTAACCTTCCACAAGTTGAGTCTATTTTTCCCACGAAGACAATTACCTCAATCCACAAGCTTTTCACCCTACTTTCTGCCCTGCCCTACTGAGGAAAGGGAGTGAGAAAGCAGCTAGGTGGGCATCTGGCAGCCAGCCATGGTCAGCTCACCTCATCAAAATAGCTTGAAAATCACTGGTAAAGTTTACTTCTATAGTATCTAGCAATGCCAAGACTACCAAATTGATTTAAGCACTTGTTTTCAGCAGACTCACTAATGCTATCTTTAGCAGCATAGCACTCTGAATTTAAGTATTCAATATAAATACATAGCTTCCTATGAAAATGCATTCCATACACTCTTGGAAAACAGGGAGAAGCAATAAAGGATCAGAAAACTTGCATTTACCTTTGTTACGGTTTTCAACACCTCCATCTTGCTTTTTACCTGTCAGAGAGGGGAATAAGCTGTGTTTTAAATTGGCTGTGCTGATTTCAGTATTTGTCATATATAACACATACATTAGCATATGCTGAGAAAAAGCAACTGCTCATTTAAAAAGTGTAGAGCAAACTGGAGACAGAGGTCTGGCATAAGTGAGGTTTTAAAAGTCTAAGTCAACTTGAAGAAACAGCTCACATCAGTTTTTTGGACTTTACTTTTCCCCTACACAGTTGCTGCAGTGTTATGTTACCATAATTTTTGCACAGATTACTGATATGGACATTTATTACTTGTAAGACAAGCTTTTAAAAGGCTTGCCCAACTTTTTTCTACGAAAGAAATTTGTGACTAATGTTAAAGTGATTCTGGTGGCCTCACTATTGTCATCTGTTCTTCTAACACTATACCGGACTAATGAATTGAAGGATCTCACTTCCAGAATCAGTGCTTTTGTACAACATTGCAGAAGCTACTCTAGTATAAAATATTTATAAATCCACACCAAAGCTTAACAGAGCTACAGTGCTGGATTACTGGATCTGTGTTAACCCTATTTACGCAAGCATGAACGTAATTTGTTGGCAACATACCAGTATTACACCACTAAGAAAATAGTTCAAGTTCATAACAAAATCTCCCTCCATATATAATATGGAGTTCAACAAGAGATCATAGAAAAGGACAGTGAAATAATGAAAGAAAGGAGTGAAACATTAAAGGTAACTAGAAGACTGACACATCGGTCCACAAGCCACAAAACATTTGAGGCAGAGGGATACACTACCATTTTTGTTTGGTTTTTCAGGTGAAAAGGTTTAGATACTACTTTAGCAAGTGATAAAATTTTCTCCATGTAGAGAAAACAAGGACTATAGCTAGTACTTGCAATAACCTGAAATGAAAGCACAAAATTTTGGAGCTTGGAACAAAACCCAGAATTTTTCAGTATCATTGCCAATTCACTAATCCTAGCCTTAGGTTATGCAGGCTGAAATTTACAAGAGTACTCCAGTAGGAAAAAAACCTTATCAATCAGCCTGTCTGACACAACACTGAACACCTCCACTGCATCATTACTGTAGACATAGTTTGATTTCTATACACAAGATTTCCCCTAGAGCATCCTCCAAACAGCTGAGGAGAAAAAAGTATGTTCATCTTCTCCAGAATATGCCACTTAGACTACTTCAGAACTCATCATCTCCTAATTTAGTATTTGTTCTTCCCTAGGTCCTCTTTTGCTCTTACAAGAGCAAAGTTCTGCACCTGAGTTACTTCTAACTCCTTGCATATACATTGAACCTAGCCATAGAGAGCCAACTAAAAATAGCCACTTTAATCTCCTTAACATTCACAGAGAAGCTAATTCAGTTTAACCTGAGTTTTACCGAGGAGAATCTTATCAGGCACCTAACTGAAGGGAAAGAACAAATTGTCTGTCTTGGGAGACAAAACCCACAAGTGTTCAAGCCCCAGGCTTTTCAAAAAGACTTCTGCTTATAGAATAACAAACACTGGCAGAATATTAATAATAGCTATAATCTTCTCCATATCTCCTCTAGCAGCTGGTACTTTTGATTGCTTTCTTTTCCCTCCTCTAAGAGAAAAGAGCAAGGATGTGAACTGTTCCACGCTAATCCCTGGAAGTGCTGCAGGTCAACTTTTACTATTCACTACCACACTTGAGATTTAAACTAATTCTGAAGTTTCAGTTCTTCTTGCAGCAATTCTTGTTGATTTCCCTGTGAAGAAACATAATACTTTAAGATTCAAGAAAGGTCAGAATTGTAAAGTATTAGTGAAATAGGACAAGATAAAAAGTACAGTTGAGTCCTGAGTTCTGCACAGAGCATGCATTTCAATAACTGTCTCTAGTGTGAAGGCCACAGATTCCTAAGCACATTTCTGTATGGCTCTCCATTTGTGGCTTTCCATTACTGTATCATGTTCCTCTAATGAAGGAGTACTATTTTTCTACCAAGGAACCTTAGATTCAGTCCTCATCCAGTAGACTTCACAGTATTTTCTAGAAAAATGCTTGCTGTAGTGAAGTTTGGTCTTAAAACATGCCTTGTGAGAGTAACTATCAGAACACTACTAGCATTTCTCAGGTTTTATCCCCAGAATAAAAGTTATGGCTTAGATAAGTGGTAATCTTCTAATTACAGCTAGTGATCAAGCCCTTCAGAAAAAGGAAAAGCCCATTTCACACTTCACAGAAGGGCTCAAAAATGCACTGTGTAACAATAACAAGCTCCTCAACCTTCCAAAAAAAGGTTACAGAAAAGTGCCCCTACGGATTTGCCTTGTGTATGTCTCTGAGTATTCAGAGTTTCAGCTCTGGAAGAAAGTGGCAGATGAAGCTGTCTGCTCAGTCAAGATCACTCTCATATATGTTTAAGATATCCACTATCTCAGCAGTATCAATGATACAAGCTTTTCCCCTGCAAAAGTTGTAGAAGAACTCCCTATACAGGATATTTTCTGTCAAAAGCAGAACTAGATACTTATTAGGTTGAGTTACTGGTAATGACCTGTTTGCCATAAACAATTAACTCGCTTATTAGATGAGGGAAGGGCTGTGCATGTTGTCTACCTTGACTTTAGCAAGGCGTTTGACACAGTTTCCCACAGCATTCTCCTTGAGAAACTGGCTGCTCGTGGCTTGGATGAGCACACGGTTGGCTGGATAAAAAATTGGTTGGATGGCCGAGTCCAGAGAGTTGTGCTCAATGGAGTCAAGTCTGGTTGGCGGACAGTCAAGAGCGGTGTCCCTCAGGGGTCAATGCTGGGGCCTCTCCTGTTCAACATCTTTATTGATGACTTGGATGAGGGGATAGAGTGCACCCTTAGTAAGTTTGCAGATGACACTAAGCTGGGTGGGAGTGTCGATCTGCTTGAGGGTAGGCAGGCTCTGCAGAGGGACCTAGACAGGCTGGATTNCAGTTTAGGAAGGACATTGAGCTACTAGAGAGGGTGCAGAGAAGGGCAACTAAGCTAGTTAGGGGTCTGGAAAACAGGCCTTATGAGGAGAGGCTTAGGGAGCTGGGGTTGTTTAGCCTGGAGAAGAGGAGGCTGAGGGGAGACCTTATCGCTCTCTTCAGCTACTTGAAAGGCCATTCTAGGGAGGCGGGTGTTGGCCTCTTCTCCCTTGTGACTAGTGACAGGACTAGAGGGAATGGGCTTAAGCTGAGCCAGGGTAGGTTTAGATTAGATATTAGGAAGAATTTCTTTACTGAAAGAGTGGTTTGATATTGGAATAGGCTGCCCAGGGAGGTGGTGGAGTCACCATCCCTGAAGGTTTTTTAGAAGAGTATAGATGTGTTTCTTCAGGGGATGATTTAGGGGTAAGTGTAGTATAGGGCTATTGGTTGGACTAGATGATCTTGAGGGTCCTTTCCAACCGTAATGATTCTGTGATTCTGTAATTACTTTCTATTAGACATGAATGCACTTTAAAGTTACACAAGATGGCAGTTTTACAATTTACACATAGTATGGCTGGTTATGAGTTGTAAATTTTCCAACCTCTATCATCAATGATATCTGAAGTTAATTAGAAATCCATGTGACAAGACTTACCAGTAGTGGAGTACTCTCAGGTTATTAGACCTGAGTTGTTGTTTTTTCCCCTATAATACTTAAAAGTATGAGGGTTTAAAAAAAAAAAAAAAAAAAAAAAAAAAGAAAAAAAAGATTTCTAGCTCCAGACAACCAGAATGTTTTTATCCAGTAACGTTCAGGAGTTCACCCCTCCCTCCCCAGGGATTCAGGATTCTTATGCCTACTTTTCTTGTCCTTCTTCTCTTTTTCCTTCTCCTTCTCTTCATCATCTCCTCCCGCCCCAAGTAAGGTAAAGATGATTCCAGTCTGAGAGTTCACACCTACAGCAGTAACCACCATTCTTCCAGAGCCTTCCATCACATGTGTACCTGAAAGATCGAACCAGGTTTTCCACTTGGACTTAAGCAGTTATTTTGCAGAGAACAAAGGAAATGAGTTGTCAAACTTCTCATTGATGAAACTGTTAGATGCGTATGTATACCACTGTGTTCCCCATAGGCTTTAATTGACAAAACTATCTAGAAAATCAAAGCATAAAGAACTATACAAAATGCTTGTCAGTTTTCAGAGTCTGCTCACTTTGACAAAGGTTTGTACTAGCTGCACGCAATGTTTTTAGATACTTTTAGGAATCTGCCAATGAGGGTGCCAGAGCGCTGGAACAAGACTGCCCAGAGAGGTTGGGGAATCTCCTTCTCTGGAGATATTCAAAATCTGTCTGGACATGCTTCTGTGTGACCTGGTCTAGGGAAACCTGCTGTGGGAGAGGGGTTGGACTAGATGATCCTTCGAGGTCCCTTCCAACTCAAAACATTCTGTGATTCTGTGACAAGGTGCAGTTTTCCAGATTTTAACCTCAAAATTTTAAATAAGCATTTACTCCCAGAAACAAATCACTTTCTTCAAGATTTGTCAAATACTACACACCTGACAGCAGCATAGGATCTCTGTCCAGAGATTTCTTAACATGATCAGATTCTCCAGTCAGTGAGCTTTCATCAATTTTGAGGTCATTTCCTTGAATGAGTACACCATCAGCCGGTAAAAGATCACCTACGAGAGATCACTGGGTATGTTGACTGCACTTCCTTTTTTAAAAATAAAAGAAAGTTCAACTTCAAAAATGTTTACCATATTTCACTTGTGCAATATCTCCAACAATTATGTCAGCTACTGGTATCTGGATGACCTGACCACCTCTGATGACTGTGAATTTCTGTTCTTGTTCAATACGGCTCTGCAATCCCCGAAATTGTTTCTCTTTACTCCAGTCATTAAAAGCTGTTACCAGTACCACACAAACTACAGACAAGAGGATTGCTGCTCCTTCAATCCAACCTGCTTCAGATTCCTCCTCCTCTTCACCAACATTTACTGATCCACATACTGCAGAAAACAAGTTTTAGATTTAAGAAAGTTCATGCAGATAGTTACTTCAACAACAAAAAGTTTTACCAAACAGAAGAAAATACCAATAATTCATAAACATTTTCTTGTGCTGGCCTTCTTTGCAATTTTACATTTATTTGCAGTAAGGGTAACAGACACATAGGCTAAAGAACCTGAAAGCCAGAGCAGCCCAAGGAAGTACTCTCCTGCTTATCTGTCCATACAAAGTTGGTATAGAAAGTTACCTGTGTTATCTTGGTAAATGATAGCATAAGAATGCCTAACTAGACAATTTTACCACCTTTTGCTTTCTCAACATTTCTCACTTTAAGGGGCCAGATTATCATTGCAAAAATTCAGCTCTATAAAGGCCAAATCCCTTCATTTTCCATTTAGAAATATATAGTTTCATCTCTTAAATTAGAAAGTTACTAGTGTCACATTGCAAATCAAGGAAAATTTAAGACTTGCTGACTCCCCAAAGATAGCATGTGACCACAAATTATAACTTGTTTAAATATTTGAGGCAAAGCCAAAAAAGCACGTGCACAGAAAAACTGCTGGATCTAAGACAAGTCCTTGTTACTGCCGCTTGCAATTTACCTTTGGTATTATTTTGGACAGAATGATAACAGATCATGACCACGGAAATCTCATGTTGCCATTTTAAAGCAAACTAGAGTAATAACAATATGCTGCTTTTCCACCGACTTACTGTATCCCATCGAATTTACAGTATAGGCATGCTAGACCAAGAAAGTCAATAGAATAACACAGGTAGATACTTACTTTTAAAAGTTTACTTACATGATTCATTTCCTCCTGGAGGCTGGTAAAAAGAAAGGCCCAAGGATACTACAGCTGCAATTTCTAATATAATTAGTGTAACATCCTGTAATGCTTCCCATACTAACTGAAGAAATGTTTTTGGCTTTTTAGGAGGTATAAAGTTCTTCCCAAAAACTGCTTCTCTCCTTTCTATATCTGCTGGATTTCCACTTAAACCTATTTAATAATAAGACAAAGTTAGTGACACTTATTTGCATTTCACCCTCACATTAGAAGTGATTGATGTTTCCCATTCATGGAGTCAAGTCTCACTCCATACTTCAGTAGCAACACTGAAAACCCCATATCTCAAACATAATTATGTAAATATTATTCTTAAATCAGAGCCACTATGGAAAACCAGATAGATTTTATAATTCCCACTTTGCCAATACAAAACAAGCTGATGGTCTACCCACTTGCACTTAATATGGCACAACAGAGTAATAGTAACAGACATCTCCTTTGTACAAAGTGAACAAGTTTGCAAGACAAGATCATTAGCAGAGTTACTATTATCGAGACTGAGTAGTACCATGTAGCTGTAGCAAGACCACAGCCTGTGAAGACAGCTCTGATTACCACTACAGGGATTCTGTATTCAGAAATAAATCCTACAGTCCTACAATCAATGTAGCATTTATAATGAAACAAAGAATATAGATAGCATTATAAAATACTATAAATATTCTATTTGGGTATTATAAACTTAAGATATAAAATACTATAGAAAGCTGGGGAAGCTCTCCAGGCATAATGTGGAGATGCAGCCACTTAAAGATGCTGCTTCTGTCCTGTTCAGCATTGTTTGCTATTCTGAAGCGTCACACTATCTCCTCTTACATAGAGCCCATATTTAGCACCATTCAGACTGTCATCTCAGTTTTGTTCTTATATAGCATATTTCTTTCAGAAACTTCTGTCTCAATTCTTGTACCATCCTTAAGGGACACTAGCAAGCAAGAGTGAAGGGCCCTCATTAAAAGACACTGCATGCTTCAAGAGTTAGGCAACTCCTTAAAAATAAAGGAATACCAAGCATATTCAGTGCAAGGTCATGCATTCAAGGTCTTCTGTAAGCACACCTCCTGTTTACTTCCTGAACTGTTTCTAGCTGCGTAACTTGCCATTCAGAATTTAAGCCACTGGTTCATTTTCCAAAGCAAAACAGCCAAATCTCCAGAGGATACTTCAACTATACTGCCCCCAAGGTTATGATAAGCACCTGCTTAAAGATAATGATTTTCTTAGTAGCAGGTTTTTTTAGTAGTTAACCAAATGGCTTACTGATAAACAAAGACATTGCAAACATGTCAGGTAATCAGCAAGAACAGCAACCACTGCAACTGGCTTTCAGAATAAGTGAAGCACTTAACACCACCACCAAGCACCTCCTTGAACCATCAGATGATATATTTCAAGACACTTTGCAAATACTATTAGACTGCAATGTTCAGATTTAAATGTTAACAACTACTATGTAATCACTTAACCAAAAAGCAAAATATTATGTGCAGACTTTCTCAAAAGTGAAACAAAAATTAAACATACTCTTAGTGTGATAATAAATTAGATTTAATCTAATACTCCTAGATTCACCTTGTAATCACAGCTCTGGAGGTTAATACAAAGCAGCAATTTTACTGGTTAGCCATAATACTAGAATTCTTGAAGTTCAAACTTTGAAGTGCATACTTCCACTCTTAACACAAAAAACCCTGCAAGACTGTTTTGAAAAATCAAGCTATACGAGAGGGTTACAGAAACTTGGAACAGCTTGACCACTGCAAAAGGCTGGACTATATTGCTATCTTGCAACAGATACCATTGTTCTCTCCCTTTTAGCATAGCAGAGTAATTACATGTCAGCAGCACCACTTTCCTCCTCGCCACACAGGGTCAAACAGATGCAGAACATCAGAAGTATACAGCAAAGGTCTTTGAAGAATGAAAACCATTTTCTAACACGGCTATACAAAGTTAAGCCACTATCTCAACCTCTTAGTCAAAACGCCTAGCAAAGACAAAAAGTATCTGCATTTTTAGCATTCACCATAATACAATCATGCACCAGGGGAAAGTAGAGGGGCAGGGACCAATCTTCTAAATCTGGTGCACAGTGACAGAACTAGGGGAAACAGGATGAAGTTCAGTCAGGGGAGGTTCAGGTTGGAATTAGGAAAAGGTTCTTCACTCAGAGGGTGATTGGGATCTGGAAGAGCCTCCCCAAGGAAGCTGTCTTGGCACCATGCCTGATGGAGTTCAAGAAGTGTCTAGATAACACTCTCAGGCACATGGTGTGATTCCTGTGGTGTCCTTCATGGGTTTAAGAGCTGGGCTCGATGATCCTATTGCATCCCTTCCAGCTCAGTCAACACTATGATACCATTACTGAACTTGTTATATTTACCACACAGCTGGAAATTTCACAGTTCACAATTTACTGTCTTGAGATCAAAACTACTACCATTATATTATTTATCTTAATTCGGACAATTTATGTTATTTGGGGTTAAGTTTGAAAAATAGTATGCAAGGGACTAGGTATACCTTTATATATAAATTTTATTAGACATCTACAAGTAGAAGTTGCTAGACAATCAAAATTATGTATATCTGTGGACATGTTGATGGTGGCCATCTCTCCAGAAAAACTTTAAAGTTAGACTTTTGCTACTACAGATGTGTTAAACATTCATTTATTCACATTTGTAGAGACATAAAAGATACAATAAACATTAAATATAAAGCAGTAAAATCTGCTCAGTGCAGTGGGTGGGGGGTTTGTGTGTGTGTGTGTTTTTGTGGTGTTTTGTAATAGTGGTAAAGGACTGTTGCTACTTCTCATTTTGAATTAGGTAGTGTTTGATCCACATTCCTCCTGAAAACAGACATTGCCTTACATTGTCAACAACTTCAGAGCAAGAAATTATACAAGCTGTACTCATCCACTGTGTAGCACTTTCATTTCTGAACTACCCGTACTTTTGATGTGAAGCCACTGGTAATTACGTAAGTCAGCATTTCATACTATTAAAAAACTCCTCATAGGAAGAACTGTCAAAAGGCCTTGCCTTGCAGATGTACACAAGACTTTAGATAGCTAGAACTAGTGTAACACATAGTGGGTTTCTGCATAGATCTTGCCTAGATATTATCCATTAGAAACGTCTCTATTTCTATACTTACAATCTGACAGAAGAGACCTAGCTCTACTTTCACAAAAGATCTCCAGTACCACCTCCGAGAAACTTATAGCAGCTTACCTGACAAAAAGGCTAGTTCTCTAAAGGTTCATGTAGTGATTTAGAGCCAAAATGACACTTTTGTAGAGGATACTGCTCTAGCTCATATTACTTAACCTTTCCTGAGCTAATTATCATGTTTGACTGCTGAGGCTTTGCTGTGTTTATGAGCTGCTCCCACACTTTAAAAAAACAAAAAAGATGGTGCCCTTTTATCAGGCTAGTGATGGTATTTAACTGATTGCAGGACAGTGCATCTAAATGTCAAATCCTTTTGAAATGAAAAGGCCTTGATCACACAGTCCCCAGCATAGCAGAATCAATCTGCAGCAAAGGGCATTTAACCCTTTCTAGTTTTAGTACCCTGATACTCATCATTCCCATGTGTTACCTTGCTTATTACATCAAGGGCTATAAAGTAGATCTTTCTGTATACCAGGTATCTGGTGCTTAGTACATCATGGCCATTTTACAATCATAAGCCAGCTTAGCCTGCAGTAATAATGGGCCTTAAACCTTACAGATTACTGTAAAAGACGATTTAACACTCACTTGTTCCTGACTGTAGAAAAATACAGTCTTTTTCACTGAGAAAGGAAACTGTCTTTCAAGACTACTGAACAGGTGAACTTGGTAACCAAAGACCGCTGCTCCTATCCAAGAGATAATATACTGCTTGCACAAAGCAGTGTTTCACATGCATGGACTGAATTTTTCAACTCTATAAATGCCGGGGAATAGAAGTCTGCACTCATCATGTTTTAGAGATTTCTTCTTCAGCCTAAAACTGGCCATTCCCATTCACTTTCAGGTCACGCTACTTTCAGTTTGGCAAGAACCCAGTTCATGTACTGAAATAATACAGGAGTCCGGAAATCAGGAGTCTGGCTTCAAAAGCAGATCAAGCTAAAACATGCTAAATGCAGATGTACCCAGAGACACCTTATGGCATTAGTAGGATGTTCTTGATCCAAGGAAACAAACCTTTCTAGAGCATTTCTGAGGAACAGAAAGCGACATTTCTCCAGGATTAAGGCAGCAGATACTTTCCTGCCACCAACATGACACCACATTGGTTACAAGCTACGTAGTGCTTAAATGCTGGGACACCACAATTTGACAAAATCTTGATTTTGGTACTTCTCCATCACTACCAACAGCAGGACTTCACATTAAGTTTGAGTTAATGTTAGATAAAAATATGTAAAAACAGTTGTGCAAGATATCACTTAAGATGTTTAAACTGTAGTAAGTCTGCATTTTTGTTTCACAAATGAGAACTTAAGAGCTTTCATCTACATTGGAAGAGAGTAGTTGAATCTTAAAGGAATCTTCTGGAAAGCTCTCAGGAAAGAGACTTGATACATTTATTTCCTTCTTCACATTTGAATAGTCTATCTTGGAGTAAATACTCTAGAGAGCAAAAGCACCAGGTAGCCACACTTCGCTGAATGTCATCAAGTCCAACATAGCAAAAACTTTAAAGACGATTATTTCTAGAGAATAAGATTGTGTGATCACTTTTCAAAACTTCCATTAATAGTGACAGTACCTCTTAAGTGTCTAAAGCTGATAGTTATTGATACTTATTTTATATAGATCAAATGTAATCTACCAAAATATTACCATTTAAAAACTAGTTCCTGCTATTAAGAATCCAATGTAGTGCAAATAGAAAACACATGTCAGTAATTTTAAGAATTATTGCACTAGGGAATAAAAGAACTAGGTAGCAACACAGCGGCTTTAATAAGCTCTGCATCAGACTATTAAAACCTTGTGTTCTACAGCAACAGCATGATCTTACATTTTCACACTAAGGTAAACATTGCTATGTTGCATTGCTATATCGCATGTGGATGCCTTTATCAGTCAACTGTGTTCAAAGTGCAACTTCCCCACTAATTCAACATCTCACATGCAGTTAGACCAGCTGAAGAAACGCTTTCATATTACTATTGAATATTTCTGCCTTAGAAGGGTAAGAACCAATATTTTATTATGGTAACGGAAACACTTTTAGAAACTGTTATATTAAAAAAAAGGAGTTTGCTTTCCTAAAAGAAGGATCCTCAATAGTAGTATTAAAATTGACTTACCTTCATTTGGTGAAGTTTTCAATTTTGTACAGATGCCATGTACATCTCCATAGCATTCCTGTATTTTATGCATTGCATCTGCTGCTCGAAGTTCCATAAGAGAACGGAGCTCTGCAAGCGTAACTCCAAAATCTCCATGATTAGCTTCTTTCATGGCATTTTTTACACCACTATATGCAACCGAGTTGTTTGCCATATCACCCATGATGCGTGCAGTCTTTAGTGGAGACAGTTTCCAGTAAGGACAAGATTTCAACTTAAAATATTTCCAAAAGGAAAGTAAATCCTTTGAGTACGAAGACAGTCAGAAGAGCAGACACATCACCCAAGTAAGAGACCCCGCTGGGAGAGAGATTTTTGAGGTTGTCCCATGGCACACGTTCTGTTCCCCAAGCCAAATGGCATCTACTGTCTAGGGAAAGAATAAATATATATTCAGTTACATAACATCTATAGTGAAATATATTGTAAGACAACCCTACTCTTTATATTGAGGTTAAAAAACAAGTTGCTGCTTAAGAACAATTTTATCGTATTTCCTAAAATATTTTTAGTTAGCATTCAACTAGCAAGAGTGATGAGGCATAAAATGCATGTTTCCCACCCCAAAATAACCTTGCATCATTATTATACTATCTTAAATCATTAACTTCATGGAACAGCTGTTGCCTTTAATTTTGCTTGGTGTATCCACATGGTTCATCACCAAGAGGAAAACTTTAAGAACTCCTGGAAGTAAATCTTTTTCCAAGGAAATGGAGTTTAAAGCACACACCACTGAACTCACTTGAACACGCTCAAGTCGGAAATCCCAACCTTTCAAAGCTTTCACCCCAAGAGTTGAGATGAGCAAGCTTGTGCATTCCCATTAATGAATTTGTGCAAACCTCAAGAAAAACAGATCCAATACTAGCTTAGTCCATGCATGAAGTACTTCTGTAGTGTAAGTAGGAGTATATCTTCAGGCAGACCTATGTCTTAATGCATTTTCATGTCCAAACAGTTTTACTACCCCTCCAGCCCATTTCACCACAACCCAAGCCTCCCACAGTATCTTTGTTTTGAACAGAGTGGAAAATTGCACAATATCACCTTCCTACAAAAAGGACAGGTAGACTAAGAGCAGCTCTTCCATCCAATTATCAGAGCACTGCAGCTGAGAGATTAACATCTACCCACAGGATTCTTAACCTACACAGGCACTCTATATTTAATTCCTGCTTGGCTAACATGTCTTGCATGTATACATGTATCTACACAATAAGACAGGAAACACACAAAACACCACATGCCTATATAAAGATCTGTGTGTGCAGAACACAAGTTTGATCACATAAGTCATCTTCATCAACTTAATGGGGCATGGTGAGCACAAGTAACAACATATTCCCCCATGAAACTGCCAGGCTCAGAAAAACAGTAACTTCTATACTTCTAGGTTAACTAAAGACCATCAGGTGTCATATGCCTATCAAAGGCTAACAGTTACCACTGACTGCATTGCTTTATGAGGGCAAAGAGCCAAACAGCAGAGAAAATTTCTGGCTATTACTCTCCCAGGTTAGAGGACTGTTCAGCTGAACCACCACACCTATGTTGAGGTCCAGGTATGAGCACCTGATTACCAGAAATGTAAGGTCCTGGTTCCAGGAAAGTCTCAATTCTCTGCTCTGGAAACAATCAGCTTGAACTATAGTCAATCTACCATTTTAAGCACGAAGCCATAGTACTTCATTTGCACTGAAGACAGCCACTGATGCTGAAAGACCCTGAAGTAATGCCACCCAACCACAAGTTACAGTCTTATCTCCAGCAGGCCTACAACCACTCCTCTCTTCCTATCCATAGGAGATTTGGAGAAAAGCACTGTATAGGGCTGTTTTCTGGAGAGTACAAAAACCAAACCAACCAACATTCATATGCATAAAACTTTAACATCTTATAACATCAACAAGACACCTAGTTTAAAAATACATTTTAAATCTCCGTTGTTTCCCCTATTGCTTCAAAAAAAACATTACAACAGTGGAAAAGTCCATGGCAACAGTGTTAACCTGCATGCTAGGATGCAGTTTTGATTAACACTTTCTTCAGCAGGCTATTAACATGTTCTGCTAGTACCCTGTAACTGAAAAAAATTAATGCAAATTATGTATGAAAGAGTACTCTTCAAAGCCACACCATATTGTTATCTAATACCCAAAAGATGGATACTCTGGGTCAACTAGTAGCCTGTGAGGACTTATCAATTAGCATCTGATCATAAGTTATGACAGTGTAACAAGAAGCAGATCAGGAAAATGTATAGCTACAGAGAAGATGCTGCAGCTGCTAGTAAGAAGAAAAACAGACCATGCAGAATATCCCACAACTAATTACATCAAACTTGTTTCAATTTTAATTACAAAAAGCTTTGTTGAAGCCTCTAGCAGAAGCCCTGCACTTGAGGCCCAAATACAACCAAATCCAAGTATAGACATGAAGTTAGGAAAAGCTACAGCTCTAATTGCTGCTCAATTGGCATTGAAAAGCTTTGAGACTGAATGCTGGGCCAAGGCAAAACTTGCTTTTATGTGCAAGTAATCTTAAGAGCAATAATACTGCTTAATCAGAGCTCATACAGTATGTTCACTGAGGTTCTGTCATCTCTATGCATCTAGACCCATTTTTGTTACAACATAATAATCCAGTGATTAGGTATTGCTAGCAGTTTATACTGAAAGGGATTCTCAGACGTTCTGAAGTACCTCAACAGTGACCTTACATACCAAAGGACTCTACGGTTCACACACAAGTTCATTAAGCTTCCATTAACACTACAAAAGCAGTGCAGTTCTGCAGATAGCTCTGGTAGTGTTACAGACTTTTGGCACACCTATGTTAGGAAATTGCTGTGGAATTGAGAGGAACAGTGTAAAGACTCTTCAGATTCTGAATACTGAGCAAGAGCAGTTTTGCTCCAAATCATAAAAACTCAGCTAAATGTTAACAACTGTTACAGCAAATCAAATCAAAAAGAATCTGCTCCAGTAGCCAATTTTTACCAGGCATTTCAATGGATTTGCCTTAAGACAGTTTCTTTGCAAATTCCTACAGAAAAAAACTCACTGAAAATTTTTAAGAAATATCTTTAATGCAGGTTTGATGTCAAACCTTGCAACGCTCAATTGTTTCCTGTTACAGCAGGTTCCAACAGTCTACTTTTGTAATAAAGTGGCAATGCATAATGCAACTATAAACAGTGAAATTCAAGTATCAATAAACTGTATTTCTTAAGCTATATGGATCATCTACTTTATTTCTTCAACTAGTGGAATGTTTCATTTTGATCAGTGTTCCAGTTCTCAATTCAATTCCTGCAGTAGCCATTTGAGATCCATTATTCAAAGAGCATGAGGTCTGAAGCACTACAATTAACAGCAATTCACCTCAAACTTCCATCTGTTAGTATCTCAAATTTTAAATTCAAGAAACAGTTACCAAACCAAAGTCACTTACACAACATTGCTGATGTTCTAGCTTATTTAAAGTTTAATTCAGTTGAAGTTATGTTAGTATTCAGCTTAAACAACCTGCACACAAGGTGATTAAGAGAAGTCTGTCTTTCATCAGGCACATAAACTTTTGGATAATCGTTTTTTTATATATCACTGAGACTAGGAGCAACTTTAAATCTGTTGTCTGTCACTCTCAAGTGACTAAAAATCCTGGACCACAAAGATACCTTCTTACAGTAGCAGCACAAACTCTCTTAGGCAGGATTCACATACTTGTGCAAACCTCTCTGAAAAGACCCTGCAGCTCTGTGACTATAATAGCTTCACTGACACGTCACCACAGTCGCATCTTAAATTCCTTACCCAAATCAAATTACCATCATCCCTAAATTAGTGTGCTTTTCTAGCAAATAAGGACAGTAATTCAAAACCATAACTCATGAAACAAAGGTTAGATGATTTCACTAGTGTCAGAAGTTCAATGTCATGAGCCTCTGTAGATGGATTGGAAAAAGAAATGCTCTAAGCAGAATCTCACATGTAGAGATATGTTTGCCAAAGCATGAAGAGACTACAGATTACAACTCAATTTAGTGCCACCAGAACATACTGCATTGACCAAGCTAGAAGCTGTAAGATGTTTCTTGAAGTGTTCTTGTAAAACACTTTAAATGTAAACCCATGTTAACCCCCTGCCCCCACAAATCAGCTACTACCGAGGCAGCCTTGAACATTAAATATGCTTCAAAAAGGACTCCAGAAATAGTCCTTCATAGGTGAAAGTATTTAGTAATTCCCTCTGCTTGGAAGAAAGCTATAAACAGTGTTCTACATTGATTTAAATTAAGGCTACCTTGAAGTCACAGTTTACAGTGGCCAGACACTGACAATCAAATGCGAACAGCGCAGTTTAAGAGTCACATAATTACTACTGCCCAGATGCACAGGACCTAACATACCTTAGACCCCTATACAAGCCTTTCCAATTATTGAATTTTCATTTAATACTTGCCTCACCAACCTCCAGGAAATGCATTTTAGTATTAAAAAAATAAAACTTAAACCACTTAAACTTATACCTCAAGAGTCAAGGCTCCAGAAATCATATTCCCTGTGTCTTTTAATTTAATTTATCCATCTGCTTGCACACTATGCATTCAGATGTTAAGCATTTAGCTGGTACTAGCACTTGACCTTCAACAAACTAAAGCAGGTTGCTGTATTATAGGAAAAGGCTTGCAAAGTGATTATCTCAGGTAAGCCTTTGCCTTTGTTTAATCTAATTAGTTCAATGAAGACCAGACAGATCTACATACCAGGAGTTTGCAGTGATAAATACTGTACCAATATGTTTCAGCTGTCATGCCATCTTAATCAGTTTCAAAAACCAGCTTTTAAGATATTGAAAATATGCCTTTGCATACTTCAGTTTGAAACCCACAGCACTAGGTATGTTCCACAGCTTCAAGCCATCACATGACATTCTTCCCTCTAGGAGTGTAGGGGGGGAAGGGAGGGTGAAAACCAACCAAAGACGAAAAACAACAACCAAAAACCAAACCACAACAACCACACATGAAACCAGCTGTCTTATTATAATGGAAAGCAATTGTAACTGAGAAAGTGACCTCGAAATCACACTGCAAAAGTCTGGAGGGTCAGTTGTTTTACTTTAAGAGACAGGCCCTTATACCTACTTAAAGGGCTACAGAAACTCACCAGCTGCTTCACAAGAAACATGAATGAATGCTAATAAAAGAAGCAGCACATACAGAGCAGTACACATTTACAGGTCACTATCCCATATGTTAAAATGTGCCTAACTGAACAGCTAAGAGTTAAACTATTTCAGTGGCATGCTATTTTAATGTGAGTATCTCAGAAAGCTTGGCTTATGAAGAGACAATTACAAGCAGACTGAACAGCTAAGAAGGAAAGGGCACAATTGAGTAAGACAGTCCACAACAGAAAGCTTCTAACACATCACCTTCAGCCTTAAATGGGCCCAACAGTGTTGTAATGACAAATTTCCCTTATTACAACTAGTGTTACAAACACTAAATTCAAAGTTTGAGTTTTCAGTGAGAAATCTGACTTCACTCTGAAGCTTATCTCTTGGGAGGCAGATGGTTTTGCCCAACTGGCTGCTGCTCCAAGACTCTGCACTGGAGGTAACTGCCAGTACTTACCACACGATCTAAAGGACTGCTGCTGCCTGCTGAGACTTCTGTAGGAGCAGTTTCTTCCAATGGCAGTTTCTTTGCTTTAAGACTCCAAATTATTTCTTATTGAAGTTACAGGTAACAAATCAGTACTTCAATAGTCTGAAGTCAATTTGGTAGTACAAATCAGCAATGTTCGCTTAAAGGAATTGCACATCATTTTCTTCCTATTTTGGTAGCAGGAATGGAAAATGGTAACATTCAGCATGAAGAATACGACTTCCTCTGCTGGGCAGAGAAGGACCTGGGGGTGTTGACTGACAGCCAGCTGAACATGAGCCAGCAGGTGTGCAGGTGGCCAAGAAGGCCAATGGCATCCTGGCTTGCATCAGGAATAGTGTGGCCAGCAGGAGCAGGGAGGTGATCTTGCCACTGTAGTCGGCACTGCTGAGGCCACACCTCGAGTACTGTGTGCAGTTTTGGACACCGCAGTTTAGGAAGGACATTGAGCTACTAGAGAGGGTTCAGAGAACGGCAACTAACCTAATCAGGGGCCTGGAGAACAGGCCTTATGAGGAGAGGCTCAGGGAGCTGGGGCTGTTTAACCTGGAGAAGAGGAGGCTGATGGGAGACCTTATCGCTCTCTTCAGCTACCTGAAAGGAGGTTATAGAGAGGAAGGTGTTGGCCTCTTCTCCTTTGTGACTAGCAATAGGACTAGAAGAAATGGGTTCAAGTTGTGCCAGGGCAGGTTTAGATATTAGGAAAAATTTCTTCACCACAAGACTGGTGAGGTATAGGAATAGGCTTCCCATAGTGTGGCACTTAGGGGGATGGTTTAGGGACAATAGTAGTGTAGAGCTATTGGTTGGACTTGATGATCTTGAAGGTCCTTTCCAACTGTGATGATTCTATGATTCTCTTATAAATCAGCTTGCTCCACAGCCTCTGCAAGGAGCCCAGCAAGCAAGAACTGTCTTACGCCATCAACCAACCATGCAGGTCTGTGCTGCGCTGCCTTTTTCAAGCCATGGCCTTTCCACTCACAAAGCAAGTCAAGCCAACTAAATTGACAGTTGGATAGGAAACAAGATTGGAAAGTGCAAAATTGGAAAAGCTGTTTTATCAAAAGCTTAAATAAATCATTAGCTTTCTGAATTTAAAAGTATTTTACCTTGGTTAAAGAGAGAAGCAATTAAATACAAAAGCCAAATTCAACAAGCCGGGCTTCAGCATAACCTATGAACACTTTCAAGGACACCAAACTTTGAAACAAACTGGAAAGTCCTCGAGAACAAAAACAGTGTTATCACTGTTAGAAAAAGCATCAAGTGTCCCATGTACTTAAAATACTAGGCTTTCGTATTCTCCAAATGCTGAGTTGTCCATCAAGAAGCCAAGCACTTCAAGACAAACCTGTGCAGAAGGTTTTAACTACTTAAAACACACTTCTGGAGGTAGGAATTACTCATTCCAGATACTCATTAACAGAGAATGTCTTTAAGAGCCTCCTACAGTCCACAGCTCTGATCACCACTCAAGCAGCTTTCTCTATCCACAGGCCCTGAAGCTTCCTTCTGAGCATTTCCTTCTACTAGGCTCATCTACTTTTTGCTCCATGCTGACCTTGTAAACAAACAAATAGGCAAAATTTGACAGGACTGCATATAATACTGGATAATCCCATGTTAAGAATAAAGTCCTGGGGAAAAAAAGTTTTAACCTCTAGATATGACACTGTCCCATTCAGCATTGTTTCTAGCATGTTCAAGTGCTGAAGATGCATTTACTCTGCCTGTCAGGTTCCTCAGGTAACTTGAGATGAGTGGAGCTGCCAAAATTTGGACTGAAGAAACTGACAGCTGTAGGCAAAACCTAGGGTAGCTTCATCTACTGGTGTTTAGAATACAAGGAAAAAATGTTTGTCAAATGCCCGTCGATATTTTCCTTTCCTTCAGATCCATTAAATCCTAAATAAGATGACCGAGGATTTAAAGTCTTTTAATACTACACAGTTCAGGCTACAAATGTTTGTTCGGGGTAATTATGCTGTACAGTAAGCTCCCATGGCGGGGGGGGGGGGGTGGAACTAGATGATCTTTAAGGTCCCTTCCAACCTGGCCATTCTATGATTAATAACTTAATATATAAACCTAAGAGTTTGTGCAGTTAAGTCAACCATTGCTAAATATTAACTTGAGGAACAACTTACCACACTTTTCTCAGCAATATTTATCAAAACCAAAGTGGCAAAAATTACAATTAAAAAGCCTTTTTTTTTTTTTTAAAATCATGCATTGTAAGACTACAACAGCGTTTACTAGTACTTCCAAATTACAAGATGCAGTCACAAAATCTGACAGGCCTGTGTTAAATGAGAGGTATGAGAGATCATTACATGCAGCTAAGTTTCAAGTAAAGGGAAAGTGAGATGGTCAGTGGATTTCAGTCACTTGCTGCATTTAAAGCTTGTTGCATGCCCCCATAAGCACCGCATCCAGCTGGTCAGTTCTGACAATATGACTCAGAGTAAAACAGCAGTTGGCTTCCTCATAAGTTACTCCTACAGGTATATTACTTGTTTTCAGAAATTTTTACTTTTTTCTACAAAGTCTCTATTTTTTGCTGCTTCTCCCTAACTCTGCTTCAGATACCTTCTGAGCTACACACACATTTCAGACGTTATCTCTATTTTTACTTCCATCTTTTGATTACCACAGCACCACACATACATATCATTAAAACTGCTTTAGTCAGTTTGAGCAGTTATTTCCTTCCCTTACTATTTCGTCAGACAGCAAGCAGCACTAGTGGATTTTTTGTACCAAAGCTGAAAGTAAACTTCACAAGTTGTTCACACCAGAAACCTTGTTTCAGAACATGTTGCGTCTATTAAATTAAAATAGGTTCAAGTTAAATTGCATGTAACACTTCAGACAGAACCAGATATTTACCATCTCATCCTGATTTGAATACAACACTTCTTTTCTTCCAGAAAGTATTCTTTCATATAAATAGCCATTTAAGCACAGCACTGTGCTTTTGACTGTAACCATGCTTCCTGATATCAGAGGCGTCAAAAGCTCTTCAGGGCTATGAGCCTTCAGGCAAAAGGCACAAGCCCATCCCCACCTGATTCGTTTTGTATTCAGGAAGCCTCCTAGTCTTAAAACTATTTGGAAATATTTGTGCCTAATGAGATTAAACCTATTGCATTCATAAACTTACTCTGCGTATGACTGACTCCTTTCCATCAGGGCAGTAAAATGAATTCAGGGTAAGTTTCAAAGGGGATTTTAAAAGTGCTTTTACTTGGACTTTTACATTGGACTAGCTTTATAGAAACAGTACTACAAAATATTCTATACACTTACAGAACTGTAAACACATAATATCTAAATACTAATATTTATGTGGTAAATCATCTATTTATGATCCTCAAAGTCATCACCCCTGCCAAGCAATAGTTTGGAATGTAAAAAATTAGAATAAAAATCGTACTTCTGGTCATCTATCTCAATGAGCACGCACTGGTGCTCAGTGGGTATCTGATTTGTCCTCTGTGGCCAAAGTTTAAGTTTCCCTCCTATCCTGTAACATATGTCAGTTTAAGAGCCTTCATCTTCAGATTTTTCAAAAGCCTTTTGGAAATACAGTAACAGTTTATCCTTATCCTCAAACCCTTATAAAGCCTTACTTCTCGATAAATTTTTAATTTGAAAGCTATGCTAGCCTCTTCTGCATGTCATATTAATCTCTTCCTGCCAGACACACACCAAGTAACCTGGTGTAAAAAGTTATTCTGAGAAAATACCATTCAAAAGCAGCAATTACACTTGCCATCTTCAATTCTTAAGGAGCCAAGGTCTTGTGGGATTTTTGTGGGTTATTTTGTTTGTTTTTTTTGTTATTTTTCTAAATTCAAATATTGTAACTAGTCTACATTTGAGTAGCTCAAGAGTAACTTGAGTAGTGTTACCCATCTACAAGAAGGGTCAGAAGGAGGATCCTGGGAACTACAGGCCAGTCAGCCTGACCTCTGTACTGGAAAAGGTTGTGAAGCAGATTATCCTGAGTGAGATCACAGGGCATGTGCAGGACAAGCAGACAACAATCAGGCCCAGCCAGCATGGGTTCATGAAACACAGCTCCTGCCTCATCAACCCGATCCCCTTCTATGACCAGGTGATGCACATAGTGGATGAGGGAAAGGCTATTGATGTAGTCTGCCTAGACTTCAGTAAAGTCTTTGACACCGTCTTCTACAGCATTCTCCTGGAGAAGCTAGCAGGTCTTGGCTTGGATGGGTGTACTTGTCACTGTGCAAGGAACTGGCTGGCTGGCTGAGCTCAGAGTTGTGGTGAATGGAGTTAAACCCAGCTGGTGACCAGTCACGAATGGTGTTACCCAGGGCTCAGTTTTGGGGCAAGTTCTGTTTAACGTCTTCACTGATGATCTGGATGAGGGGATCGAATGCACCCTCAGAAAGTTTGCAGATGACACAAAGTTGGGCAGAAGTGTTGATATGCTTAAGTGTAAGAAAGCTCTACAGGAGGATCTGGACAGGCTGGATCAATGGGCCAAGGCCAACAGCATGAGGTTCATCAAGCCAAGTGCTGGGTCCCGCACTTTAGTCGCGACAATCCTATGCAATGTTACAGGCTTGGAGCAAACTGGATGGAAAGCTGCCCAGCAGAAAAGGATCCAAAGGTTCAGATCAACAGCCAGCTGAACATGAGCCAGCAGCGTGCCCTGGTGGCCAAGAAGGCCACCTAGCTTGTATCAGAAACAGCGTGGCCAGCAGAACTAGGAAAGTGATTTTCCCCCTTACTCGCCACTGGTGAGGCCACACATCAAATACTCTGTTCAGTTCTGGGTCCTTCACTACCGGAGAGACACTGAGTTGCTGGAGCATGCCCAAAGAAGGGCAAAGATGGTGAAGGGTCTAGAGCACAAGTCTTTGGAGGAGTGGCTGAAAAAACTGGGATTATTTAGTCTGGAGAAAAGGAGACTGAGGAAAGACTATCTCACTCTCTAGAACTACCTGGAAGGAGGCTGGAGCAAGGTGGGGATTGGTCTCTTCTGGATAACCTGGTTATTCTCCTGGATAAGAGAAATGGCCTCATGTTGCACCAGAAGAGGTTCACGTTGGATATTAGGAAAAAATTCTTCACTGAAAGACTGGTTAAACATTGGAACAGGCTCCCCAGGGAAGTGGTGGAGTCACCATCCCTAGAGGTGTTCAAAAGATGTGTAGACATGGCAGACTGTGACATGGCTTAGTGGGTATGGTGGTGTTGATTTGATGGCTGGACTTGATCTTAGAGGTTTTTTCTAACCTTAATGATTCTATGATTCTTTCAGAACTACTGAACAAGTTTGCTGCTCCTGCTGGTGGTGGCAAGAGGAGTTTCCAGAAGTTTTGAAGGAGACTTTGTTTTTTAACCTCAATATTTCAATCTGAAAATAAGACTGTAGGGCTTGCAAGAAACCAGTGTGGAATCTCTTGCAAACCTCTTCACTGTAATTTTACTGATCATGCCTTTAGCTCCTTTTGATAGATCGAGAGCTTAGCTCACTGATCCACTCTAGCAAGTTTCCTACCTTCTGGTACACTACAAGAACCACCTCCAGCCAAGTGAGCCTCATGGTATTATCTGGTATGTTTTACCTTATGTTTTGGCTACCTACTGCTTTATCCCTCAGGCATACCACTCTTCAGTTTCAAAACTGGTCCTTCCTCACAATTACACTTCTTGATCTTTCTCAAGTCTGACACCCACTCTTTTAGCCACTCCTTTTTAAAGAACTTGATCATTTATGCAGGATCACTTGCTGGCTTGGGGGTTTTTGCACACATTTAAGCATTACTGCAATATAGCTACTGGTACTTGTCCATAGAATGGTGTTAAAAGGCTGTTTGATCAGTATGAGTTACGTGGCAATCCCTGGTCTGCCATTCAATACAAGGTAATAAATTCTTCTCTTGGCAGTTTCTTTAACATAGAGAGGAAACACGTAAGCACTGCAAGGAGACAACATGCACAAAGCAGTGTTTCCCATCATAGCACTTCAGAAATCTGACAATGAAAGCAGCAAGTCCATCAGATCCTCAGGTGACCAAAGGTATGGCTGTGCTACAGTGTCAAGGCATAAGACTTCCATTCACAAAGGTCCTAAAGCAGCTCATTATTTGATATTAACTCCACTGCAGCTTACACCTGCAACATTTATTCTTTTGAATTGGGAAAGCCACCTATGTAAATTGGCAACTGCTTTAAGGAACTAACAGACTGTATGAAAGCCTGCTGTCAAAACAGTCACACAGGCTCAGAACGTTAATTTCTTGCACGACTTTTTACTTCTTTCACAGCACCACAGCCACTAAGAGTCTAACACTTAGTTTTGGGTCCTGATCTAAGTCCATCTCTCATGGGACAGAGAGTACTCCAGTCCTTTCCTTTACTAATCCCTTTTCCACTGCTCTTGCCTTCTCCATACATTTTGACGTTCTTCCAGAACAATTTTTCTGACTGCAATGCAATCTGCACCTCAGGATCTAAGGAGATAGAAAGGACTAGCATATCCCCAGGCCTTTGCCTTCCTTCTAGCCATTATCATAGCCATGTCTTTCACTTTCTACAGTCTAAGAGCAGGCTCCTCACAGCAACCTGGTACAGAAAGCAGTCATCCAAACAGCACTTGCCACACAGTCTCAAAATAAAGCTAAAAGATTTAAGTATTAGGGTTTCTACTGGCTGAATAAGTTACCACAACAGATTCCACAGAAGTTTTCACAAGATGCCAGAACGGCTGATTCATTTGTAGAAGTCATAAAGACAATGAGGATATGCCAACTTAAGAGATGCACATTCAGCTAATGCTGGGGTCATCTTTATCATGGTACTACATTGATGCCACCTTTAAGATAACATTAATCTCCCTTCAAGGAAAGGTTCATCTACCCTCTGCTATTTCAGGTAAACGGACACGCCACTAAAGAAATTGCACGATACATCACTTTACTGCCAAGGTCAGACACCATTTAAACTGAAGAGCAAATTTACCAGACTATCAAACAGCAGCTCAAACACATTTAGTAAACTTAAGTAATTTCTCAGTTTTAGTAAGCTATTTAATAACTGCTAACAAACTGGCTATGCACAATAAACAATTGTGGCTTCATTTCTAAAGTCTTCCAGAGTAAAGATCTGCAATGTGCTTAACTGTTTCTGAGAGCACAAAGACACCAACTGCATGATTAATTCATCAGGAAAAAGTGACTGGGGAAAAGAATGCAAATGGAGCCACGACTCATGATATTTTAAGGTCCTAGTCCACCTAGTAAAGGAAATACCTCACTGAGTTCCCTGTAAACCAAAGGTCTTGACTCTTCACTAGCATCAAGGGATTTAAATGCATTTTGCAGATGCTTGTGCTTCGAGTGTAAACAGCAAGCATTCAAGTTAGGAGGTGAACTAGGTGTCTATTTAGTTCTGGCACAATGCTAAGGCAGAGAAAGGCCATGCCTTGAAAAACTTCACAGAAACTAGCTGGACTTATTCAGGGCTAAGGATCAGGTATTTGTTTCCCCTCACTTCCTTGCTTAATCAAAGCAAAAAGCTATCAGAAATAACATGGTAAACCAGCAGCCTCTCAAGTGCATAACCACCACTGGCATACATAGTGAGGAGTCAAGTCTCCTCCTAAGCAACAATTCTAAGTGGCTAGTTCAGTAAGGGTAATATTCCTCCTTCCAACAGAGAAGATCTGAATTGGGAGCCTACTGCCATTAGTTCAGTTTCAGCTGACCCTCAGGGCCAAGAGCCCTCCTATCTATAAAGACTACAGTTCATCACCCTGACTCAGCTAAGTCAGATCCATTTTGTTCCTTCTACATAAAGCTACTTCCCACAAGAGTTTATTTTACAGTGACACACAGTAACATTCTGCAACTTCTGCAATCAGGCTGCTTTCAGCAATAGCACACAGTATCTCTGAAGAAAGGGAATTTATGAATTCAGCTCATCCATTCAAGTGACAAATTTCAATCAACCTGCTACACTGCTGAATTTGTGCACATTAGACTAATTCTAACTGGAAGGCACTTCCACTGCAACTCCACTGCTGAAGGTACAAACTCCTACAAACCAAGACTTCTTCGTCCACCTTACGGTTTCCAACAAAATTCCTTAAAGGGCCACTGCAATTACACATCTGACTGTAGAGCACCTCAGCTCAGCTTGAGTTTCTTTTCCCATACAGCCAACTAGGGGCTCACAGAGAAGCCATAAAGTCAGAAGCCAATTACATTTTTAATCTAACCCCTGCGGCTCCCAAGTTTCCCTTACTGCAGCAAACAGGTAAAGCTGAGTAGAGAAGCGGAGAGCTTCCTCTAACCTGAGATTAGCAATACTCAAGGAAATTACCGTTTACCCAGTGGATGGAGGTACCCAAGAATAGCATCGGAAGATCATGAAGCACATCATCATGAAACAAAAGATAACGAATTATTGAAGCGCCCACAGTTAAGGATTCAGTCTTTATAGAGGTAATTTTGGAAGATGCACTGCCTCGGAGTGCTCCAGTTTCCTAAGAACCCTTCTGTATCCCTGTCTTCCTTACAGGATCCATCACTTAAGTTTCTCAGCACCTTCAATAGACTCCTTAGCTTGAAGGACACATAATGGAGAAGAAGTAGACTGCTAGGAAGCAGCTGTGCTAGGACTGTTCTCTAAAAATTTGCTTAGTTATTCACTTGTCTGTGAAAAGAAGGACAAGACAAGAAGTAGTCATCCCCAAACCTGAATAAGTAAGGATGACTTCAGTAGCACTGCCAAAAACCCTAAGGTAGACAAGACTTCAAAAAAAGTAGAGTCTGCTAGTAACAAGTAGCAGACTTGGTTTTCCACACTTTCAGTTCTCCCTAGGCACAGTATCAAACACTGATTAGAAGAAGTGAAACTTCTTACTGAGGAGTCCTACACATTGAAAAAAATAACCATATACCTCATTTCAAAGTTACACTATGAATTTGGCTCATTTAAGTTATGTGCATATTCAGTTCTGTACACTGTGTCAAGCTGGTTGACAGTCAAGTTCTACTGTGGTCTCTAATCCATGTTTAGTTGAAATTCTTAGTTTTGATTCCACTTCCAGTACTTTACAACATTGTTTTCCGTTTCCTCCTTTTCTGGAGGAAAGGGACACTTTAAAATAGACACAAATTTATAGCAACAGAATCCTCAATATCCTTCATCTCTTTGAATATTCACAGGTATAGCAGTGCAGCTTATAAAGCAGCGCTTCCAGTTCACCTTCAGAACACACATGCATTTACACTGAACACGGATGAGTAGCTTTGTATTTTGCACTTGTATGCTTGATACCAGATGCTAGTAGCTTTCTTTCTCTAGCCTATAAATCAACTATTAGGTGATTCTTTGCATGCTACCCTCCTGGGACAAGAGTCAGATTTTTGCACGTGCATCCATTCCTACTGAATTTTTTCTCTCTAACCAAAACATCAGGAAATTAAAAGTGGTGGTTGGTTAGGCATTTTGTTGGTATTTGAACACAGTTTAGAGCAGTTATCTAATTAAAGGAACTCAACAATGTGATCAAACAGTATACAGTCAGAATCCAGAATCAAATTAAGTGTGAAGGAACAAATAATTTTAGGCAGTTACACAGCCGTCTGTCAAAACCACAATCTAGTCTGAGGCATGACGTTTTATGTGCATAATTAACACTAAACAGCTTTTGAGACAGTCTTCCTTTAAACTCAAAAAGTACATACTTACTAAAACATTACCTTGTTGGACAACTATTATTAAAATAAGCCATTAGCTGTCAAAAGTATTTTTCACTGAGCAAATATTTTCAAGTATTTAAACTATTGTCTCACAGGAAAATTTTTCAAAGAAAGCCTAAACTAAGCTATTTTAAGCTACTTTATTATTTCAAGCTATTTTAAGACTAGCAATCTCTGACTCCTTAACTTGGAGACTTCTAAAATACAGTAGGCTTTCCTAGTATTTCCCTGCACATTGAAAATCTCAGTGGGTCTTGCTGCCAAGTTTAGGGTTCAAGGCAAGCAATGCTAAGCTAAATTTTAAGGCCTACGTTATGCAGGTCTGCAAATTTTGGTTTAGATCTCAATTAACATGAATATTAAGATACAACTTTGGACATTAAAACACAAATTATTAATCATGGCAGCAAATCTCTACATTCTATTCTTAAGTGGGGGATATCCAAGTCACAGGTCTGAACTTCAAGACTTTAACCCACAATAGCAAGCCCAAAGGGAAAAACTGAAAGAGTAGGATACTTGGTAGGCAGAACACACTCACTGCAAGAGGAAGACTTGTTCTAAACTTCATGTGAACCCCTGGGCAATTTCCTGCTTTTAAACAGGCATGAAGTCTCTATTCACAGTACAGTAATGCCTAGATACATCTGCAGACAGCCACAGGTATACCCAAAGAGAAACATAACAGAAAGAACCATGGAGTCTTTGGCTGCACTGAATTCTTAAATTGGGTGTGCACCGTATTGTAAGCTTCAAAATATTTGACAGTCATGAATTATACAAGCAAATGTCTTTTGTCTAGACTGCTTTCCAGGAAATTAACCTTGTGGGCAAGAAAAAAACCAGAAAATGTCCTCAAAATCAGCAACCAGAGGCCAGGCTCTCCACACTACAAAGCTCAGGGGTTCTTGTTCAGAGATATTGTGAACTAGAAAATACTAAAAAGGCAGTTTGGTTATTTTACTCAACCTATCCAGCTTCAGACCAGTTACTGACCAGCACAGCAACGTAAGCTGTTCTCTCAGTCATACAAAACTGTGAAAACATCCCTAAATTCCAGATAGCAAAAACAACTATAACAGTAGTATAATAGAGTAGTAGTATCAAAAAACCCCCAAGAAAACAGAATGAATTGCATTGCAATGTGAAGATGTCTGTTGATTTCCAACAGTAATTCTGCTAATTATGGACATACCTATCTATACCAAGACCTCGTTAAAGGCCTGAACTTCTTCCATCCTAGCTGGGAATTTTTACAGCCAATATCTCTTCACATAGGAAGAAACCAGTAGTCTCAGAATAAGCAAATAAATGTACAGAGCACAATAAATTATCTTCTCGTGGGAGGCTTCCACATATGAACATACAGTGCATAATACATATAACAATAGAGCTCAGATGCATAACTAGACATACAAGTAGTTGGTATCTTAATTTCGACAGCTCCATCCAACCACTGACACACAAAAACAGTCCAGACTACAATTACAATGGTATATAGAACACCAGTGTTTACCATGATAGGAGGAGATAGCATCTGAGACACCCGATTAGCTTTCCGTAACTATTTGTTGACCCATTTTTCAGGAAAATCCCTCTCCCACTCGTGAAACCACTTGTAACTCGATTTCACACAGGCAGACTTGTAAGAGGTGCTACTCAACTATTTAAGCTGATGACAGCTACTTTTGCAAAGCCAGCAGAGGGAGTACAGACATCATTTTACCTATCAGCTGTGGAAAAGATACCTCATAAGAAAGCACTAACAGAGCTGCATCTGCAAGCCTAACATGTGAGTTTAAAGCATGCCAAGAACTTCCTCAGTCTTTAACATTTATGTCACTGGCCAGTAGCGTTTGTGTTTTACTTCTGATCTCCAACTATCAGCCATCGCATCATATATATATATATCAGTCATACTTCACAAAAATGGCAAGATCAACTCTGCTAAACCTGATGCTTCACATGTCATAAAAGAATTCAAGTTAATCAAGAGCTGTTCCTCAGTGTCAGAAAAGCTAAACTGTTTTGGTCACTCATTTCTTAAAAAACAGCTTTACCTGAACAAAGAAAAACTCAGCATTCAAGGCAACCCACTAACAGAAGAGCCAGAAAAGTGCAGCACAGTGGACTGGAAGGTAACAAACAGGTAACCTTTGTGCTGGTGTTCACAGAGGGATGCACCTACTGGCAAATCTGGTTTTACACATACTCTGAGGCAAGAGCTCTAATGCTTTTTTTAGCATTTCCATTGATTAGCCTGCTCTGGAGTTGGCAATTACAACTGAATGATGTTGAGACAGTGTTGGGCTGTGGCAACAGCCTGAAAGAGGAACAGGCTTTAAGCAGACAGATTTCTGCTCTCTCACAGAGGTGAATGCTAAGCTCTAGGACAACACACAACATATCATTCTGACAAAAACCTTCACAGACACTCCTTGCTTCTTTAAACTGCAAATTTCTTAGTTTTTTATCTTTTTTGTTGTTTCAAATAAAGTTAGTATTTCCCAACTTGTTAGTAAGATGCTAAGCTAATACAAAATTCTTGCTGATCTTAAGCATTTATCAAATTATTTTACTGGGTGGCTACTTCTAAGTTTCACTATTTAAAAATTTGTATATGAAAGCTCACACAAATCTGATGAGCTCTTTAGACTCAAAATTTCCTCTAGAAGAGCAGCAAAGCACTCTCCTTCTCCCAAAGAAAAGATAAATTTCCATAATCTTAAACTTCACGTGAACTTTAAAAAGCTTTGACAGCTTGAATCATTAGATTACTACCTTCCCAAGAAGAAGAATTAGCCTGTAGCTATGGAATTTAGCCTTCACTTGAAACAAGTTTTGAAAATAGAAGAAACACCCTTTGGCAAAGCTAGATGGCTGCTTCTACTCCCCACTTCCTACAGAAAATGGTGTTCACTCTCAGCTTCATTTTCACACAGTAGATTCACTAAATGAGCAAGTCAAACTGGGCCAAATTGGTTCCCGTCTTGCAGAGCTTACAATTGAATACTGTACAGCTAAGTAAAGCTTCTCCCTTGGCTAGGGACAAGAGAACTTCAGGTTTGGTTTTGAAATTCAGGGCTCCATCAGCACTCCTTATTTGCATACTGTGCTGGTTGGTTCCCAGGACTCTGACTAGGCTGCTCCATAGGCTTTATGTAAAGCAACCACAGCAGGAAAAGCCCTGCCTCTTCCATCACAAAAATGGTGATGCCCAAATATCAGAAGGCATCCTGAGCACTCCCATCATCCTGTCCTTCCCCAAGTTAGTGCTGTTTCTTGTGAAAAAGTGAAGTTTCTGCAAATAGAAGAGAGCTTGTTCCAGATAGGAAAAACACTGTTTTTACAGGCAGACTGGTTATCTAACCAGACTCACACAGACAATCCAATATCAATCTGCTTGAGCCAAGCAAATGTTAAACCATACTTGCAGGAAAGATGCATTTCTCCAATAGACATATCTGAATTTATGACTATGAAGTTGCAAACAGGTAGTATAAGCAAGGTGAATGCCAAAAATTCATGTAGCAATTTATGGGCTGAATATGATACTACAACTCTTAATTCATCCTGCAACTGGAACCTCATTAAGCTCCCAAATAATTATGTTGAATAAATACCTTTTAAATTTCAAAGGGTGACATTAGGCTTCTAATCAGCAAGTCAAAATAAGTGATCCATTTATATGGAATAAGTAGGGTGGGGGAAGTACTGAAAAAAAGCCCCTTGAAACATGAGTACATTTGGAGTACTTCTCCTCTTGGAAAAGTTTGTAATAGTACTTGGAAAAGTACAACAAATTCCACAGAATTTTACATTTGAAAATTACTACATATGCCTTTAAGGATCTACAGAGGTTTGTTATCTTGGTCTTTTACCTGCAAAGCTAGAGGCCTTACATTTAGTACACAGCTGAACAATTACTGATTCCACTATTAATCACTGTCTGAGATGTAGTACTTCAATAATTAGCAACAGACAGCATGCAGCAGATGCAAGAGCATTTTTAGAAGTCAATGCTGAGGTTGTGCTCTTTCCTACCCCGTTCTGCTCTCACTTCCTGGACGTCCAATCTGAAGTTCTGAAGCCCGTTTGCATTCGACAGGTTAAAGTTTGCATTCCTTCCATCACTTGCAGGATTCACCTGACCAAACAGTTAATACCTATATCTAAGGCAGACACACCAGGCTTTTTTTTTTTTTTTTTTTTTTAAATAATTTAGCCATTGCTTATTTAAAACTTCCCTGCAAAAAGACTAAATTTATCCACCTAGGACACAATCTAAAATAATCACATGAATCTCATCTTACATGTGCTTGTGTCTTTTCAACAACAGAAGAGGCCCAGAGTGACTAGTTTCAGTTTTTTAAGATGCTTATGTAAGTGGCCAAGATTGCTCTGCTGAAGTTCAGCACAGTCAGCTGGGCTGAACTTACATATCAACCAGCTGCACTACCAGGTCAGAGCAAGCACATACAAGAGGAAGGATGTGGTTTCACAGTTTGTTTAGGAATATCGAGGCCTATGCTACTGCGAGAAGGTAGTCCTGTCCTGTGCCCTTGCCTGCACCAGCTGCTGACGCTCACCTGACCTCAAGATCAAGGGACAGTCCTAGATGAGAATGTGACAAGGAAGACAGCGGCAATGCTTACAGTTCTTCCTGAAGGTCACATGGGTCACAGGGACTGCCTCCTTCCAGGGCCACACAGGCCTCACCAGCTCAAGTCAATCATGGAAAAGTATTCTCCTCACCCCCATGTTCAACCTGGGAAAAAGAAGAGCCCAGCTGCACTTTCTCTGTGAAGCCTGAATGAAGACTGTCACCAGGGGACCCTCCTCAGCCTTCTCCCTTCAAGGGGAGAAAGGTCAAGCAAAGACACCACAGTGAAGCTCCTTCCCACACATCACAAGATGGCCTCTGACGGGCTTAGTGACCCTCTGCCAGCCTCTGTCAGGTGAGGTACAAATCAGGACACCATTTTGGATGCAGCCTCATGAGCACAGAGGGCAATAACCCACTGGCTGTGCTTTTGCCAGTGCTGCCCAGTATGGGCTAGTCCTCGCCATCACCGGAAAACCTTGCTGCTAATTCAGCAGAGCGGTCAAGACCTCCTCCAGCCCCATGGCAGGGGGACAGGTGCCAGGGAGACAAGGCAGCCCCAACTTTCCTGTTCACTCTCACCCCCAGGGATCTAGACCACCTGGCAGCCCAGCCACCACAATCCAGTACAGGACAGATGTTGCTATTTCCATCCACTCCCAGCTGTCGCAACAAAGAGGAAAGCCCTTCAGTAGTGTTTTTACTTTGCTGGCTCAGTAATGCTCAGGAGGGACCTTTGGCAACTCCCATCAGGAGCTTGAAACAGGCCTGTCTTATGAACACTGCCTCAAAGTAACGTGTTTACTTTGTCTGGTTCAAAGCATTTTTGCCTGTGGTTTTATATAGAGGTTTATTCTCCATATTCATTTCTCTAGCTTTAGATTTGACAACAGAATGAGAAGATAAAACTTCAAGCCTGTACAAATTCAGTATTTCTGTTTTGGAATGAGTAGACCACTTAGCAAAAATGTCACTCCAGTATCTTCCCAGAAAATATAAAGTACTCCCCTCAAGCATCCACCCCTTGTGTTCTTCCATCTGGTAAACTGAGTTCCTGTGCTTTGAGGCAGTTTAAGTTCACACTACAGCTTTAAGGTGTCAGCCTTTGCATAACCAAGAAAACGTTTTTGGAATAGTTTTGGTAATATGATTTGAGGTGCTGCTCCCAGCACACAGCAACATCAAGATCAACAAGGAAAAAAAAAGTCATGTGAATTGTTCACTCACAAGCAGATTATATCCTTAGCATGTACCACTGCTTTATATGCTGCTATTTCATTTCAGAAGTGCATGTTTGTACTAAAAATCTTTTTAAAATGTTCCTACTACCTGGTATGCACTATGAGTGGCCATCTCCATCTGAAGGATAGTTCTGCTACAAGTGCCTCCACTAGCAGAAACCAGCTAACATAAAAAAAATCCAAAGGGCAAGAGACTGTAAGTCTCTCAAATACTAGATAATTCAGTGATTTATTACCAAATCTCTTTAAACTCACTTTAGAAGTACAGGTCCAGTTTAGAAACAAACCCCTAGATCTGCAGTCACCACAGCCACATCTACCTATTATCAAAATACACCTCTGAAATCAGTCTGTGAAGGTGTTAAGACACTTCACTATTCAAAGCAAGCACACTGCAGAATGTGAAAATCACTGTCAGTTAAACTACATCGGTTTCAGAGCTAAAGCAGGTGAACACAAGCTGAAACAATCTGTTAATAAAGCAGAAGTAAAGCAGTTGTGCTAACAAGAGCACAACTACCCTCCTACCCTCTCCAGCTGTCAGTCTCAACTATGCATATTTGAAAGCCATGTGGCACAGATCCTGACAGCCAGTTTAAATCATTTTGTGTTTCCTACAGCCTCACCAGAGTGAGGCTGCTGGACACTACTCTAAATTAAGTATTGATTTGTGTTGTATTCCACAGGCTCCATGAAGTTTTGCACCAGCTTCATTCACAGCTGAGAAAAATAGGCACACCCAAGCAACACAAAGCAATTTTAAGTGCAGTATCAACAGTGATAGCAGTGGCACCTACATAAAGTGAAAAACCTCCTGCTCAATATGCATATTAAGATCCTGCTTTAGTCTAGTGTATCTAAACAGCCAGGAGACATTCAAAAACACCATCCTTTCTCAGGTAAGTTAAGGGCTAACCATAAATGTCATCCTTTCTACCCATTTCTTGTTACTATCTCCTCAGTCTTATCTAAACAAGAACTTCAGAAAGTAACTTTGGGTGAACAATACAACAAGCACTTTTTCATTTCCTCCACTGCTGTATCAGACACCACCCAGGCATATATCTAATGTTGTAACATTTTTTAGTATTTTACTTATTGCAAAGACCTTTATGGATAGATCCAAATGTTTTCTGGGAAGCCATTAGTTGAAGGCTGGCACTCAAACTACTCTCAGATCTACTGTCAGAACAACAAGTTCTTCTACATGAAAATGTTAATGCTCTCTAAAGAATGGTTTCACATTAGACAGTGCAAGGAGGAATGTTTCCATACCACCACTCCAAAGACTCATTCTGCTTCCTTCACAAGAGCATCACCTCTTGCTTTGGAGAGTCCAATATGCGCATAAAGACTCTGTAACACAAATTACCCGCTGGTGCAGCAAGATGAGGCAAAGAAGGGGAAAGTTATTGAGCAGCCCAGGACAGGGTGGAAATGAAAGTAGCCAGCGGGCTACCTGAGCCACCCTATGAAACTCTCAACTCACAGTGACAAGCCAACTAGCAAGTACAAATTAAGTTGTCTAACTGTCCTTAAAGTCTCTTGGATTATGTTGACCAACACACCAGCTTCAAAAGGCCATGGTAAAAGTGTGCCATAACTAAAAAAGCAATCAAACACAAGTGACTAGCAAGTC
This sequence comes from Galbula dea, assembly GCA_013399015.1. Lineage (NCBI taxonomy): Eukaryota > Metazoa > Chordata > Aves > Piciformes > Galbulidae > Galbula > Galbula dea. The sequence continues at coordinate 12,765 of VWZX01008614.1, read as the reverse complement.
TTTTGATCAGGACTTAAAAAGACTTTCATCTCTTGAAACACCTACATGTAAAATCAAATGTTTTCCAAGCTTTGAATCATGGCGGTCATCGTAATTTTTTATAATAATCTAAGTAATCCTAGAAAAATTTTGCAGTAGATACAAGACTTCTTCAGTGGCTACACAAGCTCCTTATTTCAACTAAGCACTATGACCGTTTCTTTGTGTGGTGGAAAAATTCTTTCAAACACAGCTATTGTATCTTCTTCCTCCTTTCCCCAAACAGAGATATCAGTTGGTTTTGATTTGTTTTAAATCCAGACTGATATTCTGATCCTACTCACAAAGTTTATTCTATCATACAGTAATTTTTTTAATTTTTTTTTTCCCCTAAGAAATCTGTTATCATGTAAGACCCAAGACATCTTGATTTCATTAGAAGTGCAGTAGTTCAAGGAAGCTAGAGTGCACAACCATAAGCAACACATTCTTGTATTTGCACAGACACAAGAGAAATCCCAAAAGAGCAAGATGGACAAGTTGCAAGTCACTTGTTGATTAACTAACAAGTGCAAAAAAGGTCCTATGATCTCTATGTAAAGGCACACTTGTTACAATCCAGAAAAAAAAAAACAACAAACCAGTACTTTGATTTTTCTTCCACTGCTGCATGCACTTGTAAAGGTGATCAAAAGTGATTTGAGTGATCATCTCAGATTCAAAATCTTAAAATGATTACCAAAGTTTTGAGTTTCACTGATGACATAAGACAAGCAGAAAAAGAGCACGCTACTGTGAACCTTGTGTTGAGTCCCAGTAAGATAGGTGCTTAAAGCAAGAACAGCTGGATCATCTTTTCTGCCTTAAGATGGGGTTTGTCGCTACTGACCATGCAGAGTACAGTATATCCCAGGCCTCTTCTTCGAAGACTAGACACTGTACACCAAGTGGTCAGAACCCAAGAGTGTTGTATTCCCTGCTGCCACCTTATCTTTCTGTGAATATGGGGGCACAAGAAAGGGTAGCAGATTACAAGTGATAGGCTCCACAGAAGTGTGTTTTAAGAACATGGTGTTTCCTCTGCTCACTGGGAACTAAGGCAGCATCCAGTCTGTAAGCAATGTTAAAAAAGTGAGACATGCAGACCACTGAAGTTAGGAGGCCATGCAGGAACTTACCTAGGTCTGTCCTCCAAAGCAGTATCAGAAAATGGTCAGCAATAACCCAATACTACAACTAGAACTCAGACCAGTCATGTTTTAAGCAGCAAAATCAGACAGACTAGCAGCCAGCACAAAAATTCATCGTCATTTTCAAAATGCATTCATGCACTCCTCAACTGCACAGTACAGTTGCAAACAGCAGTAATGAGAGGTATGCATACCCTCTTCCTCAGTCCATTCCTCTCCCAAGGCAAGGCAGATGTTACTTATCTGCCTTGTAACAGCATGTTACATATTATCTCTCAGTGGACAAAGAATTTGGATCTACTTTCAGAGCTATTTCTGGCTTTTTTTTTTTTTTAAGTCCTCCTACATTTTCTTTAAATTTCTTCTCCCACTAGACTTTTGAAATACCGAGGAAGCTTCATGCCTACTTTGCAATTCACCAAAATTTAACTAGTAACACCTTTTGCTGTCATCTGTCAGAATAAGATTTAGAAGTGGCAGCAGAAATAGTTTTCATTGTGTTTACTGGAATACGAATAGCCTGAACAGATAGATCCCTTAAATTCACTGTTCATATCAAGTGAAACCTACACTAAAAACTAGAAAACTCATTTTTATAAAATGTATTTGAAAACCTAAAAACTAAGAAATAAAAGAAACTGTGCAGTAACATGTACTTGTGTTGACATTACATTCAGCGTGAAAAGGTACAACTCTTCTGAGATGGGTTAGTTTTTTATTTGGCCTGTTGATTTCATGGTACGTTACATCCCAGAAAACCTCTCTCTACCCTGATTATCATTGCTTCTGTATGCAACTGCTCCGTTTCAGAGATGCAGAACATTTTTAGTTTTTACATGCAAATAAAAACATGTAGAAGGCTTCATAGACAAAAAGATTCCTCTCTTCCTTAATTTTTATCACTCAGCAAAGATTATCTTCACTTTGAAGCCAAAGCTAGGAGAAAACTAACATCAGTGACAGTTATTTAAAAGGGGAGAAAGACAAATCTACATGAAAAAAATATCTTGAGTTAGATTATTAATTCTTAATGCTTGTGAGATATCCATCCTCTACAGAAATCATCACAAATCCACTCTTCTTTTTCAAACAGGGAACATTATCACCTCGTATCTGCTGCCCTCGTTCTTCAATCAGTTAGCTTCATACAGAGAAACAAAAATTATGCCTTAACCCTACTTGAGACTTGCATGCACAATAGCAAGCCAGTAGGCAAAGCTAATCTTAGTTTTTTAGACACAATACTGCAACCTTTAGATTTTATCTGATTTTTAATTAAAATACTCAATGAAGATCATTATCTGCTGAACAGCAGCTTTTAACAAGTTTTATTATTATTATTCATTTAAAGACAAGTTGAGAATACTAAGGAGTAAAAATTTAAGAATATTATTGCAATTTTATTGATACTTTTGGAGGAAAGTAAGCATGCATTTCTGTAACAAAATCTGCCCTTGGTTGATCATGGCTGTTCATTATTCTGCATTAGATTGAATTCTGCTAACTGAAGCTTGACTTCAACTCTGAGCAAAATGCACATTCTTGTTCCACTAGTGTTATTTTATCATTAAAAACAGAAGAGAATATATATTAAAATAAACAGTTCAAACACTGAAAGACATCACTGAGGTCACATTTCAGCAGTAAAGAATGCTCAGTGCCATTAATATTTAGTTTACCTTAATGGAAGAAATTTGAGTTAGAAGGTACTTCAGGTTATCTCATCCACCCTTATGTCAAGGGAGACCTGCTTGCTATAGCTCGTTATTGACTGCTTTGCCCAGTCCATTTTGAACTTGTCAGTTAACTGAGTTCCAAGTGCCAAAATCTTACATAATGGCAAGGTTAATTTTTCCAAAGCATCCATTTCTGAGGTGGTTCTTAGCAGATCCAACATAAGTTTCTTCCTTCTTAAGACCTTAATCTTGTAACTATCTCCAGTTTCCCATATTCTTTTCTGAAGACCTGAGTGAGTGAGCTGCAAGACATTTACAAGCCACTCAGCTTCCTGTTAAGCTTCAACAACACAATAGAGGGTCTCTATTTTAACAGCTGACAGTTCTCCACATTTTGGTCCATGACAGTCACCTTCTAAACACGATTCTAACATTAGGCTGCAGAGCATTTTAAGTGGTAGGCTGTTTCACAGACTATTAGCTGAAAGCATATTACACGGTGGGGATCCTTTACTTATATCTTATCTGTATGTAATGCAATTTTCTAAGAAACCAATACACAGGTTTACCTAACGGTACTGTGACACTGGTCAGTTTTCTGCTTTAAGTTCCCGAACACATCTGCTTAATATGCAATAGTGAGTCACTGTACATGTGCATACACAGAGTATAGCCACAGTTCCCTTCAAAATTGTATTATTTTTGTTACTTACATCATAAGCAGCATTTTTTGTTGAATAAACTGAAGTAATAATGTTGCAATTCAGCATCAAGACAGCAACATCAATTAGGAAAATCTGCATGTATCTGTACACAACAGAGGGTCCCTGTTTACTTCAGACAACCCAACCTGGGTGGGTTACCCTAATGAACTGGAAGACCAGCAATACATCTAACCACCTAGCGATGCTGTTCCAGACTGAAAATTTAGCACTGAAATGGAGGAGTGTCTTTCCCTCACTGAATTCAGTGACCACTTTTTCCACTGTCACCAAGTTTCCATTCATTATGCTGTAAGTTAGTGAAGTCCTAATCCACTGGAAGGTATTTTTCCTAAAGGAGCCAATAGTTTAAAGATACCCAAGTTTACTTCTGTCGGAATTCGCTATTTGTGGTGTTTGGAATAAATCCTTGAAAAGCTCCAGCAAAGGGGGGGGAGGGAGGGGGGGGGGAGAAATGGCACTGCCTATAGCTAGAGCTATCACCTTCTAAATACACTGTATGATGAACAAAGGAGCTGGCAAGTTATTTAGCCAATATTTTTTAAATAATTTCAATTCAAATTCATTCGGACCCACGAGCACTTTAAAGATGCAGCAGGTTTTGGACAGCCACTGGTTTTCTAAAGGCACACTCTACTTCTCCCCCTAGAAAGTCACGATTGTCAGTCACTAATGATTCAATACATGTTTCGTAAGTATATTTGGCTTGGGAACTCACTTCCAAGAAGGGACAAGATTTAAATATTCACCTAGCTAGTCACCTCTCATACGCTGTTAGGCCAGATACCAGTGCAAACACATTTTCAGAATGACAGTTTAAGACAAGGCATACAGTACTGTCAGCAGCTACTGTTGAACAGACCTTGAGAAGAAAGCCTGAGCACCTGGATTTAAAAATGTAAGAATGCTGTATGTAATAGATATTTAAGGATTTCTGTAATGACAAGAAGAAAGACCTCTAAATTTTGTTACTGTGCATCTTCCTTTCCCTCCTCCCTTCTCATTCAGTTTAAAAAGGGAAACACAAAAAATACATATATATTAATAGGGATTTTTGTCGAATGTAGAACATGCGTAACTGCAGAGACTCCCATCACAGCTGTGCAAAAGGTTGCCCCTCAGAGTGAAAAACCCGGGACAGACTCACCCCCAGCTCCTGAACTCCAAACGCTTCTCCGGGCTCAGGCTGACCCTCTCACCCCTCCGGCAACCGCGGCTCGGACAGTCGGACGCCGCGCTAAGAGGAACGCTCACAACCACCTCTATCCGTCAGCTTTCCATGAGTTTCCTCCCGAAATACTAAATCCTTCCGACCCCAGCCTTTTCCGTCAGCCCGAAGGGTTCGACGGGAAGCCCAGGCAGGCGGCGAACGCGGACACCCGCCCTCCCGCCACCCCGCTCCGGTCCAACGTGAGCGGCGAGTGCTCCCTCCCGCGCCTGGCAGCTGCCAGCCAGCCATCCCCCACTGGAGGCTCCGGAACGCTCCCAAACTCACGTGGTGCCACATCCAAAGGTTACACGCGCCGCCGGGACGAGGATGACATCGCTACCAGCGCTGTTAGAGGCCCTTCTAACCGCCGAGCGGCCCCACGATCACCCGTGGCGCAACGCCCGCGGCGGCTTCGCGGCCCCGGCTGCCGGAGGGGCGCCGCATCCCTTCCCTGCCCGCGCCGGTCGATGAGCAGCCCGAGCAGGCATCAATAAATCAAGACAGCCCGTCTGCTCCGACGGAGAGCGTCGTACGAGCCAGCCGCGGGCAAAAACACCGCCCTGAAGGCGCAGCGAGAGGGCGAGAGAAGAGGCAGCGAAGAGGCTGCGCGGGTGCCCGGCACCCAGCCCCCGTGGGGCGGCGGAGAGGCGCCCGGGAGGCCAGTGTCGTGCAGCGGCAGCAGGCTAATCCCGGCTACTTAACCCGGCGGGAGATGAGCACCACCTTAATCCGCGGAGTGTGCGCATCAGCCCGCCTGTCGGGGGCTGCGGCGTGCCGGCCCTGCCCGGCCGCGAGGTCCGCGGCGCTGTGGCGGCGCCGCGCTCAGCAGCTACGCTCCAGCGGAGGTTCAACCCCGCATCCGCTGCCCTCAAGGTCACGCCGCGCCCCGGGTCCACGGCGGCGGCCAGGTGCGTGCTCCCGTTACCTGAGGGGAAAACCAGTGAAAGCCTAGGAGCGCAGCACGCAGCCCCAGCCACGGCCCCGCTACAGCGGCTACCACGCTACACCAGCCGCGCCGCCCGCCGCCTCCCCGGTCGAGCCCGGCCACGACCCGCAGCGGGGAACGGAGCAACACTGCACCTGTCGCCGCGCCGCTGCCCGCCCTGGCCAGCGAGCAGGAGATCTGCCTCAAGACGCTGTTGCCGCCGTGCTTACCTCAGCGCCGCGGGGCCGATTGCGCCGCCGCCGCCCAGCCGCCAGCCGGGACGAGGCGTCCGTGAACCTGCCGCCGCCCGCTCCCCAAGCACACAAGGTCCCCGCGCTCCCCGCCCTTCCAACGGTCGGCCGGCCCCGCCGCGCCACCCCCGCCCTGCGGCCACGGGAGGAGGGCAGGAGGGGGGACGGGGTGACGGACAGACCCACGACGGGGGCGGGGGGAAGCAACAACTGAATTGGGGAGGGAAGGAAGGAGGAGACATGGTGCGGGGAGCCGGGGGGGG
>VWZX01008613.1:197957-471173 GCA_013399015.1 Galbula dea | reverse complement strand
CTGGGCAGCCTGGGCCAGGGCTCCAACACCCCCACAGTAAAGAAATCTCACTCTAGACTTTTCTTAGAGATATAAGTTTCTCATCATTTAGATGAAGCAGGCTTGGAATCAGACCACAGGACTCTGAAGAGTTTGTGACAGGTGTAATGTTAAGAGGTGCCAGGCATGTCATGTTCATGTAATTAAAATAATGACATGATTGCTGATCAATTACTGCACTTCTGAAAAAGAAATAACTGGGAATCCCTCATCTGTGGATATTCTGAAGTCCTACTGAAGACTTTCTGTCAAAGAGAGATGGTAATCACCTCAAATATTAACACTGGAATATGGCATGGCTAAAAGTACTATGAGCTCATCAGATGTGTAAGATATTGTGTAGAAGTAGCTCTCAGTGTAATGTTCTGAATGGCAAAGCTATTCTTCCCCAGAGCACCATGGAACTTGGGCCACTGACCACAAACACTCAACTGTTGTGGTGAAATTTAGATTTTATAGAACATGGTTTCAAGACAATAAGAAGGAATTCACAGAGCAAACAAGGCCAAACTTGGACACTCTTTAGTTTATCTCCAGCTCAGTGCCTGGCCTAGGACACCTAAGTGCTGTGCTTGTCTTGTCATCAGTCATGAGTATCTCATAGCTAGGGCAGCTTGTTTGTCAATGGGTTGTGTTAGGAAGGGGATCTGAAGGGTTAAAAGGTCTCTTGATGAATTTTGACAAGATTTTGCAGTGTTACAATTTCATGGGGCTATTTTTAGACAGAGAAGTCTCAAATTAGCCATCCAGCCTTCCTAAAAATATTCTGCCACACTTCAATAGTTCCCATTGATGAGACATGAATATAAAATACAGGAGAAAAGCAAAACATCTCTCCCTCTAAACAGAAGGAAAGAAGCATTTCCATGAAGTGGCAAATCTCACATCTCAACCCTGCCACCTCTAAAAGGTCCTGCTTGGTGAATCATCAAGTTTATGGAGGAAAGAGAAATAAACCTAAAGACCTCTGTGGTCTTGAAATGTCAGGTGGGAAACACATCCTTTTTGATTAAAACAGTGCCTCAAAGTCAGACATTAAGGTGTGTATATATATATATAGTTTCATAAAGTGTTTGCTACAGGGTTTTGTGATAAAATCTGGTTTTTGCCTAGTATTATCAGAGGTAAAATCCTGTCTCCATGGAACTTAGAATTTCACAAGGATTCCTAAACCTCCAGAATTTCATCCTTCATCTTGTGCTTTTTGTTTCTTCTCCAACCTTTAAATAAAGGGTGCTGTGGAACAACAAACAAAATCTTCAGCTCCCTTAAAAAACAGGCACAGAAAACAAAAGCTTTTTTTATTTTTTCAGATGCTCAGCTTAGTTAAATCCATGTCATTCCTTCAATGCTGTGGAGCTATCATTATCCTTGATTTGATTGAGGCTTTCAGCCTTCCTCCGACGTCTTCAGAGCTTGATACTGATTGCAACCATAGTCCAAGCTCAGACAGTAGGATTGCTGTTGTAGAAACTGGAGTTGAAAAAGACTTAGAGGCTTGGCAAGATAGCTCAGATACCTCCAGTTACCTTCCCCACTCCTGTTCACATTGCAAATTCCTGAATCCCAGCACGGGAGGGGTTGGAAGGGACCTTTGGAGATCATCTAGTCCAATCCCCCTGCTAAAGCAGGGTCACCCACAGTAGCTTGCCCAGGATCACCTCCAGCTGCCTTGGGAATCTCTCCTCAGAAGGAGACTCCACAACCTGTCTGGGTAGCCTGGGCCAGGGTTCCAACACCCTCACTCCAGACAAGTTTCTCCTCCTGCTTAGGTGGAACCTCCTGGCTTCCAGTTGGTGCCCAGTGCCCCTTGGCCTGGCCCTGGGCACCACTGAGCAGAGTCTGGCCCCAGCCTCTTGCCCCCAGCCTTGAGCTCTTGCTCAGCATTGAGCAGATCCCCTCTGGGGCTTCTCTTCTCCAGGCTAAGCAGTCCCAGGGCTCTCAGCCTTTCCTCCTCCCAGAGCTGCTTCAGTGCCCTCAGCATCTTTGTAGCCTCCACTTTGTAGCCTCTCTCCAGTAGTTTCTTGTCTCTCTTGAACTGAGGAGCCCAGAACTGGACCCGGGACTCCAGATGTGGCTTGAGTAGGGCAGAGTAGAGGGGGAGAATGTCCCTTGACCTGCTGGCCACACTCTTCTTAATGCAACCCAGGAGACCATTAGCCTTCTTGACCACAAGGTCACATTTCTGGCTCATGGTGAACCAGGACTCCCAGGTCCTTCCCTGCAGAGCTGCTCTCCAGCAGCTGCTCTCCTAACCTGTACTAATCTCCATAAGCATCTTGGGATACAGTCTTGGAAGACATAAGGTTACCTTTAGCCATTTCTATCAAACAGCTCAACTCTCTATGCTGCTTTCAAAATCTCACATCTTCTATGTGAAATCAATTGTAAAACTCTTACCTGTTCCTTGGAGACACTACTCCAGCTGATTTTTTGGAAACCTAAATGCTTTCACTGGTAAGCTATCATCTTGTTGAACAGAATAATAATCACAGTCACTTTTGTTCCCATCCTTTCCCATAACCAAGATTCCAGAAGGACTTAAAAGCAAGGTTGATTTTTCTTTTCCTTGATGGAAAATGTCTTCCTGAACACCCAGAATCAGCTTGTCTCCCACACTAACCTGATCTCCTACCATGTGGTGATAATCAAGGATATGTAAACTGACCATTTGCTCTTTTGGAAAGGATCTGTGTCTTCTCAATGGGCAAAGGGAGCAGAGGAGATTGTGGTGGTGGTGGATCAGCCCCACACCTCCTAATTACTCTACAAGTTGAGAGCAACTTTGCCATCAGGATAAAACCTTCCATCACTTTCCATGACGTTCATTAGCCCACTTGGGTTTCTGAAGAGTTCCAGGGAGAGCAGGTATAAAATCTATTTTTTTACAGTCTGGTTGAGAAGGTTTTAAATGGAAATGAACTGACTTTTAAATCTCCATCTCAGAGATGTCTCTTGGGACCATCATTTGTTTGTGCATGCCCAATCCTACGTAGGCTGGCTGACGAGTGACTCATCCTGCCTGCCACCTTATCTGCACAGCACCATGCAATCTGCAACCTGTGCTCACATCAGAAAGTGATTTGACTCCTCCTGCCTGCCAAGGCTAAAGGCTGAAGCAGAAAAAAAAGGGAGGCTTTTAACGTTTTTGTGTGTTATGGAAGTCATCTACACTTTTGTTTAATTGCTGATATTGAGTTGCAGTTTAAAACTGCCAGAAAAAAAGCTGCCTTCCTTTTCTCTGTGGCTCTCTTGCTCTTTCTAGTCTTAGGACTGCACCTCTAATTTAATTACCATGACACAGAATAAATTAGAGCTGGCAATTAAGCAGCACAAAGCTGCTTGCTCAATCTCCCCCTTCTCTGAGGGATGGGGGAAAAAATCAGGGGGAAAAAAAGTAGACCTCATGGCTTGAGGTAAAGAAAGATTAATAAGGCAGAAAAGGAAGGAATATGAATAACAACAATAGTGGTTCATTTCTCTCACTATTCAAATATCTGTTCTTTACCTCTAGTCTGAATTTCTCCATCAGTTCCCACTAGTCTGGCCCACAACTGTCACAGTGTCCTTCTAGATTGGAGAGCTGTGTTCTAGAGTAGGCTAGAGAAATGGATGGAGAGAAACCAAGTGAAATTCAACAAGGGCAAGTGCAGAGCTCTGCACCTGGAGAAGAATAACCTCATGGACCAAGGAACTACTGAAGAGAGTCCAGTAGAGGCTAAAAAGATGCTGAAGGCACTGGGGCATGTCTTGGAGGAGGAAAGTCTGAGAGCTGCTTAGCCTGGAGAGGAGAAGGTTGAGAGGAGATCTTCTTAATGCTTATAGATATTTAGAATATGAGGCCAGACTCTCCTTAGTGGTGCCCAGGGACAGGCCAAGGGGCACTGGGCACAAACTGGAACCCAAGAGGTTCCATCTGAACAGGAGAAGAAACTTGTTTGGTGTGAGAGTGTTGAAACCCTGGCCCAGGCTGCCCAGAGAGGCTGTGGAGTCTCCTTCTGTGGGGAGATTCCCAAGGCAGCTGGAGGTGATCCTGGGCAAGCTGCTGTGGGTGACCCTGCTGTAGCAGGGGATTGGACTGGATCATTTTCAGAGGTCCCTTCCAACCACCACCATGCTGGGATTCTCTCAGGAAGGGCATTTCTGTAGAAATACTTGCAAGAATGAGAGCATGTCAACTCAACTCTCATGGTGAAGCTGAAGAAGGAAAGCTTTTAAACCTCTTGATTAAAGTTGTCATGTAAAGAACACTTGTTGCTGCTTTTTAAAAGCCCTTTATAATTTTTTTTCAATATTCTTATTGAAATATAAATATTGGGCTTGAGTAAACACATCTGTAACCATCCAACTAAGGCTACATTCAAGATAGTCTAATCTATCTGATAATCCTCTATCAGTATGTTACAGCCTGACTGTCCTCATGTATTCAACAGCTTGATGCTACTCACTGTTTCTCCACCATGGCCTTGTTGTAATCCTCCATAGACATTACTGACCCTTTTAGTGCTGCACTTGTAAATCTCCAGAGGGAAATGGTTCATGCAACCAGGCAGACCCAGGAAAATATTGATGTTTGTTCCCTTCATTGGTCAGGAAATAGCTTCCCACAGGGGTACAATAAAGTCACAACTGCAGAAAATATCAGTTCTCCTTGGGAAAGGGTAGAAGATAAATTAGGAGAAGGTGCAAGCTTGATCCTACTGCCTCTGAACTCTTGTTATGTTTAAGGGTTCAGTGACACCAAGGTTGTTGATGGTGTGACTGTCCTTGTCTTTCCCTGTTTGCTTATGGGCAAGTGCCTGCCCTGAATCTGCCTGGAAAAGGTGATCTGACCTGGCCACACAAAACCTCTTCCCCTATGGGAGCACCACATCCTTCAGCCTGTGGATGGTTGACCTCCCACTTTTGTTGCCTAAAATCTCCAATGCTTTAATTGAATTCAGCAGAGACATTGCAGTGCTATCTCCTTACTTTGCTCTTGGTGACATGGTGCTGTCCTGAGATGATGCTGAGGTAGGAGTTTGGGAACAGAAGTAGCCACCAGCAGAGAGTTTCCCTTTAGCTTTGCTATCCAGCTAGTTTAGTGGACCCCAGCTCATTCTGTATCTAATTTCCCAGGCTGTTCTAATTCAAGACATGAAAACCTAACAGATGAATGCATAGTGAATCATTTCCACTTTCCTTTCTTTGATAGCCTAGTTCAACCTACAAATGCCTCTGGATCAGTACAGTGAAGTCAGGAGCCTGGTACATTTAAAACCTTTTATTTCACTTCTCTATTACATTGTCTGTCTAGACAGGACCTATTTATATTTGGCTGTAGCACCTAATTTGAATCAATATGTTCAGTTTTGGTAGAAGACAAGTCATAGATGGCACAGACATTTTATGTGGAATGGGGAATTTCCAAGCTAGGACATATGGTAAATTAAAAGGAGTGGATTTAAAGTCACACAGCACCTCCACTACATGGAAGATCATAGAGAAAACCTCTTCTTCCCAGTGTAATTAATCCTTGGATGCTCTCAGAAATCCTTCCTCTTTTCTCCTCTCCAGACTCCTACCAGTTATTAGGCTTCATTCTCTGATCAGTGCTATCTGCTTCAAAGAAGGTAAAAACCCATATTGATTTCCCCCCCACTTCTAATGCCCTGCATCATGGGATGAAATTATTTGCACACCCATGTGATGGATTAGCAAAGGTTTGAGGCAAAGGCCTTAGTAAACTGCTAGTATTTTCTTCTCCTGATAAAAGGCCAATGCTTTCCTAGGGGACAGCTGCTAAAGCTAGTTTATTTTCTAATATCTTGCATCAGGAACATCTTAGCCCCTCCAAAATGCTGATCACACTGAAAGGTCCTGGGAAAAGCAATGCTCAACAACTTCACTGTGGCTCAGGATGATTTTGGTAAATGTCTTGATGTACCTGTGAAGGGGGGGAGGGGAGAGGTGGAACTACATGATCATTGAGGTCCCCTCCAACCCAAACCATTCTATGATTCAGTGTTTGGGGTGGATGTCCTAGGGGAAGTGCATTCACAGGCCTGGCAAAGCATGAGAGAATAAGGGTTGTGTTGTTGCACACTGTCTAGCCTGGCTGTGGTTCTTTCCAGCCCTGAGTTCACACAGAAGCTTTCACTAGATAACTTTTCTCTGGCTGCTGGGTTGGTTTGTTTAGTGCCACCATGGAAAACATAATCAATAATAACATTATCCAAAGTGTGTTCCCTGCAGCTTGTGCAGCCCCATGCAATAGTCTGGAGACCCTCCAAGAGGACTTCCTCTGGGAGCCAGCTCTGCAGCCAAATAGCTTTCACTGCTATGAAATATTTCTTGATATGCTGTTTGTCCCCAAAGGGACACCCTCACCATTTCCTTCCCTACTCACACCCTTCAGATGGATCCCTAGGCATCCTCAAGCATGGCCATTTAGGTGACTATGAGGTGACATGCTTAAGCCATTCACAGTTTTGGAAGGGTGGGTCCCAAGCTCATATTTAGGTCATTTAACAAAAAAAAACACCTTTTTCTGAGTGCTGGTGCTGTTGACAGATGGAATCTTGTATCCTATCACCAAATTCTGCATTTCTGAGCTGTGTATTTATCTCCTTCCAGAGTCCTGTTGCTGTATTTTTCCTTCTGGGTCAACCCTGACAGAGGCAGAGAGAGGAGGCAGGGTGAGTTTACACATTATCAAAAGACATTGGGGGTCATGAAATGAGAACCTACCTGAAGTTCTGCATCCAGCTCTAGAGTCCTCAGCACAGGAGAGATATGGACCTCTTGGAGTGGGTCCAGAGGAGGCCACAGAAATGATCTGAGGGCTGGAAGCTCTCTGGTGTGAGGCCAGGCTGAGAGAGTTGGGGTTGTTCAGTCTGGAGAAGAGAAGGCTCCAGGGAGATCTTACTGCAGCCTTGCAGTACTTAAAGGGACCTGTGAGAAAGATGGGAACAGACTTTTTAGCAGAGCCTGTCCTTTTAGTAGGACAAGGGGTGATGGTTTGAAACTAAAAGAGAGAGATTTAGACTAGATAGAAGGTAGATATGTTTGACAATGAGGGTGGTGAGACCCTGGCCTAGGTTACCAAGAAAGGTGAGAGATCTCCCATCCCTGGAACCATCCCAGCTGACGTTGTTTGAGGCTCTGAGCAACCTGCTCTAGTTGCAGATGTCCCTGCTGACTGCAGGGGAGTTGATGACCTTGAAAGGTCCCTTTGAACCCCAAACATTCTCTGATTCTATGACTGTTCAACACACTATATTGCCTGGACATATAGAGTTCAGTGAGCTCTGCTCCTCAGAGCACTCTTAGTAGGCTTTTTTTGCTAGCTTAGGGTTATTGTTGTCTTTTTACTTAATATTATCAAATAAAAGCAGAAAAACACTGGAAAATGACCAGAGAGTGAGATATCATTTAGGTTAAAAAATTTTCACTGATTAGCTTAATTCTTTTGAAAAGATGAGGAAGGGAGCAAGCATCCCTGAGACAATGGTAGCTCCTGAAGAAAAATAAGATATGTCAAGAAATAACCAAAACAAATCACAAAGTGTGAGAAAAAACCTGTTGCCAGGGTAACAATGTGTATTGAAATGATGGTAACCACTCTGTGAAATAGTCTCACCAAGCTCTAAGTTGTTGGAGAAGGCTACAAAAGGAGTCTGTCAGTGCTTTATTTATCCTATTTTAAATATACCTATGTGCCTGGGTGGTAGGCATCTGTCACCCACACACTATCACCCACAACACACAGCTGTCCCTCTGAGCTGTTTTAACTCTACTCCAGCAATTCAGGGGAGGATGGGGGTGGAAGTGTATGGAGGAGAGGAGAGGGGAGGAAAGGAGAGGTCACCTCCCTCAACCTGTTGTCAATACTTTGTCTAACACAACACAGGACACCACTGGCCTTCTTTGCCACAAGAGTACATTGCTGAATTGTGATCAACTTGGTGTTACCAGGACCCTCAGGTCCTTTTCTGCCAAGTTGTTTTCTAGCTGGGTAGCCTCTAGCATGTACCAGTGCCTGGGGTACATGAGGGTGATCCCCCCCAGATACAGGAGTCTTCAGTTAGGTGACTGAACAGCTGATTTGCCTTCATCCCCTCCTGGTGCAGAAGGAGAAACAAAAGCTGGTGAGGCACCTTTGTGCTTGTAGACACAAGGAGTCCAGTGAACTTCTCAGGGGGCAAGGCTGAGGCTTGAAGTTCCTGGCATTAATATTCCTGCTGTTGCCAGAGGAAGCATCTGGTCCTCCTGATGGGACCTTGGAAAAGCAAGAGGAGATACCATGATTTGCAGTAAAGCAAGCAGAGGAGAGCAAGCCATCACCTCGAGGGCTGGAATGGATTTGGAAGCAGGCAGAAGCTTCAGCAACTAGCAAAGATTTTTCTGAACAAAATAAGAATGTTTTTTCCCATTTGGCCCACCCTGACCTCTATGCATCTTGCACTTCTTGACCTTCTGTCTCTGTCTTTACCAGGTATACAAATGCAAGCACATTCCTCTGCACAGGTTTTCTAAATCCCTCTGATATTCCCCTTCCATTTTTTCTGAGAACTTCTTGAGCTCATTAATGCAAACTCTTGGCTCCAAGGAGCAGTGGTCTCACTACCACAAGAGTGTTACCTTCATTCTGCCATATTCCCTTCACTCACCTTTGCTGTGCTCCAAGAGATGTTCCTCCTTGTTCATAAATCCCTTCTCCTGCCTTGTTCCCCTGCCATCAAATCTCATCCTGTGGAGGCTCATAAGCCTAACCACCTTCCTCAAGATCCTTGTGGTCTTTCTTGTCCCACCCATGCACTTGCACAGACTATTCCTCTTCCACAACCTACACCAACCTCCAACCTAAAAACTACTCCCTGGCTGCCAGACAATATCTCAGTTCACCTCAGAACACAACCTACTAAAAGTCCTCCTGCAAAGGGCCAGGCATCTAAATTCCACCACAAAGCCAGGTAAGATATCATAGATGGATGGTGTAAATTCATAAAGACAAGGACAAAAACCAAACAGCTGCTGAAAACCTGGGTAACTTCCTTATTCCAGGTGACCCCTTGGTTCATTACATGTCTACAAGGGAAGCACTGTGCTCCTTCAACATATTTGACCCCTCCTTGGTGACCTCAGCTACTTACCAATTTCAAGGGCATAAGAGCTGAACTGAAAACACTGGACAAAATTCTTCAACATATTGATCATTTATTGCTGAAGGAGGATTTTGTTCTACACAAAACTGAGTGACTTCTGGGGTTTTTTTTTTTGCCATCCTCTGCTCCATGTTTCTGTTGATCAAACTTTGCCAACAACAATCCCACTGGATAGAAGTGAGGCTATTTTGAGTCTCTTTTCAGGCACACACCAATTTTGTGCAATCAAAACTGTTTACAGGAAGCACCTGATTTCACTGAATTGCCTGGTTTTTAAACAGAAAATGTGTGAGAAAACAGGAGGAAAACTGTGTCATATTGCACATTCCATCTTTGACACTTCCACTAGGAAAACTGATGTTTTCTCATATGGAACAAACCTTCAGAATAAAACAGCTACTGCTTCACTCAAGTATTTACATTGGGAGCTTTAAACAAGGGTAAGCAGATCCATCTTTCCTCCTCTTTTGCAGCTGGCCTCTGATTTGCAAAGTCAATTTACAGCTTTGAAATATCTGCAGAGGGTTGCAGCAGTAAACTCCTAGGAGATCCATTCAACACCCACCTTGCCTAGCAACCTTACTCTGGAATGAAAATAAAACCACACTGTGCTGTGAGATATTTTTGTTCTTCCACCCTAGAGCTTAGGATTTACCTGGATTTGGTTTATTTTTGCAGTTCTCTGGAGTTCCCAGCTCTGGAAAAGCTACATTTCTGCACTGCTCACAACTTGCAAAATACTTCAGAGTCCTTCAAGGCAGAAAGCAAAGATCACAGAATCATAGAATCATTACAGTTGGAAAAGACTTCTGAGATCATGCAGTCCAACCATCCAACTAACATTCTCATGGCCACCACATGGCCCCAAGCACTACATCTACACATTTGTGAGCACTTCCAGGGATGGTGACTCCACCACCTCCCTAGGCAGCCTGTGCCAATGCCTGATAACCCTCTTTGGTGAAGAACTTCTTCCTCATACTCAATCTGAACCTCCACTGGTGCAACTTGAAGCCATGTCCAACTCCTTGGTCTCTTCTGCCTGCCCTGTCTCTTGAGTCCCTTCATGCCATGCTCACCAGTGCAGTACAAACTGTGGCTCATGCAAAGGGATTGCTAATCCAACAGTGAAGGTACAGACTCATCCTGGTTTGAGCTAGAACAGAACTAGTTCTGCTCAGGGATTTCCCTTCCCAGCTCAGTCTCTTCTCAGGGCTGCACTTTCTGCAGCTCCCAGCATGTTCTCCCAGCCACTGGCTGCTGCTAGCAGGGACAACACTCCATGGGGAGAGTTCCTGCCAAGGCTTGGGCTGCAGAAAGGCTCTCTGCCTTACACTTGCTCCTCTGCACACCAAGGGCACTGCTCCAGCTTGTGTCCCACCTTGGGCTGCAGGAAGTCAGAGGTGGCAGCTGCAGGGAGGAGGGGACAGGAGTGTCTGTCACACTTTTAGTGGCCAGCCCAGCCCTAACTTGTTACAGAGTCTAAGCATATAACACTCAGGAAGCACAGATAGGTTCTCTCAACCATGCAGTGAGGTCACCTAAAGCTCTGTCACTGAACCATGACCCTGTCATCCTCCTAGCTGCATAGTGGGCTCCTGTGGCAGGGCTGTACACACACCTGATCCCAGGTGATGATCTGAAGCTCTGCAAGAGCCAGGGAGATGAGGAGCTCAGGGGAGGTTTAACCTTCTGAGATGAACACTTTAGCTGCTCCAATACGTAGGAGGGGAGGTGGCCTCACTCCCTTCCAGACCTCTTCTGGAAGATCCCAGTTTTATGAGCTAAAAACAAACATCTTCCTGGAGCTGGGCTTTATGTTGTGTTTTTATTATTCACCTACTGAACACCACATGAGGCAAAAAGGAGAGCCCATTACACCTTCTTATTTTTAAAGTAAAGCTACTGGAAAACTGGCAGAGTAAAGCGTGTTGGTGTCCCCTCTGCACTTATCTGCTGTGTTCTAACCTCTGCTAGGAAGTCTGAAGAAGCAGCCAAATCTCAATGTTTCAATGCCTGGAATTAGAGAGAGGATGGGTGGAGCTTTCTTGTTTTGCTTATTTTTGGTTGATTGGATTTGTTGGTGTTATTTTTTTCCTCTCTTTGGAAACAAGTTGAAGTGATGAGTTATTATTTGGAGTTGGCCCTTTGCCAGGCTGTGATTTCAGAACTCCAAACAGCCTGGAGGTTAAGCTCAGGAGAGAGTAAATTTTGTGCTTTCCCTTCAACAAGTGAACATTAGTGCTGTTGCCTGGCTTTCTGGCTTCCAGAACAATAAGAAGAAAAGGGCAGTGATTTAGTCTGGATTGCTTTATGGTGGAGTCAGCAAGATCATGTTTAAGTGAAGTCTCTCACTCCCTCCCCTGCCATGGTTCATATGCCACTGCTTCAGAAAGATCTCAAGGAAGGGGATGGGTCTTCTTGATTTAAAACTTCCAAAATGAATTTTGAAGTAATTACAAAAGAAAAAAAAAAGCAAACAAACAGGACATTTAAAACTTAAATGATGTCTTAGGTTATTTCTGGATATTGAAGGCCCAGGCCAGTTAGGTGAGGAGCCCATGAGTGACAGTAAGATGGTCTAGGTGGAATTTAAGTCATTTGAATATAGTCCTCTCATTTTATCCAGTGTTCCTTTCCAAGGCTGAACCTGCCAACAGCAGTGGTAGTAACATACAGGCAACCCTTCTACCTTACTGGGGTGTTTCTTGCCCCATGTAGCACTTGCCACATCTGCTTCAGTAAATTTGCAAGTAGATTGTACTTTAAATGAATTGTGTGGATGTGGAAACACCAATTTGGGGTGGGGAGCATTGCAGGCTCTACCACAGACATCATCTGTGGCTGTGGTCAGATGACAATGTGTCTGTCCTTAACCTCTTTATAAACATCTAGGTGTAGATTTACAGCAGAAGATTAAGTGTACATCAAGCCACAAGCCCACTTCTTTTTGTGATGTTTCTCCAGACACTCCTGCTCTGTTTCCATGCATCCTCTCTTCAGACCCAGACAGACAATTTTTTCTCCCTCTTGCTTCTCAGGACTCTGAGATTTAAAGGGCATCATGAAATGTGATCACTTCTGTATCCTGCAGATCTTCACTTCAGCAAGCTGGTAGGAGGCTGCAGAATAGATGAGGTGGATTTGGGGTTAAAACATGGTCTGGAGAGCACCAAGTGGCCTGACAAGCACCCTTTGCATCATAGTGCACCCTGAAAGGACATAAGTGTTTGTTAAGCAGATATAGCTCTTCTCTTTACTTCTCCTGAGTGTTTCCCTGGTGATGATGGATAAGAAAAGTTTGGGTTCCAGAATTCAGAGAGGGATGTGATGATTTGTTTTAATTAATTATTGAGCATCACTAATAAAATAAGATGTTAAAACCACACCTGAATTCCCAGAGTGACGTGTAAAATTGGCATTGCAAGGAGGTGTCAGGCCAGGCAGAGTGACACTTACAAAAATATCCTGAGGGTCATCATTTTGTGTTTAATCAAACATCATGGATACACAAAAAGATCTTCAACTGGACTAAAAATACTCTGTGAACAAAGAGCCACAAAAAAAGAATGGGTTTGGTGTCTCCCTTTGTTTGCTCCAGGTGAAACTGGAAGTCTTCCATTTTTCGTAGTGAAAGTAGAGAACCTTTGCTCTTGAGTCACCAGTCTTCCAGCTACAGCCCATGGATGTCTCCAGTGGGTGTGGGAAAGATCCTTACCTATTGTCAGTCAGCTGAAATTCATAAGACAGATGTCTCAACTCCAGGAATGTAATTTTACAGCTGCACAAGCTGGAGAAGGTTGGAAACCACAATGTCCAGGTGCTTAGTTGGTGGAAGCTGATAGTACTCCATTTCAATGTCAGCAGACTTGGCTGTATCAGGAAAGATCTCATCCTTTCCTTTTGTCTAGCTCTTTGTACTCATGGTTATTCAACACAACACCTTCAAACAAGAAGCTCCTTCTCCCAGGCAGACAAGACTCTGGATCAAGGTTACCTGAGCAATGGTCTATAAATTAGGTGCTCAGGGTGGCACAGCTGATTCTTACAGTACCAGTGAAATCCAAACCTTTGGGTACATCTCCAAAGGGCTAAATACAAAACCTGTGGCATAAAGCCAAGGGCTCTGCCTGGTCTTTGGACAAGAAGGGTGTGAGAGAGGGAAGCTGGAGGGTATTTGAGGATTTCTTCCTCAAGCTACCCTGAAGCACACACTAAACAAATGAACATCTTTGTTCTGAACCAGGCAGGAGGTAGTGCCCCTGGCAAACTGCATCATTGCTTCTGTCACAGGGGCTTCTACAATGGAAAAATGTCTTTTAGAGAAGTAAATTTCTTTTTGAGAGAACTTTATTTTTCCCTAGATAATTCCTTTTTGCTGAAGAAACCTCCTTCTTTGGGATATTCTACAGAGCCCACTGTAGGCAGTTGATTGCTGCAGACAGTGAGTTCCATGTTGTTTGTGGAAAACAAATGTTCCTCAGAATGAGGAATTTGGGAGGATCATAGCCTAATTCATCTGTCCTGAATCACCACCTGCAGCCCCCCAACACCCCTTCCCTGGCCAAAGGAAATTAGTCTCTTAATTATGAGCCCACCATGAGGTGGCCCACAGGTGTTGGGGTGGTATAAAACAAAAGGTGATCTCCAGCCCTGTGTGCAACTGTGTCCTTGGAAAGAGGAAGCAACACAAAAGAAAAAAGGTCAAAGTACAAGATGCTGAGAGGCAAGGTTGCATCCCAAGTGGGTTGTAAATTGGCTGAGCAATGCTCATCTTACCCACCTTACACTGGCTGAAGCCACGAATGATGGATCAGTTCCTGCACTTTTATCTACTCTAGTTCAGGATGCAACCATCCCACTACCAACTGACAATCAAATCTCCTTTCTCACATCCTTTAGGGTTTGTGGACAGAGACATGTACCTCCAAAATGTGCTGCCTCCCAGCACAAGCCATTCTAAGATTTGCAAAGCATGATACCCAGGACTGGAGGGAGCAGAAGAGCCTGGTCAGGAGAGCAGGAGTGCTGAGCAGCCTTGTTGTGGTGTATGTCTCAGAGGTAGCCTGGAGGGACAGAATCTTATTGTCAGATGAATGGTGAGGAGTGATGTGGAACTTGCAGAGCAGCTCTTCTCCAGCCACTCCCTACCTCTGCTCCCAGACTCCTCAGAGCCTGTCTTGAGTGGAGTCTTCAAGTCCTCTTTTAGTTATGACCTTGATTTAGGAGATCACTTAGCACTTGGCTTGCTCTTCTTGGGTCAGCATCCCTCCAATCTCCACCTGGTGCAGGAGAACTGCAGCAGCCTCCCAGTGGCCCACCACCTTCACCAGTCTTCTCACTCCCATTTCTTCCAGGGATTTCTGTCCCTCAGCTAGAAAGCAATGCAATTGTTGTATGACTTGGTGCATTTTGTCTGGGAATTGGAGTGGAGAGTGCTGTTGGAAAGACTTTCTGAAGGTGAGTGGAGTTGCAGCAGGTTGACCAAGCATCCCTGCTCTTGGCCAAACATGCCCTACTTCAGCTGCCTTCTGTCCACAGCAACCTGCAAGGTGACTTCTCCAACATGTTCCCTTGGAGGATGCAGCTGCAAGTTTTCTGGCTTCAGAGCTGCAGTTGTTTACACTGTTGTCACTGCAGAGAGGGAGGGATGGTGTGGATGAAGCCCAAGGGAAACGATCTGCTCATATCCTACCCTGAAATGATGGGAAGGTCAGAGTTAGTTTCCCTGCATCTGCCAGAGTCACCCCCCTTTCCCATCCCTCCCCCTGCTTTGGGGACAGACAAACCACCCATGCCAGAGTCCCAGGGCTCATCAAAATCTTCCTGAAGAACAAATTTTCTGCTGCAAGAAGCATGATTGCACTAAGAGGCAGATGTTTGCAAGCAAATATCCCAAGGAAGATTTAAATCCCAGGAGACATTGTTTCCATAGCTCACATCTCAACTGTTGTCAGGATGCTCAGAGTGCTCCCTGGAGACAAAATATGTAGAAAAGACCAGGGGAGACAATGAGAGGTTGAAATTTCCAAATGATGTATTCCTTCATGATGAGAGATGAGGTTTGTTTATAGGGAACCACAAAGGAAATCTTCCTCATTGATCAGGAGGGCAGCACTGCTCTGAAATCCCAGCAGAGACTGGGACCTTGCTATCTACAAGAACAATGAAAGCCTGCTCCTAACCTGAGAAGGACCTAGACAAAATCCTGTCACCCAAAAGAGAAAAATAACCTTGCTCCACTCCTGCATCTGATTTGTGTCAGACAGTGGGGACAACCTTCTTCTGCCATCCAAAATGGCTACAGCCAGTTGTGTCCCTTTTCTGATAACCCTCTTTTACTTTTGCTATGCATCCTTCTGCAAGACTCCAGCTTCTCTTTGCTCTAGGACACACTTCAAAGCATTCATACTGAACCATCTCTGCCATCCAAAGAGCTACTTGTTGATAAATCTCTGCAGCCCAGCAGAACAAAACATCTTTCAGGTCTCCAAGGTTTACTGCCAGATTGGCCTTTGCAGCATGTCCTGACATCCAGGAAATCAAGGCTGGAATAAGTGGCTACAGGCTGCTTCTAAGATGTAAAAGATCCATGTAAAGCCATAGCTCTTCTCTCCCACCATCTACAGAGGCAGGTTGATTTACCCAGAGCCTACAGACAGCTCAACAGGTAGGCAGATACAGATTTACCAGGGTGCTCTGTTCATCCCTTCTCTTCTCCTGGGAAATCATTCAGGTTTGTGCCTTTGGTACCCAGTCCCTTCTTTGGGGCTGGTTTTAAGTTTGAAAGCTCCCTGGATCTGAGTGGTGTCACCTTAGCTAGCAGCTCTCATGCTGATAGATGTGAGTGTTGAGAACTCCTGAACTTGACACAGTTGCTTTTGATTCCTCTGTTCTATGGCAATGTCAGCCTATCCCCACAGAAAAAAAACCAGAAAGGTCTGAAGGTCAGAAATTGTCCTCTCCATATCTGCAGGTGCTACAAATCTTCTGCAGATCTTCTCCATTTCTGTCCTTTCCACAGGGTTTGGAGATCATCATCTTCTGTGCATTTCCTTTTTGCACCTGATGGTCCCATCCCTCCAGAACTGTAGAGCTTTCCCATGGCTTCAGGCAGAAGAAATTGCAAAGATGTTTTCTTCAGCCTCTGAGGAGACTGGCAAAAGCTGTGTCCAAGAAAGATGGCTTCATAAACAGGGTCAGAGAAAGGTTGCACCCCATAAGAGGGCCTTGGTGTCACTATTTATTCCAGCACACATGAGCCTGTGATTCTAGTTATGTAGCCACTAAGCAAAGGATTGTGCGAGACCTTGGTGACTCACAGGCAGCCCTTCCAACCACCCCATGAGCTAATCTCTTGATGCCATTGCCTAAACAAATCTAGTTTTCCTTTCACTGCATCTAATGCAAGTCATTAAGGTCTCTGGAGCACACATAGGCTGTGGAAACAGCTCCCTTGGATTTTGGGAAGGGACCTTGGACTGCAGTCCTCAGCTTCTCTGTCTACCTGTTGTCTTTCCAAACAAGCCTGGGATAGGCAACTTAGCCAAGCAACCAAGTGCCCAGTTCCTGGGCCAAGACTGCCTGGAGCCTTACATGAAATATTCTTGGGAGGAGTCAGAACCTTGAAGCCAAGGCTGCTTAGGGAAAATAAAGGTCCTATTTTGGGTGCTCTTGCTGAACATTCCACTTGAAGGAATTTCCTCCTTTTAAGAAGGAACATGAAATGATCAGACACCATTAAAGTGACAATTCTGTTTTGATTTTCTGTAAGGTCTATTTATAGCCATAAATCTGGATGGCAGGTCAAGTGGTGAGGAATGTCCAAAGGACAGCTCTTAACCACATCATCCTTGTGCCTTTTCATGCTTAAGAAAACAAGCTCCCATAACCTTGATAGGCAGAGATGGAATTTAAGGCTCTTACTTTCTGTACCTATTATAAGAACTTCTTGAGAGGTTTTCAAATGTAATCTCTAAAGTGACAACAACATTAAAACCCTAAAAAACATCTCCAAGTTTCCAGGACTATAGCAGCTCCTGCTGCTGCAGGTCAGTGTCTTCCTGGGATTATCAGTCTTTTTTGAAATACTAAACTGTGTGTACCTTAGATTTCACACAGCAGCTTTCAGCAGCATCACACCAGAGTAGCTAAGTAACCACAAGACCTTTGCAAAGCCCTTGCTATTTCACCTTTTATAACAAATAAGAGAAGACCAGCTTGAGAACTTACTGCCCCCAAACAGGTCAGGTTTATACTTTTTCCCATTTTTATGTGGAAGACTCTTAGTTGGCATAGGCAGAAGGTGTGTGAGGAAACATAGAATCATTATGGTTGGAAAAGACCTCTGAGGTCATTGAGTCCAACCATCCACCCAACATAAAAGTTAGACAGTTTGGTCAATCATAGGCTGTGTCCTGGCTCTGTTAGGAGCAGCTTTCCTGTGAGGACAAGCTGGGAAAGCTGGGGTTGTTCAGCCTGAAGAAGAGAAGGCTCCAGAAAGACCAGATTTCTACAAGAAAGGCTCAGAAATCCACTAGGTCTTGCTTTACATGCCCATGACATAAAAGCAAAGTGTCAATCATTTACTGCTCCATGAGGCTGTGAAGAACTAGACTTCCCCACCTAAACAAGCAGGGAGAACTTTTCCATATCCTTTTCTAACTACCTACTCTGCCATTCAGCATCACTGCTTAATGTGGTCCAAATTACACCTTTTTTCCCTGAGAGAAGAAAAGGCCAAATGCCAGATTCCATTCTGTTCCCCACTTTGCAGAAGACATTTCTCCTTAAGCAGCCTCCCTCCAAACAATCAGGGCTGACAATAAGACACACATTCCCTAAGGGTCTATCTCATGTGGAGAAATGAAACTCCATGCAGGAATACCTGTCCTGTCTCATGAATATTTGGGGAACAGGTTGATCTCTGGCAGCTACACAAGGTTACCAAACTCTGGCAGAGGTAGAGAAGTGGCTTTACAATTTCAGAGGCTGTTTTTCCCTGGGAATCCAGTGCTAATCACTCCCTAATGGAGTCAGACAGGTTGGTGATCACCCAAGCACCATCACATCCACTGTCCTGTGCAGATACCCAAGGTTTTGGCCTTCTTTCCCATGAATGTTGTGCACAGCTCCTCTGAACTACTTGACATCCTGAGGAACAAGGATATTTACTCTGTTAATACTCATGGCTTAGTCTGTCTACCCTGACCAACCTTCTCAGAGGAGCATTCTAGTTCCATCTCCACACTCCAGTTGTTGACTAGATCATAGCTCCCAGGAGCTGTATGTGCTGGGACCAGATGGGAGAGTGAGCATTGCTGGGCAGAGGATTGGCTCCATGGGAAGTCTGCTCTTCATATCCTCCCTCATTTTCAATGTCTCCATAATTTAGGGGCACTTTTCTGACTGGCCTCAGAAGGGTGGGGGGGGAAATCAGAGCTATTCCTCATCCCCATGAGACAGTCACTGCAGGTTTTAAAGTCAGTCTGGCTTTTGCCTTTAAATCCAGATGGCTTTAGGATTTCATTACTAAGTTGTTTCTGCTTGATTTGTATTTTTTTTTACCTCCATCTCATAACCAAAGTGCCCCAAACCTCTGCCCCAGTGCCACAAAGACAGCATAGAACATTTGATTTATATAGTGGTGGGATATGATCAGCAGCACAAACAGAAGTGGTCACCAGGAAAACACTTCAAGTAAAAACCAAAGCCAGTGGTGACAAAGCTTTCTTTGCCCAGGGAATGACAGCTGCCATTATCAGGGTTACATTCAGATGGACAAGGTTCAATGCAAGCCCTGCTTTAGGAAAGGATCCACCAGCACTCTTGGGTCCTTTCCCACTAGGCAATTTTCCAGCCACTTTTTCCCAAACCTGGAGCACTCATAGAGTTGTTGTGACCTAAGTGCACAACCTGGTTGTTCACCTTGTTGAACCTCATCCCATTGGCCTCGGCATGTCAAACCATCCTGTCCAGATCCCTCTGTAGATCCTCCTAGTAGATCCTCCCTCAGGTAGATCAACACTCACCCAACATTGTGTGATCTGCAAAATGACTGTGGGTGCACTGAACCTCCTCATCTAGCTCACTGGTAGATTAAAGAGAACAGAGATGCCATCTTTTACATGAGCCACAGCCTAAGGAAATAAGAGCCTTTGTTTAGAACTTGATTATCTGACCTCCTTTCAACTACAGTCCCCTGTACCCTTCATTTATTCAATTCTGTTATGAAACTTAATTGGGGCAGAAATCCCCAAGTGTATTTATTGCTTTGCAGTTACATGGATTAGTGGAAGAACTTCCCAACAGGGGCACCAACAACTGAAAACCTAGGAGCCAGACACACTATGCTTGGTTCCTTGATCTACCTCCTGTACTTGTTTATGTTTGTGCCAAGGAATGCTGCTACATCTCAAGGCCCTTGCAGGACCAGCTCCTCTGCTCAACACCTCCCTGGTTAAAGGGCAGAGGAACATCAGCCCCACAAATGCAGTTGTTCTGTTCCAGGTGCAAAGCATGAGAGACTGACACAGAGAGAGAAGATCCAGGGACATCTCTACCCTTTCTTCCTTTCCATGTGCTGTTTGTTACTCTGACTGCTGAGGTCAGTGCTGATTTATGCCATCAGGCATGAAAAGAAAAGTGGAGGAGAAATAGCAAACCCTGGGTGCTCCTGAGAGAACAGAGTTCCTCTGCAATAAAGCAAGTTATTCACTTCATTACAGGGTCTGAGTAATTCACCCCCTGGATCTGAAAGTAATCTAAATGAAGATCAGAACAAGAACATTGAACATGTTCTTAGACTAGTAGAGTGAAGGCACTGACCCTATCCTTTAACTCTCTGAAGATGCTTCATTTGGTTCTAGGGTTAAAACCAGAGTTTTTACATGAGAGCTGAGGTTTGGATGATAGCAGGAGTTAAAGGCAAGTTTTGAAGGGCTATGGCAAATAGCCTCTTCATTCCTCAAGTCTCCCTGTCATGCCTGAATGACGTGACTGAAAGTGCTTGCTTAAGAAAACAAACAACTGGCCTCAGTTCAGAAGTCAACAGAGGAAGTCCTCTCTCTGCTGCTAGCTAGATGTTGCCTCTTGTGATCAAATACTGCCAAATTGGCTTTGTCCTTGGGGTGAACAGTTACATATTTGCTCTGCCAGTAGTCCAGGCTGCTGAGGCATGAATCTCCTTCCCAGAGCTGTTCAGCCATATCAGTATGCAATGATACTGGTGCTGCAATGCCCCATCCTCCACAGGGCCACCTGAACAGCATGCCAGTCCCAGTAGCTTTACATAAGAGCAAATAGGGGGAGGGAGGCAATTTCCTCCCCTTAAGCACATAGGCAGTATCATTAGGCTATTAATAGGAACTCCAGGGCTTCAAAGTAACAGCAGATACTTTAATAAACTTATCAGTTGCCTTCAGGCTGTTGTCTACAAATCTCAGGAGGAAATGTGGTCTTAGAGCCCATGAAAAGTAATTAAGAAATCAAAACTCTTGTCAGTGAGCTTAACTTTGCTCTTCAGGGATCTACTACTCAGCAGGAAACAGAGGCACCTGCAAACCAAGAGAAGTTATTGAGAACTTCTGCACTAGGGAAAGTGCAGGAATTACAAACCCCAGCATTACCCTCAGTGCACTGGTAATTCTCCTGCCTTCTCTTCACCAGAGTATTGCAGGGATGGTGCATTTCTTCCTGCACTCCTCCAGCCCTCACAAGCTCTGGCTTTGACCCACTGTGACATTCTCTGAGTGCCTCATTTTCCCCTTGGTGGAGTGAAAACTCCACAGCAGAAATGGTAGGTCTGGGATTCAAACATCTACTGCAGTTGAGTGGTTTTGCAATGTCATTTACAGCCTGTGCTACCTTCTATCAGACCTGTGTTGGCTTCTTGCTCTCTCTGTTACTGCTTCATCTTTACCTTGTGAATGAAATGTCAGCCTCTTACATGCACAAGTGGTTCTCTTGCTCCCTTCTGCAGCAGACATTTTGCTGCTGGAACAGTAAATTCCCCTCCACTGCCACCTCCCATAAGTTGCTTTCACATCATGTAGACTTGGGGTGCCTGGAAGATATGAAACTAATCCTCATTCACAAAAAACTGATGTAAATCATTTTGATTTGAGCTGCAGAGGAGAAAGCACTACTCAGCAGAGTCAGGAAGCTTTGAATGGTTCCAAGGGTAT
This sequence comes from Galbula dea, assembly GCA_013399015.1. NCBI lineage: Eukaryota > Metazoa > Chordata > Aves > Piciformes > Galbulidae > Galbula > Galbula dea. The sequence goes on along the minus strand of VWZX01008613.1, from coordinate 449,803 downwards.
GGCATCTGCCACCTCTCTGGGCAGCCTGTGCCAGTGTCTCACACCCTCATTGTGAAAAATTCCTTATATCCAGTCTAAATCTCCCTCTTTTAGTTCCAAAGCATCACCCCTTGTCCTGTCACTACAGGCCCTGCTAAATAGCCTGGCTTTTGATAGCCCCTTTAAGTACTGAAAGGCTGCAAGAAGGTCTCCCTGGAGACTTCTTTAGGCAACAGTAAAGTGATTTCTTGGAGCCTCAGAAACTGTGACAACACTTTTGCAGGGCTCTGTGAAGTCCCCAGACCTGGTCAGTGATTATACCAATGTCTCATATACATAGGAAGCAGAAGACTTCCACTTATGGTATCACTCCTTTAGTAAAGAAACCACTAAAATGAAGTCCATTTTAGTGGCATTGGTTTGCAGCAGCCAGGGAGTTTCTGTTCACTGCTCTAGAAAAGAAAGGAAACCTTGTAGCACCCCTGTAGAGTAGGAAAACTGAGGCATAAAGTACTATGGGCCAGGTCTCTTGCTTTCTTAGCCTACTTTCTTAAGGAAAGAAGGTTTCATGGTCACACTGTGTGTGTTATCTGTCTTCCTGTGGCAGCCCTAAAACAATTTTAGCCCTTTTTACAGTGTTAACCAAATTTGACAAGCAGGGTAAAGTCTGAAAGGTGTCATATTGATGACAAAATTCTCATCAAATACTAAGTGGAAATGATCCCCAGTGCCTCTGTGATGTGACTTGAGGGAGTCTGGAGCTTGTTTCAGATCAGAAATTCTCTACTCAGAAGAGCTGAATAATATCTGTGCTCCCTCTTTGTATTTTTCTTCCGTCTGAGCAGGATGCTTTTTAACCACATGACCACTATTGTTCTTTAAGGAAAAACAAAAAGGCTTTTATTTTCTGCTGATCCTTTTCACCCCAGAAAGGCAAAATGCTGCAGACACCATCAAGTGAGCCAAAGGCTAAGGAAAATTAAAGTGTAAGCAGGAGGAGAGTGTGGCTTTTATCTTTGCCTTGCTATTCATGCTGCTTTCTCAGCACTTCTCTCCCACTTGTCTGGCAAATGAAAAACATAAGGAGATAAAATAAAAGGTTTCATTCCCCAAAAATCCCCTTTTTATTGTAAATGGTTTTCAAGCCCTTTCTGATCTGCTGTGGATGGGACTCCTACAGTCATGCTTTCTTCCAAGCATGAGAGGACTTCAACCACTCAAGAGCTGTGCTAAACATTTGCTGCCTTGATTTGCCAGAAAATCAATAATATCCTTTTGGAGAATCCCCAAAGCTAAACAATCCTGCTAATGGCCAGGTCAGGCTGCACACTCCTTGCACCCTGGGATGCTCTCTGGTTTGCTGCTAGGTAAACTGAGGTGCAAAAGCAGCCTCTGAATTGGTTGCAGAATAAGACAATAATCTTAAAACAGGAAGAGGAGCTGTAACTGCCTTAAGGGATGGTCTACCCTTGTGCAGAGCTTCCTGAAGGCTTCCTTCCATTTTTATGCTCTGTCCTGCACACCTCTGCTTAGAGATGTCTTAGGGCTGAACTGGGAGGCAGATGCCAAGGACCCACACAGTCAAATAAACTCCCAGGGTGAACCTAATCAGCCTTTGAGGAGTATCCAGGTGCCCACAAGTGCCAATTGCTACATCAGCAGGAAAGAAGGATGGTGCCAGAATGAGTGGTGTGGTTGACAAACTTGAGGGATAGGAACCCATCCAGAGAGACCTGGACAAGCTTAAGAAGTGGGCTCATGTGAACCTCATGAGGGTCAACAAGGCCAAGTGCAAGGTCCTGGGCAACCCCCAGTATCAGTCCAGGCTGGGAGATGAAGGGATTGAGAGCAGCCCTGTGGAGAAGGACTTGGTGGTGCTGGTAGATGAAAATCTGGAGATGAGGCAGCAATGTGTGCTCNCCATAAGTTGCTTTCACATCATGTAGACTTGGGGTGCCTGGAAGATATGAAACTAATCCTCATTCACAAAAAACTGATGTAAATCATTTTGATTTGAGCTGCAGAGGAGAAAGCACTACTCAGCAGAGTCAGGAAGCTTTGAATGGTTCCAAGGGTATGGCATCTGCCACCTCTCTGGGCAGCCTGTGCCAGTGTCTCACACCCTCATTGTGAAAAATTCCTTCCTTATATCCAGTCTAAATCTCCCTCTTTTAGTTCCAAAGCATCACCCCTTGTCCTGTCACTACAGGCCCTGCTAAATAGCCTGGCTTTTGATAGCCCCTTTAAGTACTGAAAGGCTGCAAGAAGGTCTCCCTGGAGACTTCTTTAGGCAACAGTAAAGTGATTTCTTGGAGCCTCAGAAACTGTGACAACACTTTTGCAGGGCTCTGTGAAGTCCCCAGACCTGGTCAGTGATTATACCAATGTCTCATATACATAGGAAGCAGAAGACTTCCACTTATGGTATCACTCCTTTAGTAAAGAAACCACTAAAATGAAGTCCATTTTAGTGGCATTGGTTTGCAGCAGCCAGGGAGTTTCTGTTCACTGCTCTAGAAAAGAAAGGAAACCTTGTAGCACCCCTGTAGAGTAGGAAAACTGAGGCATAAAGTACTATGGGCCAGGTCTCTTGCTTTCTTAGCCTACTTTCTTAAGGAAAGAAGGTTTCATGGTCACACTGTGTGTGTTATCTGTCTTCCTGTGGCAGCCCTAAAACAATTTTAGCCCTTTTTACAGTGTTAACCAAATTTGACAAGCAGGGTAAAGTCTGAAAGGTGTCATATTGATGACAAAATTCTCATCAAATACTAAGTGGAAATGATCCCCAGTGCCTCTGTGATGTGACTTGAGGGAGTCTGGAGCTTGTTTCAGATCAGAAATTCTCTACTCAGAAGAGCTGAATAATATCTGTGCTCCCTCTTTGTATTTTTCTTCCGTCTGAGCAGGATGCTTTTTAACCACATGACCACTATTGTTCTTTAAGGAAAAACAAAAAGGCTTTTATTTTCTGCTGATCCTTTTCACCCCAGAAAGGCAAAATGCTGCAGACACCATCAAGTGAGCCAAAGGCTAAGGAAAATTAAAGTGTAAGCAGGAGGAGAGTGTGGCTTTTATCTTTGCCTTGCTATTCATGCTGCTTTCTCAGCACTTCTCTCCCACTTGTCTGGCAAATGAAAAACATAAGGAGATAAAATAAAAGGTTTCATTCCCCAAAAATCCCCTTTTTATTGTAAATGGTTTTCAAGCCCTTTCTGATCTGCTGTGGATGGGACTCCTACAGTCATGCTTTCTTCCAAGCATGAAAGGACTTCAACCACTCAAGAGCTGTGCTAAACATTTGCTGCCTTGATTTGCCAGAAAATCAATAATATCCTTTTGGAGAATCCCCAAAGCTAAACAATCCTGCTAATGGCCAGGTCAGGCTGCACACTCCTTGCACCCTGGGATGCTCTCTGGTTTGCTGCTAGGTAAACTGAGGTGCAAAAGCAGCCTCTGAATTGGTTGCAGAATAAGACAATAATCTTAAAACAGGAAGAGGAGCTGTAACTGCCTTAAGGGATGGTCTACCCTTGTGCAGAGCTTCCTGAAGGCTTCCTTCCATTTTTATGCTCTGTCCTGCACACCTCTGCTTAGAGATGTCTTAGGGCTGAACTGGGAGGCAGATGCCAAGGACCCACACAGTCAAATAAACTCCCAGGGTGAACCTAATCAGCCTTTGAGGAGTATCCAGGTGCCCACAAGTGCCAATTGCTACATCAGCAGGAAAGAAGGATGGTGCCAGAATGAGTGGTGTGGTTGACAAACTTGAGGGATAGGAACCCATCCAGAGAGACCTGGACAAGCTTAAGAAGTGGGCTCATGTGAACCTCATGAGGGTCAACAAGGCCAAGTGCAAGGTCCTGGGCAACCCCCAGTATCAGTCCAGGCTGGGAGATGAAGGGATTGAGAGCAGCCCTGTGGAGAAGGACTTGGGGGTGCTGGTGGATGAAAATCTGGAGATGAGGAAGCAATGTGTGCTCTCAGCCCAGAAGACAACCCTGTCCTGGGCTGCATCCCTAGCAGCATAGCCAGCAGGGCAGGGAGGGGATTTTGCCTCTGCTCTGCTCTGGGGAGAGCTCAGCTGCAGTGCTGGGGCCAGCTCTGGAGTCCTCAGCACAGCACAGACATGGATCTGGTGGAGTGGGTCCAGAGGAGGCCACAGAAATGATCTGAGGGCTGGAAGCTCTCTGGTGTGAGGACAGGCTAAGAGAGTTGGGGTTGTTGAGCCTGGAGAAGAGAAGGCTCCTTCCAACCCAAACCATTCTATCATTCTGTGATTTTATGATCCCCTGAAACTGTGCTGCCTCAGAAAGCATCAGCATGGGGGAAAAATCACACCAAGGTGTAGAGGATGGTAAGGCTGGACTGGAGACTGTGACCTAGGGCTGGACTCAGATACATATAATCTACTGGCACTCCTAAACCTCCTCTTTGCACAATGCAAGGATGCAAGGGCATGGATGAGCTGTGTCCTGGGGGCTGGACCAAGTCCTGGCTGTCTGCAGTGATGCGCAGCAGCCTTCACCCTGTTCAATGGACTCTTCAATGAGGAGCTTTTCATTAACAGAAGCTTTGGCCCCAAGACCTGTGCTTTAAAAAGGTGACCAACCCAGAATCACCCAGGCAGGATTTGTCATTTAGGACTGATGATACCCTGGCAGAGAGCAGAACTTGCCCTGGGAGCTTCATACATCTCATTTCTACCTCTAGAGACTGCTGAAGTAAGGGAGGAAAAAAAAAGCTAATCAAAGCCATATATTGTCTTTGTTTCCACATCCTGTACAAGAAAAGGAGAAAAACACAAATCACCAGTAAACCAAAAGTCTCTTCTGGGAGAAAAGACTATTGCATTTGTGAGAGGCTGTTGACAGATAACTGGAAGTGTTGAAAGCTTTTCCTTGGAGCTGTCCCTCTCTATTTATAACCATGGACAATGCTGAGGGGGCTCAGAAGTGACACAAGTAGTTTTTAAGCAAGCTGAAGAGTGTTTAAGATGGGGATGAGTTGTTCCCCATGCTCTGAAATGCATCTCTGAAGGGAACCAAGGCAACCTTGTGTGCCAAATTTTGGGTTGATTTGCTTTTTCTGCACCCTCCATGGCCAGCTAAGTTGGGCAAGAGTTGCCACTGTGTGAAATAAGCAGAAAAGCCCCAAAATCCCTCCCAAGAGCTCTGTCAGCAGCAGGCTAAAAATAAAATGAAGTAAGCAACAGTACTACTCTACCATAGAGCCAAGAAGTAGTTGGCATCCAAATGCCAAAATTATTCTTTACCCTGTGTTGCAAAGGAGCTGGTGGGAGAGATGTGCAATAGCCCATCACAACCTTCATGCTCCATGAAACACTCACTGTCACTACTCCAGGCAAGCAGTCCTCCCCCCCAGAGTCTGTGCATATGTGCAAGAACAAGCTGATTTTCAAGCTCTCTAGCCCAAATTCTGCTGCCATTCTCCAGGGCTGCAGCTCCCTTTGATGTTTCCCTACTCATGTGCAGGACATGAAGATGATTGCACCAGAGAACACTCATGACACAGAGGCTTTTCTTGGCTGTGACTATTAATCACCAAGTGCCAGAAGGACCTTTCCAGCATGGCAAATGCCCATTTTTATGCCTCTGTGTTAGGGAATATTTAGTTATAAAGTATTTGAGGGGATTTAATTGGGTTTTTTTTTTCCTTTCTCAGACAGCAGAGCAGTGTTAGCAGTACATTGCACAAGAAACTTGGTTCCATTTCCAGCTCTGATGATGGTATAAAATACATGACAAGGGGCAATTCACTTCATCTGCTGTTAAATGAGGTAAGGAGTTTTGTTCTGCTTGCTGAAAAAATGTTTTGAGAGACACTGATTAAAAAACCAGCACCAACAGCAAAAAAAAGTCACTAGAGCAAGCTTCTTTTAAAGCATTCTGTGGATAAATGTTCTTCAGAAGCAGCAAGAAAGAGGAAAAGAGGCAGTGACAGCTTTAAACAACAGATAAATGCTAGCTCTAGGTTCCCCCATGCTTTCCCTACTCAGACCTCCCCTAACTTTCTGCTTTTCCCACAGAACATTCCCAGGATGGACTTTGCCTACAAGCAGATATATTTGTTTGAAACTAAGGGCAAGAATTATTCTGACCTTTGGGAAAGAAACACAAGGCTTTTGTGGAGGCTCAAGCACAAAATGTGCAAACCAATCTCTCCACTATTTTGCTGAAGGAGATGTGCTGGAGGCAGAAAGTGAGGCACAGGCTAGCAAGAGCCTGGGTGGAACACATTGCTGCAAGTCCAGGTGGCAGTAGACTCAGGCTGGGCTTTAATTTTGGGCAGTTCTCCCTGTGATTACTGTGTTGGAGGAGGAAGGAGATGGTGGAGAAGAGGGGGAGGGAGGTCAGGATGTTCTCATAGGAACTCTAGGCAGGAAGGAACTTCTTTGGTCATGGAGTCTTGCCCTGGATCTCACATCCCATCACATCCTCTAGACACTATAGTCAACCCAGCAAGCTCTGCATCATCCTCAGCTACCTTCTGAGACACAACCACTTTCCTGCAAACAGTAGATATCCAAAAGCTGAAGCAGTTAATTTCCTTCACTAGTTTAGGGGTTTTTTTCCTCCTTATTTTTCTCCTTTAGAAACCCACCCAGAAGCTCTACACTCATCAATAGCAGCAAGAAGGTTTTCACCCACCAGGAAATGCTGAACTTGAACTTGCATGCAAACACTGAAACATAAAAGTGTTGGTGCCATCATGTGTACTCATCCCAGCACAGGCTTGCATGAGCTCATTAAATTCCCTGGAATGATACAGAGTAGATTTTAACTTGGTTTCCTACAGGCTTTTTGCTTTTTTTTTTTTTGACCCATTTCAGGCTTTACTCAAATGGATAATAAAAGATTGTGCTTAAATACAATTTAATATCACAACTTTCTGAGCCTGTGCTTAGTTCAGGGGCTGTTTTGGGGACATTGGAGGACTCTCATTTCAAATTAGCTCTCTCTTTACTATAAAAGCCCATGAGACATGCTGCACCTCCTACCTGTGTTTTAGCCACATGCATATAGACAAAGTTTCTCCAAAGAGGTTGCTACACCTTCTGCTGAGCTCCTTCTGTTGTGTGCCCTTTAAAGAGCTGCTGGAAGAATTGGCTGAGACAGATGGAGTTAGAAGTCAGCAACCCATCTCCTAGGCATGTGGCTGTGCCACAAAGCCTTTAGGTCTTTTTAAACCTCATAGTCTTTCAAAGTCTTTGAGGAAAAGCCCTGCTATGCTGGCTGGAAGCTCACTGAGGCTATGCATAGATCATGTGCCCTTTTTCTTCCAATTGTTTTATCTCAAGCTGGTTAATAGATGATGCTTTTCCAAAGGCATCCATCCCAGCCTTGACTTTGTGCCCTAATACCTTTCACAACAAGCTTCAGCTCCCATGTGCTGAGATTCTCTTCATTATAGATATATTTTTCTCTGCCAATTGCTCCATGTATTTAGTCACTTAACAGTTATTGGTCATCCACTGAAGTGCTCTCATAAATCCTCTGTTGTTCTCTCTGGATTGTCACACTCTCCAACTCATCAGCCACAGTGAAATGGCACTTTCTCATATTATGTTATTAGCCATAACTGCACAGTTCAGTATTAACAACCCTCCACATTTCAGAGCTGGGCTCAGTCTGTTAGATTATTAGTGAGAGGCACAGGCAGTTTTGCAGTGGATTAGACACAGAGCTCTTCTTGGAGAGCAGAGTCACAAGGGTCATCCCAGATCTGCTCAGGGAAAGATGCTCAGAACCCAAAACATGGTTACCCCTTTGGACTAGTCAAAGCACACTGCCACAAGATTCCTAAAATACTTCAGATTGTAGCCTTATCTTGTTTGTCTTTGGAGGAACTTTACATATCTGGAAGTCAGCAAATACATAGTTTACTTAGCTTAATTACTCACTACCATAACAAACCTCTTTGCAGTACTAGCAGAGTCATCCACTTGGTGTCACACTGAAGTCTGAGAAATATTGTGATTTCAGACAAGTTGACCATAATTGCAAAACATTGTCTAGCTGCAGCTCACAGTCACTTGCTCACCTTGAGTACACCCTGCAAAGTAGATATTAGCTCTCATTTCTTCCTCTCCCAACCCTGTAACCTCAGTTACTCTATTACCTCGACATCCCTGCTAAATGGATATAAATGACAAATGCTAATCAATTCCCATGCTGTTCACACAGGTCAAGAAAACAAGCAAATATGAGATTAATACAAGTCAACAGGATACTGTTTACAGAATAATTAAAGTCCTGCAACACAATCTCTCTCCAGCTTTAATAAAGAATATTTGTAAATCACTGTTGCCACATGAGATCATTCAGCATCTTTTCTGCCTAATAACTTCCAGCCTAATTTGAATAATGAGTGCCTTTTCAGTCTAACAATGTTCTTTAAAGTTAGCAGATTAATATGCACATAAAAAATAAGTACATCACCTCTAATAGCTCCCAGTGGTCAGGTTTTACTTTGCATGACTGACTTATTATGGATAATTGATATTGGCATGATTACAATCTAGGAAAATGAAACTACCTGCCCATGGAGTAAGAACAGAGCCACAGAGTCTCTGCAGGCAAGACTGCCCTGTAAAATCTTGGTGACTTGCTTTCTACCCTCTAGAGCCTGTCTGATCTGGAAGTTTGTTCTCCCTCCAGGTCAGATAGTTTTGGTGAGGTTTAACAGATAACTGGTGGTAGCATCCTTCATGTTGATCCATGCCAAAGCCACCACCTCAGCACAGGAATTAATCCCTCTGTGGCAAGCAGCAGGCTTGGGATGCCAGGCACTAGGTGAAACCACCCCTGGGAGATCTAGATGTTCTCTGCAGTGCTATTCTTCTGAAGTAAAAACAACCCAAGCTAAATAAATTTAACATTTTTATCATTTAATTATTTGTTAGTAATTTCTCTTCTCCTTCTCTTCTCCCTCTCCTCTTCTCTCCTCTTCTCTTCTCTTCTCTTCTCTTCTCTTCTCTTCTCTTCTCTTCTCTTCTCTTCTCTTCTCTTCTCTTCTCTTCTCTTCTCTTCTCTCCTCTCCTCTCCTCTCCTCTCCTCTTCTCTTCTCTTCCCTTCCCTTCCCTTCCCTTCTCTTCTCTTCTTCTCTGTCCAGACTAGGAGTTAAGAGGTGCCAAGGTTCTTTGATACTTTCAGAGTGGGTTTCTTTTTAACTCCTTATGTTCTTAAAAGCCTTACTGCTAGTATAGAAACCTAGACAGTCACCTTATATTTTTTTCCTTGGCTTCATCTTCTCCATCACCCCCCACTTTGTTTTCAGCAGCCTAGAAAGACAATATCTTCTACTACCAGCACTAGAAATGTCCCCTGTGGCCAGATATGGGGTAAAACATAAAACCCACAAGAGAAATTGTGCTTCACTTTGTTGTTTACTCTTACTTTAATGCTTTGAAGCCTTTCAGCATGACCCATGTCTGGAAGGCAAACAGAAGCATTTTGCTGCAGTAACTCAATCAGCTGGTTGCTCCTGGTGCTACTGCAAGCTCTGTCAATGTCAGCACATCATGGCTGGCATTGGGTGATTATGTAAATAAAATCCATGATTACCAAATTGTAATCACAGTGCAAATACTATTAGCATCTGATTCATCAGTCACTACCATATTAACCACTCTGATTAGTGTGAGCTGTGAGAAAACCCTCTGAGTATTGGTGCATTGATTTACATCTAAGTAGAGTCATCATTTTGGTGGGCCACCACCTGGCCCAAACAACTGCTTCACAAGTAAAAGCAAAAGGCAGGATGTCATCTCCTGTAACATTAGTTAGGTTAGAGATCTATCACAAAACAAATAGTCTGAGAGACCTGGTTTTAACACTGCTGTTGTTTGGAAGCTTTCCTCTACTGTTAGACGTATCTGCTGCAAGTGTAAGATTAGACAGACCTGCTGCAACTGCACTTTGGTGGTGGCCAGGGACAGGCCAAGGGGCACTGGGCACAAACTGGAACCCAGGAGGTTGCATCTGAACAGGAGGAGAAACTTCTTTGCTGTGAGGACGTTGGAGCCCTGGCCCAGGCTGCCCAGGGAGGTTGTGGAGTCTCCTTCTGGGGAGAGATTCCCAAGGCAGCTGGAGGTGATCCTGGGCAAGCTGCTGTGGGTGACCCTGCTGGAGCAGTGGGGTTGGACTGGATGATCTCCAGAGGTTCCTTCCAACCCCTACTATGCTGGGATTCTTTGAGTCTGCCAACTGGGTGGCAAGTCCCAGAGATTTTTTTAATGCATACCTAGATAAATATATACAGGTATGTACATAAAGACTCTTTACTTGCTCTGTTAGGATTTTCAGCATGGTGGAGGAGAGCAGAAATGGTTCTGAATTAATTCAGATTCTGCCAAGCACTTGTGGGATTTTCTGGATTCCTGGATTAAAGGTGAGCATACCTACATCACTCCTGACAAACCCTCTCTGGGTAGCTCTCATGCATTCAAGACACAAAAGTTTAGCTGATAACAGAAAAACATACAAAAAGAAGCCCCCAAAAAAGTGTATTTCAAGCAGTTTAAAATTGTTTGTGGATCAAAAAAATACTTCAGACACCTCAGGGTACTTCCTCTCTTTAAAACTCCTCAGGGTTCTTGTCCATTTACACAAAGCATTCCTCTTCCCCTCCTAGAGAGCTGATGTCTATGGGTTGTGTATCTGGGCTAAGCTGGGTTGTATGAGAATTTGAGAGGGAATCAGAGGGCAAAATGTGTTCTGACACTTAACTTTACAAGGACATTTGTTCTGCCAAATCATTAATGCTTTACATTCCTCCAAATGGGAAAATCATGCTTTCTAGTCCATAAGGAGACTTGTTATTCCTAACCAGAGAGTAGGAAAAATAACAGTATTTATGCTATTTGTTTTTGCAGTTATCAGTCCCTGTGACACCTATAATTTACAACATTTGTAAATAGGAATGGAGTTAGTGCCAGGTAAGTGTTCCAAAGGGCCTGGGAATAGGATGTGCTTTGCAAAGACTCTTGACTAAAGGATCACAAGACTAATCTCTTCAAGGGACATGCCTGGCACAATGTCTTGAAAGTTTTCTTCACCAAAGCAGTGATGAAGACCTTTAAAAATCCCTTCCAACCCAAACCATTCTGTGATTCTGTGTTGGACTCAGCAGTTTAACATGTCTGGGGAAGTGTTGGCAGGATTCACTCCCCCTTCAAGTGCTACATTTTTACAGAGCTGTCTGGACATGTAGGAACCAGCTCTAGCTACAGCTGACTCCTTGACCTTGTAAATCAGCCTTGCCAATCAAAATATTAAAGAACTTGTGGCACTAGCACCCTGTTATCTCTCTCTATATATGTTGCAATCCATACAAAAGAGGAATTAACTCTCATTTCCCTCCCATCCTTTTTCTTTCCTTGCTTAAAATATTTTACCCTTGCAATTCATTCTTTTCAGCATCTTTATCATATATAGTTTGGATTTTGGCTCTTTGGGGATTATCACAGGCAGGATTGAAAGTACCTCCTTTAGTCCATCTAAGAACACTTAAAAAAACAGAGGTACAGGTATTAAAAGCAACACTGTGTCCTCAGAGGTGTTCCAGAAACATGGCCCTGAGCAACCTGATCTAGTGAAACCTTTTTGGGGCAGGGTGTTGGACAACATCCCCCAGGTGCTGCCAATAGCTACCTCTGTGACTAATTCTGTTCATTCTCCAGTGGCTTCAAAGTTGTCAGGTGAACCTTTTGACACTGAGAGTTAGAAGAGGACTGTGGCACATGACAAAGATGAGATCAGTGTTTAGCAAAGGAGTAAATCACTGCTAGACAGAGACCTCTCCACAGCATAGAAATCCTGGCAGCTCTCACAAACACTAAAACCAAATGAAACATCACATAAAGCCAGCTGGTGCACACAGCAGGAGAGGCTGCTTTCCACAGCACTGGGCCATCACTGGAGTGGGTTTTGGGGTCATTGTTATCCTAGCTTTATAGGAAACACAAAGACTGCTCCAATTCCAGCATCGACTCCTCTTGTGGTTCATCGACTGTGGCTAAGCTCCATGAAGAAGAGATGTTTCCCAGTTTCTTGGCTGGACTCTTTACTGTCCTTGTGATTTGTTTGTCTGCTTAATTAGTGCTTGAATCTTCTTGCACTGTATTCCCTCTAGGAGCTGATTCTAGGGACTTTTAATATCCTGTAGGAAATGTCTTGTAATGCTTCAATTAGAAGCTTTCTCGCTCAGCTGATTTTAACTCAGGGTTCTGTGTTCAGCTGACAGAGGAACCCTAAAAGGAAAAGAGGCTGGATCCTGCTAGTTTGATAGCTTTCAAAGGTGAACATTACTGACTGCACAAGTTATCTCTTTGGTTTCTTTGCCTATTCTGCATGCTCATCTATATCACCCTCATCATCATTGTGTCTGAGCACATTAAGCTTTGTGACTTTGCACACAGTGTTTAACCTGGTCACTACTGTTCTCAGCTTTTCCCTTCCACTGTGTGCATGGAGTCTTTTCCTTGTTTTTTTTTGTTAATTATTTACTAAATACACCGTTTGTATTAGACATAAAGGAAAAACTAACTGTATTATAGAAAAGGAAAAACTTCTTTGCTGTGAGGGTGCCAGAGCCCTGGACCAGGCTACCCAGAGAGGCTGTGGAGTCTCCTTCTGGGGACAGATTCCAACCCCAGCTGGAGGTGATCCTGGGCAAGCTGCTGTGGGTGACCCTGCTTTAACAGAGGGGTTGGACTAGACCATCATCAGAGGTTTCTTCCAACCCTTCCCATGCTGGAATTCTGTCTCCTGTCTATGAGGATTGGTGGCTGTGACTGCCAAGAGTCAGAGGCAAGCAACAATTTAAATGGACAGAATAAATCAGGAGCTGTTGGGCTGGGCAGCTTGCTTGACATCATTTGGATGAATGTCCCAGAAACCTGAATATGTATCATACCCTGCACAGGTCTTGCCTGGCATGCCCTGCTTTGGCTACACATCTCAATTAAATCACCATCACTGTGATTTGCTACTGTGAAGCTGACCTGGTTTTTGGAGAGAAGCTCCAATTAAGCAAATATCTCAGCTATAGAGGCTTTTCTTACCAAGAACTTGTTGCTTTGAGGACATTGTTTTGAAGGATATAGCATTGCTTTGGGCAAGTCAGCACTGTAAAGAATGCACTCATACTGTCCAGCAGATACTTAGGAGTTAAGTATATCATATGAGAAGGAAACTACACATTTTCTAATCTTGGCCAACCATGTGGAGATTCATCTCTCTTACATTTCATGTCATGAGAGGATGACTGTGATAAGAATTGACTTAAATCCCACAGACCTTGGTTTGGCTTGCAAATAGACTGAAGCTCATCTCTTAATCAGGTAGTCAAACCATTTATGTTTCTTGGCTGAATGCTAGTTTGGGTCCATCTCTTATGAGATTGTTCCAGTTCATTAACCAGTCTAGTGAGCCTGAACCACTCATCATGGGAAAATTCAACACTTACAGCCAGAAAAGGGAAGATGACCAAGGCAGATTTCAGACAACAGCTTTAGACTCTTTCTCCAGTACAGACATGAAGAATGGCCTTTCTGGGACAAAAAAAAAAAGTGTTCTGGAGTCTTTTCTCTGGCAGTAGCAAGCTGCCTAGGAAAGAGTATAACAGCAAAGCTGGTAGGTAGTGATACACCTATATACTCCAGTGAGTAAATGACATTTCTACTCTCTCCAGAGCATGTAGGTGTATTTATGCTCCTCCAATCAGAGGCAGAAGTGATAGCTCTGTGTTTGATATCATTAGCTGCCTTTTTTTTTTATCCTTTAGTTCATTTTTTGGCAATTTTGCTTTTGAACAGCTAGTCTGCAGCTAAGAGAATATTGATCCTCAGAGACTCGTAATCTGGCAGCTCTGCCACAGCCATCACTGTCAGGATCACACAATCCCAGCATGACAAGGGTTGGAAGGGACCTCTGAAGATTGTCTAGTCCAACCCTCCTGCTGAAGCAGGGTTACCCACAGCAGCTTGCCCAGGGTCACCTCCAGCTGGGGTTGGAATGTCTCCCCAGAAGGAGACTCCACAACCTCTCTGGGCAGCCTGGGCCAGGGCTCCAACACCCTCACAGCAAAGCAGCTTTTCTTTATGTAGCCATTGTGGATGAATATCCAGAATTTCTCACTAATATAGTGCTGCACACACCTACTTCATCAAATCAGCAGTGCCCAGAGGTGAGTCACTTAGACAAAGTGATTTTTATACCTTGGTGTGCTGAAAATGTGGGACAGGAGCTAAGAGCTCTCTTACAAAAACAAAACCAACAAGTTCCTAGCATTCCCAAGCTATTAACATTCACAGCATTCATTTGGGTTGTCAAGCCCTGGCCCAGGCTGCCTAGAGCAGTGGTGGAGTCACCATCCCTGGAGGGGTTTAACAGCCCTGGAGATGTGGTGCTGAGGGACATGGTTTAGTGGTGACTTGGCAGTGCTGGGGTCACAGTTGGACTTGAGGATCTGAAAGGTCCCTTCTAACCAACATGATTCTATGACTATGATTCTATGCTCTTGTTCACTCTCTCTCCTGACCCTTCCTTGCTGTGCTAAGATACCCCTACCACACAGAATTATTTGGGTTTAGGAGACACCCCTGGGTGGTGAGGACTTGAGTCCTTTGTTGGCTCCAGCAATTGGCTATTATATTCTTCCTAAACAAATACAACTTAAGGCAAACTTTTGCTTCTGTCACTTTCTCCAGCAAAGATGGGTTTGGAGGGGGGGAAAAGGGGAAGGGCAGGGAAAACCCAGCCTCTGAGATTGCCTCTCAGCTGTCCATAACTTCTGCATTCATTTCTCATGTTTTATTTTCCCTCATCCTGGAAGGAAAGCAGAGCAGTAGAAAGCATTAATCTCTGACCACAGCAATTTCCTGAATGCCAGAGAACTGCTGTCAGAAGAAAGGATTCACTCACTGCTGAAACATCTGTATTAGATTACTGCACTTTCCTTTGTGCTCCTGCACCATGGCCTCCAAGCAGTCACCACTCCAAACCAGAAGCTGGAAGCAGCTGTAGCCATCAAAAGCCTTCCAGGCTTCCCCTGTCTAGCAGTGTCCTGATGTAACTGTGACAGCAGACATCTTTGGGGTTTTTCAGGGATGCTTCTTTAGCCAAGCAGTGCCCAGCAAACACTAAATCCTATTTCTTTCCTGGACCAGAACTGGTAGAATATCTCTGTTGGGTTCCTAATGGTTTTTTGAAGTGGTCTGACCAGTTTGTCTCTGCTTCTCTTTCCAGGTGGCTGCCTCCAACCTGTCCCCTTTTCTCCCACTGTCTGTCAGGCTGCTCCTAACACCCCTTTCTGGAGGTGTATTTTACTTCTTTTCCTCTCTGTAGATTTAGATTCAAGTCCCTGCTGAAAAGAATGGTGATAGTTTTAATAATGCCTGATCTTCCCTGACCTGATTTAACTCCTCAGCTAGCTGATGCAAGAAGATTATTCATTGTCTTCTCCAAAGTAATTTCCTTGAGTCTTTGGAAGTCATGTCTTCTGCCTGATTGACTCATTGGATTTCAAGATCTCTAATAGTCAAGATCAGGAGGATTGATTTGATGATGCCTTCTGGGAGTTTGCTCCATGACTTGCATGTCAGACTTGGATTTCTCTTGAGAACATAAGCAGACCTCACAGATTTATCACCAGAAGAAAGCATGACCCTACCAAGTGCCCAGAGATATTTTGACACCTGGCATGTTGTGTGACAACCACCTTCTGCCAGTGTTCCCACAGCAAGGGCTCTCTGACTTCCAAGGCAATGCTGAAAAAGGAAAAAGAGGGGAAGTACATGAGATAGCACCAAGCAAAGGGTAAAATGGTAGCTGTTTGTACATCAAACATGGCCAAGACATCCTCAGCCTGAAGTTCAACTCTCTCAGCCTTTCCAACCTGCAACCTTGTGAAGCAACTGAGCCTGGATCACCAGGGACCATAATGATCCAGGAAATCTAACAGTGGAGACAGAAAATTTGGCTCCTTTCCCTGAAGGATCTTGGTTAATACCTTTGTTTCTTTGTCTTTCACTGGGGGATAACATGTAAAATATTTCTGAAATTGATCTCTAACCTCTTCTTTCCAAATGGGGTGTCTCATTTGAAAGACACAGTACATGAAGCTAGCTCTTCACTAGTGGGAACAGGGATCTGATCCCACATTTGGGGTTTGGATCTCCCCCTCTCTCCCCTGGGAGATCAGGCCAGAGGATCTATGCTACAAGGTGGCCTCTTGAAAAGCTTCAGTGTCACAAATGCCCTGGTAAAAAGTTCCCCCAGCAGTGTTGTCTAAAGCACCTTGGAGCAGCATGGAAGAAGAGGTGACCACCTCCCCTCCTGTACAGCAGCCAGGTCTCACAGACACTTGCTGAACTTCCAAGGGGTTTGGGAACCACATGGAAGATTTCCAAACCCCATGGAAGTTCAAATGCAGAAACAGGGCTTGTACTGAGGCACAAAGCCACCAGTGAAATAATTTGGGAACTGCAGCTCTATACCATTCCCATCTGAAGAGGCATCCTTACAGTGGAAAACAGGGATGTCTAATTCAAAGCAATTCATTAAAGCCTGGTAAGGGCATCATCTGTCTAACACCCTTGGATGGACACTCACCTGGTAAATAGATCTGCAGAGGGTCACAGGCTCAGGAAGCAGTTGCTTTTCAAGCTCTGGAGTCCCAGAGATATGTTTATCTCTCCTCCCTGGCTCTGCTTGCTAATAGAAAGCTCTGCCCTGGAAGGCCAAGTTCACTGACTGCAATGACAAAGCAGCACAAAATCTCTTGGGAACAAGTAATAAGAAGCCAATGCTGCCATCCAAATAGCCTGACCATGGCAGTGAGGTCATTCCTTTAGCAAAACTCCTTTGTGGGGCTACTCTGACCTAGCTCACCTCCAAACTAAAGAGCTATCAGCAATGTTGTCTCACTTTTTCCTAGCCAAGATGAAGCTGATGTTCCCTTCTGGCCTCCAAATCAAAATGCAGTCATGCAGTCACTTCAGAGCCAGGGGGAAGAGCCAAACCTATCCTACACTTGTCATCTTAAAACCAAACAGCTGCCTAATGCTTTCTAAGTTCATTATCTCTTTTAACTCTCTAGGTTGCATCAGATTGGAATATTTGGACCAGCAGCCAGAGATATTGTTCTCCTCTTCTTTTAATAACTCTGGGGATTCACATAAATAAAGATGTCAACCTCTTTAATGGAAATAAGATTGCCAGACTAGGGAACCATGGGGTTAGCATCACTCATGGGAACACTCTTCAACAGTTATACCAGGGGGATTGGCAGAAGCTGAACCACATGAGGATTCAAGCCAAAAGACCCAGAGATGCATGTCTGATGTTTTATAGAGAGGTCAAGGAAGGCTGAGCACCCCTGGGGCTGGAGGGGACCTGCCAGCCTTGCAGAGCATCCTCCTGGTGGGATGCTGGGGCTGGAAGGGACCTGCCAGCCTTGCAGATCATCCTCCTGGTGGGATGTTGGGGCTGGAAGGGACCTGCCAGCCTTGCAGAGCATCCTCCTGGTGGGATGTTGGGGCTGCAGGGGACCTGCCAGTATTGCAGGGCAGGGATAAGTAAATGTTCTCCTCCTGCTCTCAGTGCTTCCACTTCATGGAAGTCTTTAACAGAAGGAAAAAAATTCAGGCAT
The DNA here is from genome assembly GCA_013399015.1 of Galbula dea. Taxonomy (NCBI): domain Eukaryota; kingdom Metazoa; phylum Chordata; class Aves; order Piciformes; family Galbulidae; genus Galbula; species Galbula dea. The sequence goes on along the minus strand of VWZX01008613.1, from coordinate 432,151 downwards.
ACAACAAAACTGTAACTCTCTCAGCCTCTACTTACCCATGCTATAGACCCAAACATATCTTCAAGGTTTTGAAGCACAGAGGTGGCCAAGCTCTGTCCACTGCACAGTCCCAGGCAGCACATGAGTTCACCAAAGAGTGACATCTGGAGGACAAGCAAAGCCCAGGCTGGCTGGTGTTACATGTCACCAGAACTGGCAAGGCAAACCTCTGCCAGGGAGGATTTTGTTGGAGCTGGGAGAAGAAGAAAGCCAGCTGGGCAGCATCATGGTGTATTGGGCCAAATTCCTCAGAAGATGTAAAAATCTATTTACTTCTGCTGTGATTTATCTTTTATGCTGTGATTTATTTGGTTCTGCTCATCAGTGACTGCTCTTTTTACATCATCATTAGCAATTGTTCTGCTAATTGCTAACTCTGTTAGCAATTTCTGAAGCAGTTGGCCTCATGCTTTGCCCCTGTAAACAAAAAAATAAAAAAGAGAAGTGTTTTGAAATGCTGATCTAAAATGTTCTGCTTGGTATTGAAGTGTTTGATTCTATGGCTCTTAACAGAGCAAAAGACAAAGGAAAAAAAGAACATCCCTGAGGAATGCTTCATTTTGAACACATCAACATTCCCACTGAAATAACAAACATGTCCACCCAGTCCCAGAAACCACCCTTATCTGCTTGTTCTATCTCCCCATCCCACCTGCCTTGGCTTCCCAGATAGCAGCATAGCACTCAGAGCTGTTCCCTTTGCACACGAAAAAATCCAGCCTCTGTCCTTGGCTCCTGGCCACTGTATTAGGCTGTGTCTGCCTCTGGGGGTGGAGGTTTGTTCCTCCTGAGATGCCTGTAGCTCCCCCATGTTCACAGGCACTGATTGCTGATGGCCTCAAAGATGGGATTGGCCTCCAGGATTGGGCACTGGGGAGGCCACACTTTAAATCCTGGGTTCAGGTTTGGGTCCCTTACCCCCCAAAAAAAGACTTTGAGGTGCTGGAGTGTGTCCAGAGAAGGGGAATGAAGCTGGTGAAGGGTCTAGAGCACAAATGTTGTGAGGAGCAGCTGAGAGAACTGGGTTTGGTTAGCCTGGAGAAGAGGAGGCTCAGGGGAGACCTTCTCACTCTCTAGATCTACCCGAGAGGAGGTTGGAGCCAGGTGGGGGTTGGTCTCTTCTCCCAAGGAACAAGCAATAGAACAAGAGGAAACAACCTCAAATTGCACCAGGGGAGGTTTAGGTTGGACTTTAGGAGAAATGTCTTCCCCACAGGGGTTGTCAAGCCCTGGTCCAGGCTGCTCAGGGCAGTGGAGGAGTCACCATCCCTAGAGGTGTTTAAAAGCTGTGTAGATGTCTCCTCTCATGCCACTTGGCAGAAACCTTTCTTTTACAACCACAAAGGTGGTTAAAATCCCACTGCACATAAGAAGCACAGTCCAGCCTTAACTTTGGAGAAAAGCACATGTTTTCTTTATCTCTGTATGTCACTGGGTTGATTAGATGAGATCTATTTATCTAGACAGCAATCTGTGTAGCTGCAAAGACACAGCTTCAAAATTCCATGGGTTGAGATCATCCCATGCTGAGTTTAGCATCCAGTAAGAACCCATCCTTCATTTTGGTGCTTGACATGTTTTCATCAAAACATAAGGAAAATGAGTAATCTGACCTCAAGTGTTGGGTGTTTGGGTTGGATTTTTATTTGTTTTTTTCATTTCACATTAAAAAAAACTTAAAGCCTTTGGTGGGTGGAGGTTTTTTAAGCAAACCTCTCCTTTTGAACATTTCCCTTGTACAGTATTTGTTCCTGTTTGCTTATATTTTCCAGTTGCTCTACTTTGCTTGTTCCCAGCAGGGTCAAAAACTCAGCTCTAGGAAGGAGAATGAAAGCTCATGGAAGAATGCAGTGTATGAAAGAAGCAAGGAAGATCAAAACTGTGCCATTTCCTGCAATGATTGTCAAGCAAAATAAGTTAATAAACAGACTATTACAATCATTCTCATCTCTAGTGAACTGACAGATCTCCCATGCTCTGACAGAGCAACAGTTAAATCACCTCCCTGTCAGCCTGCACTGCCCTTTAAAATCATTTTATTAAGAAAGGAAAGTTGAAAAATCATGGATAAACACACTCCAAGGAAATACTTCCTGTGTACAGTAGAAAGGAGCCAAGAAAGCCCCTGATCAACACTGGGGTCAGTCCCCATCACAATGTATGGGGGTAGGAGAGTAGGGTTGCTGGGAGGAAACCAGTGTAAACAGGATCTGTTTTTATCAGTGGAGAAAATAAAACCCCAACCCTGTTTAAATTAGGGAGAAATATCTGCCTATATGTTTTAATCACAAGCTACTGCTTCCAAGTCTTGCAGCAGAGCTAAGTCACAGCCACAGAGCTGTTGATCTCTCACTGCTCCTGAATGCAAGATGCTGGTTGTCCCTTCTGCTCTTGGAAGGAACTAGAGAGGAGCAGCCCATGCTGGCAGCCTGAGTAGGATGCCTAGGCTGGAGTGGCAGGACAGGAGGATCAGGTTAGCATGGGAAGGATGCTTGCAGGAAGCCCTAGATGCAGTGCAAGCATCTGCCAGCCTTGCAGAGCCATCCCTCCTGGTGGGATGCTGAAGCTGAAGGAACCTGCCAGCCTTGCAGAGCATCCATTCTGGTGTGGTGTTGGGGCTGGAGAGGACCTGTCAGCCTTGCAGAACGTCCTGCGGGGTCGGATGCCGGGGCTGGGGGGACAACAAGCTTTGCAGAACATCCCTCCTAGTGGTATGCTGGGGCTGGAGAGGACCTGCCATCCTTGCAGAGCATTCTCCCGTTGGGATGTTGGGTCTGGGGGGACTTGCCAGATTTGCAGATCGTCCTCCAGGTGCAATACTGTGGCTGAGGGAGACCTGCCAGCTTTGCAAGGCATCTTCCTGGAGGGATGCCTCCCTCCCCACCCGCAGCGCAGCTCCGGGACCCCGGGGTTGGGGGGGGAGGGTTGCTGTAGCACAGACCAAGGGGCAAACTCTGCGCTCTGCTGACCCCTAGCGGCGGCGGAGGGGAAGGCTTCTGTGCCCCTGGTGCAACCCGCGGATACCTTCCTCCCACCCCCAGGATGTCTGCGTCCCACTGCTCCATGTCCCACTCACACGGGTACCTGTTGGCCCCTAGGGATGTTGGGGATGCACCCCTCGAGTGGGTGCCAGACCCCCAGGTGCGTTCCTAACAGCTCCGTTGGGCTCTGGACCCCCAAGCTGTACCTACCCCCTGTAGGACTGTGCACCTACCCCCCAAGTACATGTCTAATCCTATCCCCTCCTTCTCCCTTCCACCGTCATCTCGCCTCCCCCACAGAGTCCGCAGGCACCCGGAGCTGTTGCCGCCTTCACCCTGTCCCGGGTTCGCCTCGTCCCGCAAAGCAGCGTTGCTGCCTTCTCCTCCATCACCTTCTCAACCTGTTCCTCCTCCTCCTCCTTCTCCTCCGGCGGTACCTAACACCCGTGGCTACCAGCACCCCCTCCCCAGCCCGGCTCACCCCTCCCTCCTTTCCTCCATCCATCCCTCCCTCCATCCCTCCCCTCGCCCCTCCCGGAGCTCTCCCGTACGAGAGGGAAGGAGAACGGAGCTTCCGAGCGCTGCCGGCTCCTGCCCAGCGCAACCTCCCGGAGCATGCGAGGGCAGCAGAGGGAAACCCAGCTCACTGCCGCCCCGGGCGGGCCGGCAGCGGGGCTGAGCCGCGGGTGGGGAGGGGGACTGGGAGGACAGACGGTGTGAAGCTGGCTGGGAGCGTGAGGAGTTGACTTCTCTGCATTCCGTTTGGGGAGGATCGAGCTTGCCTGACTTCCATCCCTTCATCGCTGCTCGGGGAGTGAGGAGTTGCCTGCCGTCCATCCCTCCATCCCGGCTAGGGAGGACCGAGCCTTCCTGACTTCCATCCTTTCGTCTCGGCTGGGAAGGACTGAGCCTGCTTGAGTTCCATCCCTCCATCCCGGGTAAGAGGGTGAGGAGTTGCCTGCTCTCCATCTCGGCTGGGAAGGACCTAGCCTGCCCGATTTCCATCCCTCCACGCCGCCTGGGGGATGAGGAGCCTGCCTGCTTTCCATCCCGACTGGAGGGACTGAACTTCACCTCACAAGGTGCTGAGCAAATCTTGGAGGGAGCTGCAGGGATCATGCCGGGGTGGCTGAGCCTCAGCAAAGCTTTCTCCTCGCCCTCCATGGAGCCTGGACTTTTTCTACAATGACTTTCCCTGAGCTGAGCAATGTCAGCTTGAGTGGGAACCGGACGGGACAAGGCATCCAGAGCGGTGCCAACTGGTCCTGGGGGCTGCAAGGGGAGGAGACCTCTGAGGGCAACGGCACCACGCTGACTTTCACCTTGGACGTGCAGGCGGTGGGTGTTGGGGTCTTCCTGGCCGTCTTCATCCTCTCAGCTATTGTGGGGAATATCCTTGTCATCCTCTCCGTGGCTTGCAACCGACACCTGCAGACGGTCACCAACTACTTTATTGTCAACCTGGCCATTGCTGACCTGCTGCTCAGCACCACTGTGCTGCCGTTTTCTGCCACCTTGGAGGTGTTGGGCTTCTGGGTGTTTGGAAGAATCTTCTGCAACATCTGGGCAGCAGTGGACGTGTTGTGCTGCTCCGCCTCCATCATGAGCCTGTGCATCATCTCCATAGACAGGTACATTGGTGTCAAGTATTCCCTCAAGTACCCCACGATCATGACGGAGAGGAAGGCAGGGGTCATCCTTGTAGTGGTCTGGCTGTCATCCATGGTCATCTCCATTGGACCACTGCTGGGATGGAAGGAACCTCCACCACCGGATGAGAGCATCTGTAGCATCACAGAGGAGCCTGGCTATGCCTTGTTCTCCTCCCTTTTCTCCTTCTATCTGCCCCTCATGGTCATCCTGGTGATGTACTTCAGGATCTATGTGGTGGCCAGACGGACAACCAGGAGTTTGGAAGCGGGGGTCAAGAAGGAGAGGAATAAATCCATGGAGGTGGTACTGCGCATCCACTGCCGCAGCGTGCTGGAGGACCCTCTCTCCAGCAGCAGGAGCAAGGGCAACAACTTCAGGAGCTCCCTCTCTGTGAGGCTCCTCAAGTTCTCCCGTGAGAAAAAAGCAGCCAAGACCCTTGCCATTGTTGTGGGTGTTTTCATCCTCTGCTGGTTCCCCTTCTTCTTCGTCCTGCCTTTTGGTAAGTGACCTCATTCCCCATCCCAACCCTTCTGCCTGGGACTGAGCCCCCAGCAACCTGTTCCTTGGGATAAACTTGCAGGACACAACTCATGCATGGAATTAAGGGATGGGTAACTGATTAATCAACACTTTTTCAATATTTATTAATCAGAGTAATCTAATCCATCAAAGTAAATGATGCAAATGAATAAAATAGCAGCATAATAATTGGTTTAATTAATTCACTCTGCATTCAGCAGTTTAATTAATGAAGTTCAGGCTAACAAGGAAGCAGCTCTGTTTCAAGCAGCCTGTAATTATGGCAGAGTACTCTCCAAAGAGCTTTGCCTTCCCTGCCTCCAATTTCTCTCCCTCCCAATATAAGAGAGGACACCTGGATCTGCCTCTGTGGGACCAGGACTCCCAGCTCTTGTGAACCACTGAAGATGTTGGAGAGAGAGTGAGGTTTGACACACACCCCCCCGCCCCCAGGGGCATGGGTCTCTGAAGGATAAGTCTCACTGACTTCCCAGTATGCCAATGTTGTGCAGAGACCAGGAGCAGGACCAGGCTTTATCTACAAGAGTGATGGTGCTAGGTGATTTCCCAGGACTGATCCACCTTCACCAGGAGTCTGCCCTTAGCTCCTGCCCCTGCCATGGTTCCATGGTTCCTGTGTCACTGGGAGCTCAAATGGGGTTGGTTGGTGGGTTGTGCTTGAAAGTTTTGGCAAGTTGTTTACCCCCTGCTGAAGAGGAGCATGCCAGGGAAGTGTGATGTCCAAAGCAACATCCCCTTCCACCACCAGTGCAAACCATGAAGTGCAGGAAGATCATTGCTCTTCATCACCACCTCATCTAACAACCTGATTTACCCTCTGGGGTGGTGCAGCTAAACCTAGAAAGGAAAAAGAAAAGAGGTTAAAATAACTTCTGAATATTGCCAAAAGCCTTTGTGCAGAGCTCAGCAGAGCTGAGAGATCTGTCACTCCTTCTGCTAGATGGGACCCACGTGTCCCACAGCCCACCAGGGACATGTGTCCAGCTAACCCTGCAGCCAGGGAAACCTGACAGCTGGTTCTACAGTTTTTCTCAGCATGTTTCAAATCCTCTTGCTTGAGGCCACCTCTCAAGTCAGTGGAAACAGCGTTGTGACCACAGGACTGACTTTGACCTGCTGAGGTTTGATCTCCCTCCAGCATTGTGGCTGTGCCCCTGGGGACAGTGAAGCCTAAGGTTGTTAGACACCCAGCTGAGGCCACTCAATCTCCACCAAAGGGATAATTCACCAGGATCAATGATGCCTTGGGAGCTGAGGTGTTCCTAGAGTGGTGGATCAGTGTTGTAGCTGTCTGGTTTCACCATGCTGTTGTCTTGTACCCCTTGCTTCAGTTTCTCTCTCTGGGTGAGGGTGGTATTTGATGAGTTTATCTCGGCTCTCTGGAGGGCTGAAATTGCTGCTGAGAAGAGTTTTCACCTTGTATGAGCATGGGAGTTCTTGGGATAACTCAGGCAGGGAGCAGACAGGCTGCAGGGAACTTCTCTCAGTACAAGACTTGAGATGAATTATTCCACCTGACCATGCCTCAGTTTCCCTGCCATAGATCAGGTGTGTTGGGGGATTTATGTAGCCTGCAAATAAATACCTGGGGAATTGTGGGGCTCAGGGTGATGCCAGTTCCCAAAGGCTGAGTGATCTGGGCAGCCTTAATCTGATACTCCTCTCCTTGGCTGATCAGCAGAGGAGGAACCAGCTTTGAGCCTCACTCACACCTTTAGACCTTACAGCTAGTGAAAATGGGGATCCTGTTGCTCTGAGTTATTCCCAGTACTTGGAAATAGAGTACAAAAATCAGTAAAATATCTTTCAGCAGAAAAAAACCTGATTTTGTTTTAGCATAGCTGTTCTCCCTTGAAGCAGCTTCTGCATTGATGTAAATCACTACCCTTGCACTGAAGTCAGAGGAGATCTGCTGCTTTCCACCAGCTAAAAATGCAAACTTCATTCTTTAAGTACCTCCCATGAACCCATTTGCTCCCTCCAAGCACACAACTTGCCAAGTCCTTTATAAACATGGCTTTGATGCTTATTTCCTGCTCTATTATACATCTAACATAAACACAGCAAAAGTTCATTTATTTTATGACTACAAAATCTGCTCCCTTTGGTTTCACTCCCCTTCTATTAATTCCAATTTCCTATTCAAATCTGAGAATCATACAACACTATCTGGGAGGAGAACAGAAACTTCTGCAAGGTCCAATCTCTGATTTTACAGCTCAGGAGACAGGTCTGAAATTCAGGGGAACAAGCAGAGTTCACTGTCAATCCATAAAGTGGCTTGAAAAGAAGATTGGAAATGGTTAAGTAAAAGAGCTCTTTTATTTGCTTGTTGGACAAACTTAGGTGAAATAATCTGGGGCCAACTGGAAATGGGAGTGATACATATTTGAAATTAAAATGAAACCCTTGTGAGAAACAGAAATCAATGGAAGTGAAACATATTGTTTCAGCTGAAGCATGAATGGAATTTTACTAATAGATGAGTACTCAGATACATTTCAGAGTGAACTGCCATGTTAAACCAAAGTGAGTAAGTCATCTCTTTTCTTCTGAAAACACCAAAATCTTCTTTTTTTTCCCATCTGACATGAATTTGCAAGACCTTGCCATTGAGTCACACAGCTGCCTGTTGTCTGATTATACTTTTTTTCAGGGATAAGTAAATTTGTCAACTGAAAAAGAAAACCCAACTCCCAGCTCTGCTTGGCATTGACTTAGCAATCAGAAAGTTCCCTATGGGCTCTGTCACCAGGCTCTGTGTCAGCCTGCTCACATCTTTGCAACTCCCTGCAGATGAGTTTCCATGTTAGTTCCACAGGAGTAATATTTATTGCAGTGCTGAGAAGGTAAAATTAGGAAGAAATTTAAGTAACAAGACCCAGGTATGTGCCAAATGTTGGTAACCTTTCCTCCATGCTTCCATAATCTGCAAAGTTTCTTTAAACCAGCCCAAACTCCACAAGGTCTGATAAATATCTGTTTATCAGTTGGGTAATTTAGCTCACTCTTGGGTCCCTGACACACATCCCCAGGTGTAGGATGCCATCACCAGGAGTTTGAAGACAATTAACAGTTTCTGTGGCTAATGAGACTCTTGAAGCAGCTGGTTCCTCAAGAAGAGATGAAATCCTCATTACTCACAGAACTCTTGGGTGGGTTGTGTCTCTTGCTGGGTGTGCAGCAGAGCTCTGCCAAGCTGCTTTCTCTGGGGATCCTGGGTGGTGGTTGTGTGGGTTACAGAATCACAGAGTCATTAAGGTTGGAAGAGACCTCTAAGATCATCAAGCCCAACCATCAACCTATCACCACCATGCCACTAAACCATGGCCCTCAGCACCACATCTAGATGTTTTTTGAACCCCTCTAGGGCTGGTGACTCCACCCCTGCCCTGGGCAGCCTGGGCCAATGCCTAACAACTCTTTCTGGGAAGAAATTCTTCCTAACATCCAAACTAGACCTTCCAACCTTGGCAGAAGATGGGCTCACAGAGGCACAGCAGTGCTCAAGCTTCAGTAACTGCCACTTGTAAAATAAATGATGGAGAAGACAATGTAGGTAGCAGCACGTTTTGGATGAGAACAAGAAGTGGAGAATCTAATTGCATTCTGGTAGAAGAGCATCTAGCATGGTTTCCTGAGAAAATAAAAGGGCTTATGTCATCACTCTGTGCCTGTGTGCCTGTAAGCCTTTCCCCACCACCTGATGAACTCCTTCATTAATCTCCATCTCATTTAAGAAAGTGCTAAAAGTCCTCAATACATCAAGTTCCTATAAAAGTGGGCAGCTGGGTAAAGGAATAAGAACATTGACACTGTCCCTCACAGAAGGAAGGCTGCAGAGTGAGCCCAGCCCTTGAGTAGGCACCAGAAAATATCCAGTAAAAATCTGCCACAATTCCACAGAAAACCAAACCTCAAATGTGTAATTCAGAAGGAGGAGGATGAAGGATAGACCATTCAATGACCCTGAATGTGAGGGCAGTCTCTTATAGCTCCTGACCTTTCCTGAATCATGGCTGAAGTGTGCAGAATTGGCATGGAAAAAGGTATGGGCAATTGCTTTGGAATAATTAGCTCTGGCCCAGAGCAGAAAATCAAAGTAGAACAAAAGCAATTGGTATGAACTATTCCATCTGTCACACATCCCCTATTGATCTTGGTCCACAGGAACCATGCATTCATTATAAATGCCAGTATAGAGTCTCAGAACCTGCTAGGTACCAGGCTCCAGTTTGTTTTATTGGACATCATCCAGGAGAGAGGCAAGATTCCTGAAGGCATAGCCTAGGCATAGGGGACCTGCCTGGGAGTCACCTGCAGTGATTGTGTCTGTCTAGAGATAATCCTATGGAAAAAACAACCTGTGAGCTGGGTTTCTCTCCAGGGAGAACCTGTGGATGTCCTGTAGAAGGGTCAGGGAGAGAATTACAAGTAGGCACATGGATAATGAGCCTGTGAGTAAATTATGTAGATAAAGCATTTGTCAGTGTTTGTTCAGCCCTTCTGCCCTGGAGCAGAAGCCACCAGAGTGCAGAACAAGAGGGACTCAGTCTACGTGAGTTTGGAAATAGCCAGCAAACAATGATTATTTGGAGCCCAAAGGAATATGTGTGGTTCCCTTCCTACCTATTACCCTCTGCAGAAAGCCAGAGAGTGCTGTTACAAGAGCTGCAGCATTCTGGACCTCAATGAATGATTTGGGCCCCCAAGTTTGAACATATGCTTTGCCTCTGCCTGGCCAAAGGAGTGCAGTGATTCACTGAAGTGGCTGGGGATAGGACTCGGATCTCCAATGACCTGTCTGTGGGGTTACTCTGTTTCCAGTCCACCTACCCCACCACCAAAGAAAACTGTTTCAAGCCCAATGTCTCTTTTTCTCTTATATTGGCATACACAAAGTTTTGTACTGGATATTCTGGGAAGGGACTCTTCCTTAGCCTTATCTATCTTCATTAATTTCTGTTTTGATAAAAGCTTTCTCATTAATTGTGGTAATCTGGTTAGGGAGATGTCACAAAGATTGCATGCAAGGCTGGGGATGCTCTTTGGTATGGTCATGCAAGGTGGTTGGTTAACCTCTTGCCACCAGCTTGTTTGTAATTATCTTGCCACAACAAAGAGCATGAGCTAGGCACTAGTGCCTGTGTCATGTTAGCAACTTGGGGTTGCTTAGCCTGGAGAAGAGAAGGCTTCAAGGAGACCTTATAGTAGCTTTTTAATACTTTAAGGGGCCTATATTACTTCTACCAGTGAGAGGACAAGAGGAAATGGTCTCAAGTTGCACCAGAGGAGGTTTAGTTTGGATGTAAGGAAGAATTTCTTCCCAGAAAGAGTTGTTAGGCATTGGCTCAGGCTGCCCAGGGCAGGGGTGGAGTCACCAGCCCTAGAGGGGTTCAAAAAGCATAGAGATGTGCGACTCAGGGCCATGGTTTAGTGGCATGGTGGTGATAGGTTGATGGTTGGGCTTGATGATCTTAGAGGTCTCTTCCAACCTTAAAGGGTCTATGATTCTGTGATGAGAAAGATGAGGAGTGTGTTCAGTAGAAACCAGTGTTCACCAGAGTGGTAAAGTTAAGCCAATTTTTAACACATAATCCAATTGCAAATCAAAGACTGTGAAAATCTCTGTAGTAGTAATACTAAACACTAAATATTACCCCAGGAGGCATAAGAAAGCAACTGAACAGTAATTACCAGAAGAATGACTTTGTCATTGACAAGATAAAATATTTCAGGATTTGTTTATTTGGTGTTTGGGCCAAACAAAGCTCTAAAGAGCTTCTGGTGTCAAATGCAAACAGTGAAATAACCAGTTTTCCAATTAATAGATCATAGACTACCAGGTTGGAAGGGACCTCAAGGATCATCTGGTAGATGTTTAGACTGTTTGGATCAACACAAGTTGTTCCACCTCCTCATTCTTTTCACACACAAGATTTTCAAGTCCTCTTAAGGTATCCAACTTTGAGGGTCAAAGTGGGGATTTTGGTCCATCATTCCTTTCAGAATAACTTGACCCTTCTGGTACTGAATGGATTCTCTCCAAGTTGTAAATCAGCTCTGTTCCCTTACATATGTAGCCTTACATAAGGTGTTGGGAAGGCTGGACTGGGAGCCATTCTTGTCTCCAGCAGCCCTGAGGTGGCAGGACTTCAAGATTCCCTGAGGTGACCCCAAAACAGAGGGTATGCTGAGCCCCAAAGCAGAACCCTTCCCTCTTTCTCCTAATGCTCAGACTCAGCAGAGGGTTTCCAAGGGCCAAAGGTGTTTTAAGGTCTTGTTTTTGTTTACCCACCTGCTCTTAATTTGATTATGGCAGAAAGAGTTTGGGGGACTTGGGGGTGAAGGTTCATGAGGAATGGCTTCAGTATTGAAGTTCAGCAGATGGCTGCTTTCACAGGAGGGCTCCTTTCCAGTTTGACAATTAATTTCTATACTTATTGGCTGTAAATATTTCCTTTAAAAAGCTGCTAAGAAGATTGAGCTATGAGCTCTTCCTTCTGAAGCCTTGGCCTTTCAGAGCACTTCCCATCCAGAGATCTCTCAACCCTTTGCACCTGTACCTGAACACAGATCCCCAACAACATTCCTCCTCCTCCTCCTCCTTCCTCCCAAGCCAATTCCAGCCACTGCAATGCAAAACTGAAGTCTCTGGTTGATATTAATTTGTTGCATTGAACATCTGCTGTCCAGGCTGGTGAGCAGCACAGGTAGCACTGACATCTTCCCAGTGCTGGGAACAAACTTCCCCTAGTGGTGCCAGCTCCATAATTCAAAGGACTAAATAGGAAGAAGGAAAACAGACCCAAAATCATCAGAGAGGGAGGCCACACATCCTTTTCAACACTGTTCATTTTTGGTTAGGGAAACTGAGGCACTACTTACCTGTGGTCCCTTGGTAGCTCTCCAGTATTGCTAAGACATCAGCTACTTCTGCTTGTCCTGCTTTCTCTCTTGCTGTCATACAGAAGCAGAATACTGTATTTTGCCTGCTCTGTAACTGATGGGTGTGATCAGCCCAAGGATGGCTTTACTGGAGTTGCTGGAACAGGATGTGGCTTTGGAGCTACTCCTAATGAATAGCCTTTCTCTAAGAGGGCTCCTTAGCTAATGCATTTAGAGCTGAGCCAGAGAACCACCAAGTCCTGTGGCAGAAAACCAACTGCCAACTTACTAAAGAGAGAGTTTTTCCTCCTCCTGGGAACTTTCCAACCCCAGGCAATTCACAGCTCAGTCACTGAAATGCAACTTTTATTTTTACCTCCTCCAGCAGCTGAAAAAAAAACCACCACACCTCCCCCCCCAAAAAAAACCACAAAAAAACAAACAAACACAAAACCCCCACCAAAAAACAACTAAAGCCAGCACATTTGCTGGGAGAAATCCCTACCCCAGACACACCCAACCTGCCTTGCCCATTACTCCCAGTGGTACATGGATGGCAGAGAATTGGAGAGAATGAGAAGGTCTCCCCTGAGCCTCCTTTTCTCCAGGCTAACCAACCCCAGTTCTCTCAGCTGCTCCTCATAAGACTTTTCTCTAGATCCTTCAAAAGGTGTGATTTAGCTGGGGAAAAGGTAACAAGGAAACTCATTTAGAGGGAAATTCATGTCTTAAGCCTAAAAGGGATGACTTGTAGGATAGAGACAGTGAGGAGTGGGGATATCTTCATGGCATGGTGCTCTTGTCTTGTGGCAATGAGCCAAGAGAGGGTTAGGGAAGCATGACTAGGAAAGGGACAGAAACCCTCCCTGCAGCAGGAGGAAGGTCTGGAGCCAGGCATTGTCACCTAAGAGGCTGAGGGGAAGAGGTAGCAAGCACAGGGGGCTCAGGGCACATCTCACCCCTGGCTGTCTTCCAGCTGCAGATTCCTCAGCCCAACCTGACAGATCACTGAGAAACAACCCACGGGTAACAACAGGGAATGTGGAGGGCATTAGCCTCAAAATCCAGGGACTTAGAGACCTGGTCAAGCCCCTGGGTCACCAGATGAAGCTGGCAATGATGTTGTTTCGTGCCCTAGGTTGAGCACAGACAGTAGAGGACTTGGGTTCAGAGCAGTTGCCAGCTCTTGAACCTCTGCCTTTAAAGCCAAGTTCTCTGGGAGACACTTATCAAACTGCACCAGGGAAGTTTTTCAGCCATGGGCTATTTCTGTTCCCAGGGTCCCTTCCATAGGAATTATCTGGAAAGCTGTGAGGATGTGTTGTGAAGTCAAGCTGGCAGCCAGCCACTGGCTTGTCTGCCTCCCTCAGTATTGCACTCAGGGAAACAAAACAGAATGGCTGCACATCACAGGGTTTGCTTTCCTTGTAGATTCCTCACCCAGAGACAGAGGAAGAAGGAGCAAAGTTTTGCAAATGCTGCACCTCTCCCTTCCTCCTGCCTTGCAAAAGCAGAGTTCTTTGGGATTAATCACCTTTTGTGCTTCACTCCAGTGATGCCACATGGCTACAGCACTCCAGGGCTCTCTGCAGGCTGAGCTAGCTGAGATCCTTAATGAGCTACAAGCCCATTAGTCATGTGCTTCAGCCTCTTTGGTCCTTGGTGCTGTACAAACAGTAATGCTATTTCTAGCCCAGAGGAGCTCAAAATAGTGGACACAGATGGATGTGGGATACAGAAGAGCATCCAGTGCTATCTACATGCCAGCAGACTGCAGCTCTGCTGACAATCAGGCAAAGGAGTAGGAAATAGTAGTGCAGGCATTGGCAGATACCTTCTGCAGTCCTACAAAAGCAACCAGGGAGAAGTGACCAAGTGCCATGGTATCTGATCACCAAATAGATGGAAAATATGGAGTTACCCAGCAGTGGTGGATTTGGCCTCTCCATTCAGCACATGTAGTGGTGGTAAGGCTGTTGAATAGGGTGGTGGTGCACACAAAGCTTGTCCCATCACCCCTTCAGGTCTTTGCCCACCTGTTAATGCTGAGATGTGAGAGCCAGCTCAGAAACACACAACATGACATTTGTGATGTGCAGACTCTTCCTAGGCTTCATTAACATCCCTTGATGATCCCAACAGGCAGCATGACTACTGCTCTCCTACATGATCCATGAACTTCCCCCAAAGGTCAGGGGAATCAGGATGTGGGCAGTTTTGTTTTCCTGCTGCAGTGACAGGGCAAGGGAAAGTATTTACATCTAAACCAGAACTTTCCCAGTGTCTGAGACTGTTTGAGGCACTGAGGGGTAGGGGGCTAAGTGGAGGTTGTTTACACTGAATGTGGCCTTCAGCCTGTCAGGATTTATTCCCCATGTTCAGCTGGAAAAGGTCTGTTCCCTGTGTACTGTCACTGCCCACCCATCAGAAGGCACTCAGAGACACCACAAGTGATTGAATTAGCAGCCTAATATATGGAACAAAAATAATTTTCTCCAAAAAAAAACCCAAGCAGAAAAAACCCAACTCAGAGTGGAACTGGGTGACTCACAGGAGAATTCAGACAACCCATTGGAGAGCAACATTGCCAGCAATGTGATCATGCCTGCCATCTCACCAAGGGTATTGGCAGTCCCTCAAGTGCCTTCTTCCTTCACAGCTCCTCATCTTCCTTTGGGATGATGCTTTGGGAGACCAACCTTGCCCTTCACACCTGAACTCTTGAAGGTGCACGAGACAAATGGGTGTCTGAGTAAGCAGTCCTTTGTGTTAACCCTGATGTTCCTTTTAGCAACAGCAGCAGTAGATCAAACTTCCCACCTGGAGAAGAGATGGAAAAGGCAACCACACTTGTACTATGTTGGTGGATGTCCCTTGTGATTGCCACTACATGACCTTTGCAGGTTGATGCACTGACTGTTAAGTCAGCACTGGGTTTGGACTCTTCTGAGCCACGTACAGATGTGGTGCTGAGGGACATGGTTTAGTGGTGGACTTGGCAGTGCTGGATTAATGGTTGGACTTGATCATCTTAAAGGTCTTTTCCAACCTAGATGATTCTATGCCACAGAGATCTCCAAGTAAGAGTGTCTAAAGAAAATAAATGGATGGTACCTGTCATGTCCCAGTACATGCTCAAGACTGTACCAGAAGGTTTATTTTATAAGCTGATTTTTCAACTGTTCTTTTGCTCCACAAAGAGCTCTCCAAAAGACTCTCCTTCCAAAATCAGCTGGAAACTACTCCTAGGTCATTGGAGAGGGCACTCCTTGAAGCCAGGAGGTCTCCAACAGCCAGTCCTGAAATGTGGATTAAGAAATGCTGCTCCCCTGCTAGATGAGTCATTCTGCATCTTGAAAGCTCACTTATGGTCTCTATGGTGACTAGGTCAAGCACCTCAGAAAAATGATCTGGGAAATTCCATTTTTCTTTCTCCCTCTATTTCTTGTCACTTCCAAATGTCGTCTTCTTAACCTCCTCCTTCTGCAGCCCAGGAGTGACTTGTATTTCAAGAATAAAGCAACTCACAGGGAACCAAGGAAAAGAAATAGCCTTGCATCCTCACCATCCCATTTTGAATGCCTCTTTTAACCTGTTCTGCTGGTGCTAGGCTGGTCAGTCACTCAGAAAAGTTTCAGCACTGGCAAGATTTCACAGAATCACAGCATTATTAAGGTTGGAAGAGACCTCCAAGATCATCAAGTCCACCTGTCAACCCATCACCACCATGCTACTGAACTATGGCCCTGAATACCACATCTAGATGGTTTTTTAACCCCTCCAGGGATGGTGACTCCACCACTGCCCTGGGCAGCCTGGGCCAATGTCTAGCAACTCTTTCTGGGAAGAAGTTTTTCCTGATATCCAGTCTTCCCTTGATTTCATCCTCTCCTGGGTTATCCTTATTGCATGTTGCTCCATTTCATTCCCTACACAAACCAGAAACACTATGACAGGTTTTGACATACTGGAGTTTGGGTCCTGCAGATTTTGGTAGTAACCCCCATGTGTGAAATCAGTGTTAAGGAGTAGCTGTGCTTTTGTTATCCCAATATCTGGTAAAGAGCAAAGAGCATTCTACCAGACAGATATTTCTGTTAAATCTGGGAATGCCTGTGAAAGCATGTAGAGAAAGTTTACAAATGAAATCAAGTTGAGTTGTTTATTGCCATTAGAAAACAGGGAAAAAAAAACCCAAAACAACAACAAAAACCAAAACAAAACCAAAGGAAACCAAACAAAAAAGCCAATAAGTCAAAGAAGCAAAAGGCAAACATAAAAACAGGCTGAGGGAAAAACTAAAACACAAACAAAAAAACCCCAACAACATAAAAAAAAAATCCCCAAAACTAACCAACAAAACAACAAACCAACAGAGAATGTAAGAATGAGAGGAAGTCCTTATCTGTTATCCCTACCAAGACAGTCTATTTGTAGTGCAGTTAACATCCAGGAGGTGATTAGATCACCCAAGAGGGATCCAGAAGATTGCTAATGGTCCTTTATCTGCAGGTGTAGGATCTACTGAAGGAACAACATAAATTGTTGGGTTAACAGAAGAGGATAAAACTCCCACAGTGTCCTAATTGCTTTTGTACTTTGATTAAATTTGGTTCATAAATTAAATGTAAGCAAATTTTAATCCAAAGTACTTTGGCCTGCCTGTTCCTCCCTACCCCTAAAGAAAAGCTTTTCTTAGTGAAGTTTCACTAGTGAAACTTTGCATTTCTTTTTCAGATATTCTCTTTCATCTGCTTTGGCTAAAATAATGTGACAAGTTAGCTCTACATCCCAATTTGTGTTTCTCTCCTCCAATCTGTGCTTTTCAGTGAATGAAAGAAGCAATCAATGTATTTTTTACCCTGACATCACCAGATGTCATTTTTTTTTCTGGCAGGCTGCATGAGAATGGTGTCAGGAGACATATCCTAGTACAGCCTGCAAAGCTCTTGGGAATCTTTGTGGATAACATGATGAAGAAGGTTGCATAGTAAAGCAGACTCAAATGATTGGTATGAACAACCATGACATTTTTTGGTTGTACCCATATTTTGGCTTCCTTTTGCAAAACAAGTCCCAGACTGAAATCCACCTTGGTTGCTCTGTGGACCCCAAAAACTATTTTAGGGGAGCAAATGACCTATTTCAAAAGAAAGTCAATGACTGTTAGCAGTGGCAGAGAGTTAGGAAGGATGTCACCCAGCCCTTCAAAAACAACCACCCTTCAGCTATCCCAAAATCCAGACAGAGGTCAGTTTGACCTGCAAGTTCTCAGTGCACTTGGGGACGGGAGCAGCATCAAGCATCAGGTATCAGGTCAGGCTCAGCCATGGAGCCAAATTCTTCCCAGTGTTACCCCAAAATCCTTCTCTGGGGCTCTGGGCATAGGTGGTATCACCCACATCTTGTCATATTTGCCACAGATGGGACCTCTGTACCACAGGAGATGAGGAACAAGGACCAAGTTGTGGCCATGGAGATGCCCAGGACAGATACTGAGAGAGCCTCAAGAGCCTGCTGAGCTAGGTCATAAATTGGACCATTGCCTCTCTCTCAAAGGGAATATCCAAGGATTGCTCTGTGCCAGGACATCAAAGAGGAGATCATAACCAGCTGTCTTATGCAGCTAATTGCTACCAGACCTCTTTATTCCTCAGAGAGGTTCTCTGAGGGAACCAAGTCAAGGGAGGTCGAAAGGAATGAACAAAGGAGCACGTATGTCCCAGAGTGTGAGGCCACCTTCATCTCAGGGTCTCTGCTGGGGAACAATCTCCCAGCTGGTCCAACAAGGCCCCCAATTCCCTGAGCACAGAGTCCATCAGTGGAATCTGGACTGATTTGTCACCCAACACCCAGGGGAATACCACTTGTCACCCAACTTCTTCCTCCTCTTGTTTAAATAGTTTAGTGCAAGGGCAAGACAGGAGGTCAGTAGAGGCTAGGGTATGAAGGGATTGAGAGCAGCTCTACAGAGAAGGACTTGGAGGTACTGGTAGGTGAAAAGCTGAAGATGAGGCAGCAATGTTTGCTCCCAGCCCAGAAGCCAACCCTGTCCTGAGCTGCATCCCCAGCAGCATAGCCAGGGAGGGGATTGTGCCTCTGCTCTGCTCTGCTCTGGGGAGACCTCAGCTGCAGTGCTGGGGTCAGCTCTGGAGTCCTCAGCACAGCACAGACATGGACCTGCTGGAGCAGGTTCAGAGGAGACCACAAAAATGTTGTATCTGAGGGCGGGAACTCCTCTTCTCTGAGGACAGGCTGAGAGAGTTGGGGTTGTTGAGCCTGGAGAAGATAAGGCTCCAGGGAGACCTTCAAGCAGCCTTGCAGTGCTTAAAGGAGTCTGTAAGAAAGATGGGGACAGATTCTTAGCAGGACCTGTTGTGACAGGGCAAGGGGTGATGGTTTGAAACTAAAAGAGGAGAGATTTAAACTAAGTAGAAGGCAGAAATGTTTTGTGATGAGGGTGGTGAATCCCCATCACAGATTGCCCAGAAAAGTGATGGAAACCCCATCCCTGGAACCATTCCAGGTCAGGTTGTCTGGGGCTCTGAGCAACCTGATCTAGTTGTAGATGTCCCTGCTTGACTGCAGGGGGGTTGGACTAGACCTTGAAAGGTCCCTTCCAACCTCAAACCATTCTGTGATTCTCCAATGCTGTGAAATTGGGAGTTTAGTTGCTAAGAAATGGTGAGTTACAGAAGTGAGGAAGGAAGAATTAAAACAACAAAAAAGAAAATCATTCAGCAGAGGTTAAAATGGGGGTGGGAAAATAGCTCCATCTGAGCAGCCTCTCCCTTCTCCTTCATTACTGCAGTCCTGACAGAAGGTCCTGTGCTCTCCAACATCAATCCAGAATCAGCAGCAAATACAACTGTCTCATCTGACCTTCTCATTGCAAAGTTTAGGGAGTGGATTCAGCCTCCTGGACATCTGCAAAGCATTTGTCATTCTTCTGGGTGCAATGGCCCACAGTAAGAGAAGCATTTAAGTAGCTGCTGAACTCATGAGATTCCCCAGTAGCAGATCTGGCCACTGGCCACTGAAGGAGGATTTCACTGCAAAACACCAGTTGGAAAAGCAAGAGGAAATGTCCCAGGTTGAACAACCTCTGCTTTGATCACTACTCATAGCTCCAGGGCTGAGGTTTCATGCCAAGTTTCCATAGCTTTCTAACCATGCACCTAGCAGAGTGAAAACCTTGGCAGCTCTGTGCTGACCCAGGGTTGCCTCCTGGATCCAATGCAAGCAATCTGGAAGCCCTAAGCACCCCAGATCCAGAAAGGGTTTTCTCATTCTTCAAGCCTTCCTGCTCTAAGTATGTCAACTTGGGGGACCTTAAGACACTCCACATTCCCAAATTTGCCTGATCTCCTGTGTTGCTCAGCCCAAGGGAATGTAAATGGCCAAGGACTTCTGCATACTTCTGTTTGCTTGCCCCAGACAGGGGACAGGAGACATTTTGATGGATGCCTTAGGACAGTCTCAGAGAGGAAAAGCAGTAGGTGTAGGAAAGAGAAGGGAGATGTTCTTTTTAGTAAGTCCTTCTGGTTGTTTGAGGGTTTTCCTCTTGATCTTAGTTGTACATTTGCTGCCAGACTGAGAGGGTAAAGCTCACAGCTCAGGAGAAGATAGTGTTATTGGAAAAGCTCTTTTTCAGGGAGTTTTAGATCAATACATAGAATCAGAGAATGGTTTGGCTTGGAAGGGAGTTTTCAAGGTCATCTAGTCCAACCCCCTTGCATTTAGCAGGGACATCAGCAACTAGAGCAGGTTGCTTGGAGCCTCAAACAACCTGACCTGCAATGGTTCCAGTGACAGGACATCTACCACCTCTCTAGACAACATGGGACAGTGTTTTACCACCCTCACTGTAAAAAATGGCTTCCTTCTACCTGGTCTAAGTCTCTCTCTTTTAGTTTCAGACCATCACCCCTTGGCCTCTCACAACAGGTCCTGCTAAAAAGTCTCTCCCCATCTTTCTCATAGGCCCCCTTTAAATACTGCAAGGCTACACTGAGGTCTCCCTGGAGCCTTCCCTTCTCCAGGCTGAACAACCCCAACTCTCTGAACACTTCTAGCTCCTTTGGAGATCCTTAGACCCACTCCCAGGAGGGCTATGGTCCCCACAGGTACAAGGTAAGGTAGGCAGGCAGGCACCAAACAGTAGAGCACAAGAACATCCCAGACTGCTCCCACCAGCTGTCCCCAGAGCTGCAAAGCAGTACTAACATGCCACATACTGATTCTTTCAGCAGCACAAAGAATGCAGCTTTAATGCTGCTGGTACCTGAACAACTGCTGAAAGCTGTCTCAGGACTCTGCTCATGGCATCCACAGCTTGCTTTGAAAAGGAGGACTCAGCAAATGCTCTGCAGTGCTTGTTCCTTCCCAACTTTGTTTGCTCTGGGTAATTACTAACACACCAAAGGATATTAGCTCCCAATGTGAGAGTGCAGAGAGACTAACTGCTCTCAAATACCAACATTGTAGCTCATTGTAATTAATTAAATGTTGACATGAGCCCCAACAAGGAAAACCTTCATTATACTCTAGTAAACCCCTTGACACAGATGCTTGACTCATTGTCAGTCCCTCTAATTAAGATCAAATTCACAGAAGTGGAGACATCACCACATGTGTGTGTCAAACCCAGGGAAAGATCTTGCACTGGGGAATAGAAGTTCACTGTTATTCCCAATTAAAGCAATTTCTGGATCAGACCAACTGCTTCCCCAACAGTTCTTGCACTTCTCATATCTGAAGACCTCCTGTGACACTATGAGTCTGTATTCAGCTCTTCTCTATTCAATACCTGCAGCATTTTGGAGTGGAGTTTGCTAATCATAGCCATAGTTTGCAAGGCTGGAAGGGGTTGCTCTGACTATCTACTGTAATTCACAGATCACTGCAACCTGAAGCACCTCATTCAGTAATTTATTGAACTCCTCTGTTCCCAAACCCACTTTTCTCCTTAGAAAGACACTCAGCATTAACTCAGGACTGGAAGTAAAGGAGAATCCATGTCTCTAGTTATGCTTTTTCCAGTTGCTATTAAAAATGACTGCTTTCTTTCCAGGCTAAGTTTGTGAAGCTATAACTTCAAACCCTTGATTTTTTTTTTTTCTACCATTCTTGACTAGATTAAATCTACACTTGCTATCAGAAAGAGCTTCTTCAGTATTTCACTACAATGCATGAGCAAGTTTCCCCAGTTTCTCCTGGGTCATGCCAATAGATCAAGATCCTTTAATCTCACACTCTAAGGCTAGTTTTCCAGACCTTTGTGTTGTCTCCTACAGCTCCTCAGAGAATTTTCTGTCTCCTTGGCTTCCTTTCTGCTCTGTGGAACTGAAATGGGACATCATTTCCCCTAGGAGCAACCTTTATTTTTCAGTCTTCCTTGGTTCATCTGTTCCTGTTCATGGCTCTTTCAGAGACTAACCTTGTTTTGTTATTACTAACACTCAGTGAAACACTATGCCTAGGTGGATCACACATGCCTTTGTGCCAACAGCCTTAACAGCCTTTCTGTGAGGGATGTAGCAAGCCATGAGCTGTCACTGGAAGGAAAGGTATTCTTCTGAAGACCCATTTCACCAAAATGTTCCCATGTGCTGCTCTTCAGGATGGGTTTGAATGCTGACCCAGAATGGTTTGAGTTGAGAGGGACCTTCAAAAACTACCTAGTACAACCCTCTAGCAGTCAGCAGGGACATCTGCAACTAGATCAGGTTACTCAGAGCTCCAAACTGCCTGACCTTGAACACTTTCAGGGATGGAGCATCCACAAGTTCCTGGGCAACTTGTTCCAGTGTCTCACCACCCTCACAGTAAAGAATTTATTCCTTATGTCTAATCTGAAATCCTTCCCAGCATCTCCTTGTGTTTGTCCCAGGTTCACTTGTGTGGCTAAGACAACCAGGCAGCCAGTGTTTGCCTCTTGTGTCACTTTACTTTCTATTTAGCCATGACATCCAGGTGGATTGCTGAGATAGCAAGAAATATCAATAGTCTGGGTTTTCTGAGCTTGTCATCCCTTCCCACTGACAGGTCCTGAAACCATTGTGGATGGTTATATCATGGCACCAGCTCTGCTGGAGACTGCTCTAGATTGCCCATCACAAACTCTCTCCTCTCCTAATGTGGTGCAACCCATGCAGTCTCTCCCATCCATGCTGCCTGACATATTGTTGTAGACCACAAATCCTGGGATTTTTTGTGGAGCACAATACCCTCTGTGTGCTGTGGGCATGCAGGAAACCTCTGCCCAGCATTAGGTAGCAAACTTCCCCTTTGAGGACTGGTTTTCCCACCACTCTGTGCCTGTAAAACACCAAGCACAAAGTACAGTCACATCATCACACCAGCCTTAGCAAATAAAAGGCACTGGGGTTAATTTGTTAGCCATGTGCTTGGCACTGCCACAACTAAGTCCTCCCAAACAGGGATCTGCCTGCAGGTTCATCCCTTGGCTCTGCTACTCACTGCACTATGTCCATGTCAAAGTCATGCCAGGGTCCATGTTAACAGCCTGGATGTCCCTCAGTCAAAATCTGGTCCCTTGTCCTATCTCTGCTTCCTGTACTCACAGAGATAAGCTAAATAAGCAGATAAGAGATGTACAGCTGGCCACCTCAGATGGATGGCAGGACCCCCCCTGTGGAGAAGGGGGAAAGGACCAAGAGGGATCCTTCACAGGCAATCAATGCAACACTAAACAGGAGACTTTATCCCTTTGAGTTAAGGGCTTCAGGAACTGTCAGGGGTGATGAGGATGCTGTTATCTCACCATTCCTGTTATATATTTGGAATCCTGTTACACTGACCCATTGTTTTCTGAGAGAGGGGAAAGGTCTCTTTTGGAACTGCAATGTTTTTAGAGCTTTAGCATCAGCTGAAAGCTGACTTCCAGGGCCAGACAGACACAGAGCAACTCTTTGTTATCTCCCCTGAGTAATTCCACCTTGGGGGAGAAGAAGGAAATATGCTTTTGTTTTAAAAACCAAAAAGCAGAAAGAGAAGGCAAGAGATGAGAAGCTCTATAGAATTTTCCACGCCAGCTCCAAGCCAGAAGGGCTGTGCTTTGGAGCTGGGTACGGAAACAGGACAGGGGTTGGAGGATTTTCCCCTCCAAGCCTGAGAAGAAACACAAAGTTGGCTGGCTGGTCTTGAACAACCCCTCCTGAGCCTGCAAAATCAGTCCCAATTTTTCATCAGAGCTGAAAATATCAACCTCCCCCATCCTTTCTTCCCCACCCTTTCCTCCACGACGTCACAGCGCCTGGGTCTGAGCGGTGCAACCCTTGGATCTGTTCTAGGAGGGCTCTCTGGAGGACTCTGCTCAGCATGCCTCCAAGCCAGCAGCCATGCCAGGATGGGGGCATGGGCTGGGAGTGCTGTGGTGCCAAGCTCCATGGCCAGTGACGTGCTGTCTGCCCAATTCTGATATAAACAGAATGTCCTTGAGACCGGCAGAGTGGAAACATGTGGAGGAACCTCCCACACCTCCCCTCATAGCGCCTTCTCCAAGCGCTGGCGTCTCGCCACTAGCAAGTTCTCCAGACTCAGGGCCACCAACATTGCCAATGATCAGCTTAGGTTAGCCTTCCACTGTAGCATCCTTCTAGATCAATGGTGTTATCTCTGTTAGGGTCCTGGTGATGCTCATCCGCCCAAATTAAAGTCAGAACTCATGCATTTTGCTCTGGGGGAAGAATTCTTCCTTGAGTTGGGTTGGGCTGAATGAAAAATTGCCTTTTTCCTTTCTGCAGCTTAGATCTGGTCTCACTGTACAGAAAATGCCATGTGTTCCCAGCAGGATTCATCCTTTCCAAGGCCTACCCTGCAGCCAAATCTGATCTATATATTTATGAGCTTGTAAACAGGACGGGGTGGGTGAGTTCACATTCTTAGAAAACCAAGTGCAGAGAAGAGAACTTCTGGGTTGGAAAAAAAAGAGTAGTCTTGGGTCCAACCCAGCAAACACAGTGGTTTTTCCAAGCCTTAGATGATTTGCTTGAGAATCATTCCCCTCTATTCCTTTTCTACAGGACTTCCCAAGAGAAGCTCTTTAGTTGGAAAAAAAATACAAGTTCTCAATGTTTCTGACCAGAGTGAAAGATAGAAAAGGACCTTTTATCTTGCAGGTGATTTGAAACCAGGCTTCTGTTTGCAGTAGCCACAGAAGAAGAGCAGGTACTTGCAAAGGGAGGTTTAAGGAAGCTATGAAAAGGGGTTGCATGGAAGAAGTCACCTGGAGTGCTCACCACAAAGTGGCTTTGTGTCTGCCAATAAAGGCAAGAACCAGTAGTCTAGAACAGTGGTTCCCATCCAGAACAGTGGTTCCCAAACTGTGGCCTCTAGATGCATGAAGGTTTGGTACATGGTTCATTGAGAACCAGGTACAAAGTACAGATGCAGTCAGTCTGCAAAATATTATGGGGATTAAGAGGTTTTGGTTCAGAAAAGTTGGAGAATTGCTGGTCTATAGTCCTGTTATGTTCATTCACTATTTATAGATACAGAAGCATAGAGCTCTTCATGGCAAGGGCTAAAGAAATATTTTGGCTCATTAGAAGAAGAGATTCACTACAATAATCTGCTTTAGAAAACCCTAGCTATTAGTATTATATGAGAAGAAATTATGAACTTCCCAGCCAGGTGGGTAAGTTAGTAGAAGCACTGTTGTGACTTAGCTCTGGGATAACTCCCTTGACACATGTATTTCATGGAATGTCACCAAAGCTGCTATTGCAACAGTCATGGAATCATGGAAACATAGAATGGTTCAGAGAAGAGACCTTTCAAGGTCATCTAGTCCAATCCCTCTGAAGTCAGCAGGGACATCTGCAACTAGAGCAGCTTGCTTAGAGACTCAAACAACCTGACCTGGAATGGTTCCAGGGATGGGACATCTCCCACCTCTCTGGGCAACCTGGGACAGGCTCTCACTACCCTCAATGGAAAAAAATTCTTCCTTCTATCTAGTCTAAATCTCCTCTTTTAGTTTCAAACCATCACCCCTTGTGCTGTCACAACATGTCCTGCTAAAATTCTGTCCCCATCTTTCTCATATGCCCCCAGTAAGGTCTGCCCAGTAAGGCACTAAGGTCTCCCTGGAGCCTTCTCTTCTCCAGGCTCAATAACCCCAACTCTCAGTCTGTCCTCACACCACAGGGCTTCCAGCCCTCAGATCATTTCTGTGGTCTCCTCTGGACCCACTTCACCAGGTGTCTTGTGCTGAGGACTCCAGAGCTGGCCCCAGCACTGCAGCTGAGGTCTCCCCAGAGCCGAGCAGAACCAGAATCCTCTCCCTGCCCTGCTGGCCACACTGCTAGGAATGCAGCCCAGGATATGGTTAGCTTCTGGGCTGTAAGCACATTATGCAAGCCAGCAGATAAGGACAAAGTTATCCAAGGCCAAGAACTTACAGGGTTTGCTGTCACTGGTAAGCTCACACAGGACTTGAATAAGCAGCATCTTTGCTTATCATTACTTGCAAGCTATGTCTATGGTTGGATTTTTGCCCATGAGACATTCTACCTATGGCTTACTCTTGCTGCAGATGGCAGCTCAACAGCTTGTCTGTACGTGCTCCTCTTTCCCAGGGGCTGCTCATGCTGGCTGTGTGACCCAGAAGCACACCCAAGATGCTATCATGCAGAGGAGAGACTCCCAGGCTCGGAGGAAGCAAAACCTTCACGCTCTGAACACTATGCATTTGCAGCATGGAGAGCCATGGGAGAGCTCTTCTAGCTCCTCTTTGAATGACATCCTGATTTTTGCATTGCCCTGGAGGGAACCTAGCAACCCCACAAGGCCATTGTGTTCCTTCACATCCTGAGCCAGATGGACATTTTCTTTTCAAAGACTGCCCCAAGCGTGTTTCCTCTGTTCAGCCATCCAGGCAAGAAGCTCACTGGGGGTCTATGTTGTGCTCACTCTAACATCAGCACATGGATTCCAGTCTTCTTCTTGCTCAGGGAGCAAGACAGCAGCTCTTGATGTAGGACTTAGTTACCCCAAAATTTTCCTTCTCTTAGGAGACTTTTTTTTTCTTCATTTGCACCTGACAAATAAAAGCCTTCCTAATATCTCCCTTTGGATGTGGTCTCACTAGGGTAGAGTAGAGAGGGAGGAGAATCTCCCTTGACCTGCTAGTCACACTCTTCTTAATGCACCCCAGTGTACCACTGGCATTCTTGGGCACATTAGTAGCTCATGGTGAACTTCTTGTCCACCATCACTCTAAGGTCTTTCTCTCCACAGAGATGGAGGGCAGTCTGTGCCCTTCCTTGCTATGGCACCCTCTTGGCAATATATTAGGTAAGTACATTCCCAGGGGTACCCAGCAAATGACAAGTTTAGCTACAACTTGCTCAAGAACCAAATTAACTACTAGGGCTCAAAAAAAATAGAAGCAAAAAGCAACAAGAAAACCACCTCCACTTTATGGTCACAAGTCCCCAGAGATAGGACTATAATGCAGACTGGAGCAAACTAAGTACTTCACAGCACCTGGCCCAAAGCCTCTCTTGGGCCCCACACATTGTCCCAGTGGTCCCATGACTTAATTAGTCTCTTGGGGAGTTGTGAGTCTCTGGAAGAACAGGAGATGTTGTGTGGCAGCCCACCAGAGTGGATCTTCAGTCTGAAGCAGGTAGTTTCTCCCTGCTTTCGTTCCTGGTCGGATCAGGGTGCAGGAGTTGAAGCAAGCAGGCATGTCTACATGCAGAGAGGCATGCAAGCAGCTCCTCCAGGCTTTCATTGGTATGACAGAAGCTGTTGCTTATCTGTGACATTGTTTATGGGGTTGGCTGGAAGGTTCATAGCCTGAGGAATTCCACTCAATATCCTAACGCCATCGTCCTCCAGGGAAAAGGCTGGAGTCACTGCGAGCAGGCGATCCTCCTCCCCAAGCCAAGCAGCTCTTGGATCTGTTCTAGGAGGACAGTGAACTCCTCCCTCACCCCAAGACATGCCACCAGCTGCAAGGAGGTGTTAACCCCCTAGGGACCCTCTGCCTACAGAGGTCCAGTGGAGGTGGTCAAGAGCGGATGGAGAAGAAGGTCTGGAAAGACCAAGAAGAAGGTCAGAAGCTGAGTCTCCCAGTCCCACACACAAGCAGAAATCCTTGCTGATATCTAACTTGTTCTCCCACAGAGTGGTCTGCACCTTGGTTAGAGTTTTTCTTTTCCATGAGTTTGGTCAATCATTTTTTAGCATCCACAGTCTCCTGCTGTAGGGACATCCATAGCTGAGCAATGTGCTGAGAGATGATGTCCTCTTCTTTGCTTTTAACCTACCACCTGCTAGTCTCTTTCTCCTGTGCTGTCACTTGTAGCTGAACAGGTAGTGAATCATAGCTCCCTATTCACCTTCTCCATGGCATTCCACCAACACCTGCAGGCTCCACCTCTCTCTCCATAAGCTATTCTTGTCCAGGGCCAAATACAAAGCCAAGCAACCCTTATCAGTGTGAACAATCCTGGTGGTCCTCACATTTCCCATTCATGGTGGGACAGCACTGGGGCATGACTTTGGCACTTGGTTGTACACCCCTGCTATCACATCTGCAGCACTGTTGTGCCATGGACTATTCAGGACATGCTGTAAAGCAGGGACCTTCTAAAGCACAGATGCCCCTGCCAACTGCGACAGAAAGCAAGTCTGCTCACAGATTCTGGCTGTGTTCTGGGAGTCAGGGCCAGGATTTTGTTTGGACTGAGTCCATTTTCATTTGTGCATTTGTCTTTTTTTTTTTTTCCTTTCTTGTTTTGCTTTAATTTTTTGAGTGCTGGGACCAGCAGCTCTCCAAACAATCCAGTGATATCACCTTGAATGAGTCATGGGGAGGGCAGGGTGGAGAAGTGCAGACAAGGAGAGATTGTACTCACTCAAACAACCTAAAAATTAATGGGATATGTGTTTGGAGGTGGGGAGAGGAGATTGCATCCACTAGCCACCCAGTATAAGGCATCTTGGCTCTGAGGAGCATGCTCATGGCTTTAGAGGTCTGGAGCTAAGTTTTCTTCACAGGTATGAGCTGGGTGACACTACCCAGGAAAAAAATATGGTCCTCCTGCACATAGACACACACAGACACATGCTGTAACACCAATACACAAGTTATATTTTGCTTTCACTTCAGAGCACATACCTTATTGGGCCAACTTCTGCACCAGCAAAAGAAAATGCAGTTCCAACTTCAGATCATCTTCAGACTGTGACTCTGGTCATTTTGCACTCTGGGGACAGGCTTTACCCACAGCTCACCTACAGGTCTCTTCATTTCTTAAGGATCCTGAAAATAATTATCTAGGGTTACAGCAGGACCTTCAGTCCATCCTCAGACTCAGCTCAATCACTAGGATTCAGACTCCATCCACCAGGAGGGAGAACATCACTGGCTAGGCAGTTAGGATGGTGAAGGGGCACCTCAAGGATCTGTCCCTACTTCCCAGGCTAACTCTGTGTTTCACATGTGGATTTGGTTAGCTCAGATGGAGACCTCCCTGCTGGAAGAGTTACCTCCAAAACTAGCCCTCTCTGTGAGGGCTCTGTGGTCCCAAATGCTCCAGCACAGCAGGGGTTGCTGGATCCCAGCACACACACCACGACTACCAAGACTACCCCAGAGGTGGATGTCCCCAAGGCAGGTGTTGACATCTCTCCTCTTTGGAAAGTACATCAAGCTTTGCCATGAAGTGTTAAGCTGGATGCCCAAGAGAGGTGTCCAGAGGGCTGACTTTGAGTGAGTAGGAAGAGTTCTTTAAAACAAAACCAGGTTTCATGAACTTGTATGGTGACTCAGGTCCTACAACATCTGGGTTTCCTGTTCTTTGATATTGCCCTGTTATGGTACAGATATTTTTGGGGCCAGATCATCAGAAAAGAGGTATCAGGATAAAGTGCATCACTCAGGGTTGCTACACCTGATGTTTTGCTCCCATTTTCTATTTCTGGATTTTGGAAGCATCCAAATGTGCTTTCTGAGCTCTTCAAAGTGTCCATTGTCTTCTACATATCCTAACAACATCTATGATCCTCTACAGTCACTGCAACAAAGCCCAAGCCAGAAGTTCTCCCTCTCTCAAAATATTGTGGCATATTTGTGTGTATAAAGGAAGGAGTTAATTTCTCTCATTCTTTACTCATGCCATACATAAGACCTCACAACCTTCCCCATCATGCAGCTTCCCAGTGCCTGTATCAAGAGGGTCTGATGCTCCACCACTTAAAAAGTAATTGGCCAAGGACCTCTTCTGGAGATACCATGCCTAGTCCTGTTCATCCCAGTGTGATCAGAGTAGGGAACTACAGATGCACTCAGTGCACGTCTTTTCCAAGGGGCATGCTTATTTGCATGGTAATGAGGATGGTAATGAGCTCCTTGTCCTCAGATGTACACAAGGTTCTAGCTGGTGGAAAACAGCCAAAGTTGAAATTCAGGGAATTCATAGCTTTTCTTCCTGTTCACTTCTTTTTGGTTTTATCTGGACCCAAAAGACTGAGTGTGGTAGAGAAACTGGATTGTGCAGTGAAGCACTAAACACTAGATATAAGTTGTTGTTTTAGCAACCATCAGGCTTTTTCAGCAAGTCCCAACCTCTGAAGCAGCCTGGCTCAAGCACTGATTAGGAGGCTCATTTCTGAAGAGGTCCTTCTTTTATTCCCTTTGTTACCACAGCTTTTTGCTTTCTTTTCCCCCTCTCTTAAAGCTAAAAAAATGCTGCAGAAAGCTGCAATTCCCCTGAGAAGCAAGTGCAAGCTGCAAGCAGGGTTCACAGCAGTTCTGTGAAAGAGTTTATGGCAATTAGTACTTTTCACCAATGGGGAAACTGAGGCAGGGAACCTGTCCCTGACAAGGACATGGGGTTACATGCTAAATGCAGTCCCTCGCCCATCTTGGCCCCATATGTCCACACTGAGCTATGGCAGGGTCAAGACTGGACAAGACAATGTCTTAGGATTGAGAGGCAGGGATCTTCTTGCAGAGAGCACAGGGCTCTGGGTAGAT
Organism: Galbula dea; assembly: GCA_013399015.1. NCBI lineage: Eukaryota > Metazoa > Chordata > Aves > Piciformes > Galbulidae > Galbula > Galbula dea. Next base: position 402,034 of record VWZX01008613.1, on the reverse strand, counting down.
GCTGGTCCCCAGGCAGAATGGAGATGAGGGTGTCTGGGCTGGAAAACATCATCTAGTCCAACCCCCCTGCTAAAGCAGGGTCACACACAGCAGCTTGCCCAGGATCACCTCCATCTGGGGTTGGAATCTCTCCCCAGAAGGAGACTCCACAGCCTCTCTGGGTAGCCTGGGCCAGGGTTCTGGCACCCTCAAAAGAAGGAAGTTTTTCCTTATGTTTAGGTGTCACCTCCTGGCTTCCAGTTTGTGCCCAGTGTGCCTTGGCCTGTCACTGGGCACCTCTGTGCAGAGTCTGGCCCCAGCCTCTTCACCCTTGCCCTTTAGATGTTGATAAGGTCCCCACACTGCCCAATGCATCAGAGGGTGCCTGTAGGTCCAGGGTGGGCTGTTGGCAATGTGAGAAGGAGGAAGGCTCAAAGCTGTGGTCAGATGGAGAAAGGAGGAGATGCTACATGCAATGCAAAGTGTGATTGTCCCCAGCACCACTGAGGTGTTTAAAAGCTCCTGGCTAAACACTCAGGGGTGATGTTTCTACTGTGGTTAAAATAGGAGGTGGTGGTTCAAGTAGACCAGAACCAACCTATAAAGCTCACCACTGTCCCAGAAGTAATAAACCTCTTCAATCAAAACCAGCCAAGGTGGAGTCTTTACTCTACAAAAGCTAACCCTGGTGTTACTGCTCTGTTCCAAACCACAGGCTGTTCATGGAACTGCAATTGCCATTCATGCCCATGAAGGCCTCAGGTCTTTCCAGCACAGAGACATCATTCTGCTCACTGTCCTCATTCAATGCCTCCTTCAGCACATATTGACAGCCAGCATGTGGTCCAGCCCTACAACCTGGGTTAGCCTTCAGCAGATATTTAAACTGCATGGCTGCATCTGTGCTTTCCCTGCCATCAGCAGGTGCTGAGATCTGCCTGTCTTCTCCCATGTCTCCATGATAGAGTAGCCCACCTACCTGAGTCTGGCAGTAATTCCTGCACTTTATATGGATGGGTGTAAGAAAACTTTGCTGGAACCAGTGTTCTGGGCTTCCTGGATGCTGTTTTTATTTCTCCAGCAGACAGCTTGGGAAGATTTTGTGTAATGTCAGTCCTGAATTTCTGGCTCCTAGCACCTATTTTGACACTAGGCTTTTGAGCACAGGGAAAATAATAATGATATCCAGAGCTAATGTTATTTACTAAAATAAAAATTAACACTCAGTCACGTGGTGGCATGGTTTGTCATCCAGAGCTAAAATTAAAAGAAATTAAGGCTGAGTCAGAAAGTTATTTCAGATCTGAGCAGGGAATGTTAAGTGATGGAGCCATGTGGGAGCAACACTGACATCTTCTGGCTGTAAAAATAAAAAAATAAAACATACATCTTCAGCTTTTTCACGAACAAAACCACTAGGAACCTCCAGCACAGAAGCACAAATAGGGGTTGGGGTGGACAGAAGAATTTTCAGGTAGCAAGCACAAGCTTGGTGGATATTATCTGGCCCCACTTTAAGAATCCACCTTAGCACCACTGCAAAAAGTAGGTCAGACATTGCTGACCCAAAAGACATGAATGTAGGAGGTGAAGGAGTGTTGTTCTTCCATCAGTGCAGGTGACAAAGCTGTATCCACCCATGTACACTGCAGTGGTGAACTGTGCAGTGGAACACATGGGAAGAGGAAGGCACCAAGATCCAAGCCAAGCAAACCAGCCAAGCAGCAATCTCTGTCTGGCCTGGAATAAGACAGGGCCTGGCTGCCTTGTGTTGATAAACAGAGAGGCATGGAGAACCTCTCCCCCAAAATGGTACTTTCAGCCCCTCCTATAGGGTCTCAGAAAGTTGCCTGAGCCCCTAGGTATGGAGTTCTCCTGCATCAGTTCAGAGGAGGATGGCTGAACCCACAGTGAAGTAAATAGGTTTGGCCATGGGGATGTTGGTCCTTAACCAGGACTTTCTCCTCTGGAGAAGATCCCCTTCAAAACACAGTGTATACTGGGTTTGGAGGGCAGTTGTTAGCTGGATGGTTATCTGGAGAGAGGTGTGAGAAAAATCCTCCATCCCCACCGCCCCATCATATTTGTGTATCTCCTGTGACAATTAACAGCCTCCCTCCAAGCTGTACGGGCTTGATCATAGAATCATAGAATGGCTCAGGTTGGAAGGGACCTTAAAGATCATTTAGTTCCAACCCCCCTGCCATGGGCAGGGGTGCCAATCATTAGACCAGGTATGATGATGGTTTATGACAGAACTGAGGCTGCTGGATCCATTGCCAGAAGCCCTTTTCCAGTGGAGGCTAGGAGGTTCCTGCCAAGAACATTATGTATCATTGTCACTCTAGTGGCCAGCTCTTGACTCTGGTGGCAACAGCATTATTAGCCAAGGACCTCCTAGTAGAATCACACCTCTATCCTTCTCTGCAGGTCCCACCTCTCCCAGACTGGCCTGCCCACCATCCTTCCTACCTTGCAGTGCCATACCCTTCCCCTTCCTTTAACCCCCTTTCTTTTCATCTCTTCCAAGGTTCTTTCTTCCCCTCTCTGAAGCCCTCGGAAATCGTCTTTAAGATCATCTTCTGGCTGGGCTACTTCAACAGCTGTGTGAACCCCATCATCTACCCCTGCTCCAGCAAAGAGTTCAAGAGAGCTTTCATCAGGCTGCTCAAGTGCCAATGCCACCGCAGAAGGCGGCCCATCTGGCGCGTCTACGACCACCACTGGCGAGCAGCCTCCATCAACAGCTCGGTGCAAGACTCCGAGGCAGACCTGAGGCCTAGGATTAACACCCTGACCAGCTCCTTCATATTTAACTCCTCCTTGCAGGAGAGATGCAGTAGGAGGCGAACACTTAGCTTAAAGGGCTGGAAAATGTTCACTCCTTTCCAGAAACCAGCATCCACCCAACTGAAGGAGAAGATGAACAGCCTTTCTAACAAGATTCGAGGTGGCTCCAGCAAAGGAGGGGTGACAGCCACCTACAAAACAGAGGTGGAGTCTGTCTCTATTGGGATCCCTCATGACTTCACAGAAACCATTGACTACCAAACCTATGACTTAACAGACTGCTGCAGGCTGCGAGAAACAGATATTTGAAGACCCTGGGACACTTGTTGATGGTTTCTGGAAAGGTATGTAGCAGAAATGTGAAGGGATACCATCTGTGGGTCTGTCAGGCAGACTGGAAGCAGCAATCAGGTATTAAATGCAGTTGCCCAAAGGTTATCCAAGCATCCCCTACGTGGAGATCTGCTCCTTCTGTGGGATTATGACTTCCTCACCTAAGATCCAATGGCACATCCCAATTTAACAAGCTGCAGCAGTAGGGAGAGATGTGGGGTGGATATGGCCCTAGGACAAGGGCTGTTTCCTCCAGTGGATGGTTATCTTTGGCTTGGGAAGCAGCTGTGCAATTAAGGGAAACCAGGATATCTCCTTTGCCTTAAAAACACCACCATAAAAATCTAAGGGAAAGGTCAACTCCCAAAAGATGCCAACCCTGCCTTAGTACATGTGATCATCTTCCCATCCAGAGGCAGCACTCAGAAAGGACATTGCCAAGCAGTAGCTGGCAGCTGATCCTTTAGACAATGGCTTGGGAGCTTGTAGGTCTGCAGGGCTGGACAGGACTTTGCATTGGAGAATGAGCAGACTGTCCTGTTCCCAAACAGGGTTGGAGGGGGGGGATCCTGGCTCTCAGCCATCATGTTTGCAGTGACCACAACTTTGCCCCTTCCATGTAACCTGGTTTTAGGCCAGAGAAGCAGTCCAGAGGTGTATGCTGACACCAATAGAGTTGCAGGTATCTCTTCTCAATTCTAACCTGTGATGCATTTCTCACTTCACTTTCCAGTGAAACCCTTGCAGCTCACCTTGCTCTGGTGCACGTGTGTCTGTGATACAGAGAGAAAGCAGCTCCTTTTGGGGTTAGTCATTACCAACCTTTTCTGTCCCCTTTTTGCTCTTGTGGTTGTCTTTCTCAAACAACACAGAATCAAGATGAATCTTAGGGGCTTCTCTCAGGTCCATAGTCAAGCTATGCTGTGGCTCAGGCAGGGTGGAATGGCTGAGTGTGGGGCTGATTTCTACTATCCATAGAGTCAAAGTTAACATGGAGCTGATGCATAGCTGGAGCTCCCTCCCATAGATGGATCCTCTCCTCAGTCAGGGTCACACCCATGATTCTTCTTCCCACAGACCTGATACATCAAAGCCTTTGGTGGCTTGGCTATGTCAGCTAGCATGGTCAAAAGCAACATCAGTGAGAGGGTTTTTTTGTCCTGCTTACAGATCCAGAGTGGGAGCAGCCCTTAGGGGGGCCTGCTGCAACAGAACAAGGGGTGATGGTTTGAGACTAAAAGAGGAGAGATTCAGACTAGATAGAAGGAAGAAATTGTTTGCACTGAGGGTGGTGAGACACTGTCCCAGGTTGCCCAGAGAGGTGGGAGAAGTCCCATCCCTGGAACCATTCCAGGTCAGGTTGGTTGGGGCTCTGAGCAACCTGATTTAGTTACAGATGTCCCTGCTAACTGCAGGGGAGTTGGACTAGGTGACCTTTGAAGGTCCTTTCCAACTCAAACCATTCTATGATTCTATGCACACACACATGAATGCCCAAACTCTGGCTCATTTACTTACTGCATTTGATTTGGCCCTGAGAGATACACTAGAAGGTGCTGTAGGAACGTCTTGAGCTCTGCTATGCTATATTCAGGCAAAATACTTGTTTCTCACCTAAGCCTGAGCCTCTCTTTTATTTAGCATCTTGCATCAGAAGAAACAATGCCAGGACTGGAGGCTGTTCTTGTAAAGCATCATTTAGAGTAAACAGGGCTGCCTTTGCTGGCTGGGAAGTAAGGAGAAAGAACAATGTCAAGTGAAATATAACCTGAGTACCTAGAATTGTACATTTCTTTGATTCCCTGAATCTCTAAGTTCTCCCAAGTTTGGAAAAATGGGCTCAGACCTTCAGGAGTTCAATTTGTTCAGATCCTATTGACTTCTCTGGCCCCACAGTGGTGTAACCAGTTGAGGGTATGGCCCCATTTCTCCCAATTGCCAGGCAAGTCATTTCTCAAAACATCTGTTCCTCGGTTATCCAGGACCTCTCACCTCATTGCACTGACTTCATGTCACTATGGCATCATCAGACCTTGCTGCTTCAACAAACCAGATGTTGTGGATGGTCAACAGCAGCTTTCATGCCAGTAGACTCTCATGAGACCTACTTAAGGGGGAAGGAAGGCCCTGTGCTGGCCTGCAGTTGGGTTGCATTACTATTGTTTACAGTGTGTATATAAGTGTACATTTTCTTTAGCAAATATTGGAATTTTTTTATGTCTAGATTTTTATTTTTCATCCCCAGATGTATTTATTAGCCAGAGTATCTCTGTTTTGTGACTCAAGTTCTGTCAGGTTGATGTAAGCTCTATGAAACAGAATGCACATATTTTTGTTTGTTTGTACCAAATACATGCACAAACCTGTCTAAAATGTTGCTGTGTCTCATTTTTTTAAAGGAGGGCTTGTAGGGGATGTGGGAGGGAGAAAAAGCTGCAAATTATTCACTGTTGGTGCTTTCCCAAAGACTTGGAAAGAGAAGAAAGAAACAGACCTGCTCAAGTGTGTCCAGAGGAGGCCACGAAGATGATCCAAGGGCTGGAACACCTCTGCTGTGAGGACAGGCTGGGGGAGGTGGGCAGCTCCCTGGAAAACAGAGATGACTGAGAAAGAACACAGTGGAGGTCTATAAAATCAGGAGAGTCAAGGAGAAGAATAATAGTGGATGGCTATTTACTGTTTCTCATGATGCAGGAGCTAACTGACATCAATTATCAAACTGAACAAAGCAAGGCAATTCTTCACACAGTGCACATTTAAATGGTGGAACTCATCACCACAAGATACTGCATCTGCCAAATGTCTATAGGGGTTAGAACAGCAATTAGATGCCTTCATAACAGAAAAGTCCATCAAGGGTTGTTGGAAACATTTATATCAACTCTGAACTGAGAAGTCCCTGAGGCAGCAATTGTTGTCAGCTGGGAGGATATTTCAAGGCATATTTCACTGTGGGATTTTTCCTTCCCTCTACCCCTCCTGAAATTTCCAGCATCAGAGAATGGGAACAGAGCTAGAAGGAGCCAGGTTCTGAAGTGGTACAGCTGTTTGCATGCCCCCTTCACCATCCATGCCACAGGTCCATCATCCATGGGCTACAATGAGAAAACACACAGAAAGCTCAAGGTTAGTCTCCAGAGCACATTAAATTGAGGTTCCACCATTTTGCTATCACTGTGTGCCAGCTCCTGCAGGGAAATTTCTGTTACTGAACACCCCTCAGAAGCTGAAAGCCATCCCCTCAGTAGATTGACTTTTGAGATCTTTCCACAGAGGACAGACTTGTAGCTGGAGCTGGGAGTTGCCCAGAGATTTTCCAAGAATCTTCAGCCATCTTCTGCAAAGGTTTCAATTTCTTTTCTACCTTCAGGTCTCTAAATGTCCCTCCCTAAAGACACACCTGATGCACAGTGACATAAAGGCCACTGACAGGTAGCTTTGCTTTCCCTAGGTACCTTCAGAGGGCTTCAGCTCCTAGATTAAGACATCTCAACTACATTAAGGTGTTCCTGTATGAAGCAGATGTTTAAAGTCCATTATGGAGATCTAGAGCAAAAAAACCTTGTTGCTAGAATCTAGATGTGTCACACCAAAATACAGCTGTTTCATGCCTTAATACAGCTCCTTCATGACATTTGAGCCATCCTAGGCTACACAAGCCATCTGTACATGACCAGACAATAGGACAGAAAATCTGCTGTATAATATTGGCTAAGGAACATGGCAGAAAGACCTGATCTGTAAGCCGGGAGAAGAAGTAAATACAGGGCAAAGAACAGACAAAGGGAAGGTCTGATCCCCCCAAGGGAAAGAGGACACAGGATATTTACTGTTGTGAGGAATATACCATCAGAAGTCAGATCAACGCTTGACTAGCAGGATGGAGCACACCACCCAATCTCTATGACATCCTGGGAGACAAAGTCCTGACAAGAGGGTGGGGAGGGCAAGTCACCGGAATGGGAGCCCAGGAGAGACCCCCGGCATCCACTGCAACGGCAGCCTAGGCCACGCCCTCTCCATATAACCCAAAGGGGCCCCAGGCCACCCGCCCCCCGCCATTCGCTCCAACTGTAGGCAAGGCTACGCCCCCTCCATTCACTAGAATGGGGTCCTGAACCGGGGACCCAGGCCACGACCCCTCCATTGGTGAATGGAGGGTGTGTAGCCTCGGCAGCCGTTGCAGTGAACGGCGGCTGGGAGGGGGGGGCCCGGCCACCCATTCAGGTGAATGGAGGGAGCCCGGGCTCCCATTCGGGTGAATGGAGGGGGCGTGGCCGCGGCAGCCGTTGCAGTAAACGGCGGCTGGGCGAGGGGGACCGGGCTCCTCTTCAGGTGAATGGAGGGGGCGTGGCCGCGGCTGCCGTTGCAGTGAACGGCGGCTGGGAGGGGGGGGCCCGGCCACCCATTCAGGTGAATGGAGGGCGCCTGGCCGGGACAGCCGTTGCAGTGAACGGCGGCTGGTGGGGGGCCCGGCCACCCATTCAGGTGAATGGAGGGAGCCCGGGCTCCCCTTCAGGTGAATGGAGGGCACCTGGCAGCGGCAGCCGTTGCAGTGAACGGCGGCTTGGGGGGGCGGCCCGGGCTCCCATTCAGGTGAATGGAGGGTGCCTGGCCGGGGCAGCCGTTGCAGTGAATGGCGGCTGTGGGGGGACCGGGCTCCCATTCGGGTGAATGGAGGGCGCCTGGCCGGGGCAGCCGTTGCACTAAACGGCGGCTGGGGGGGGCCGGGCTCCCCTTCAGGTGAATGCAGGGGGCGTGGCCGCCGCCGCCGTTGCAGTGATCGGCGGCTGGTGGGGGGCCCGGCCACCCATTCAGGTGAATGGAGGGGGCCCGGGCTCCCCTTCAGGTGAATGGAGGGCACCTGGCCGCGGCAGCCGTTGCAGTGAACGGCGGCTTGAGCAGGCGGCCCGGGCTCCCATTCAGGTGAATGGAGGGCGCCTGGCCGCGGCAGCCGTGGCAGTGAACGGCGGCTTGAGCAGGCGGCCCGGGCTCCCATTCAGGTGAAGGGAGGGCGCCTGGCCGCGGCAGCCGTGGCAGTGAACGGCGGCTTGAGCAGGCGGCCCGGGCTCCCATTCAGGTGAAGGGAGGGCGCCTGGCCGCGGCAGCCGTGGCAGTGAACGGCGGCTTGAGCAGGCGGCCCGGGCTCCCATTCAGGTGAAGGGAGGGCGCCTGGCCGCGGCAGCCGTGGCAGTGAACGGCGGCTTGAGCAGGCGGCCCGGGCTCCCATTCAGGTGAAGGGAGGGCGCCTGGCCGCGGCAGCCGTGGCAGTGAACGGCGGCTTGAGCAGGCGGCCCGGGCTCCCATTCAGGTGAAGGGAGGGCGCCTGGCCGCGGCAGCCGTGGCAGTGAACGGCGGCTTGAGCAGGCGGCCCGGGCTCCCATTCAGGTGAAGGGAGGGCGCCTGGCCGCGGCAGCCGTGGCAGTGAACGGCGGCTTGAGCAGGCGGCCCGGGCTCCCATTCAGGTGAAGGGAGGGCGCCTGGCCGCGGCAGCCGTGGCAGTGAACGGCGGCTTGAGCAGGCGGCCCGGGCTCCCATTCAGGTGAAGGGAGGGCGCCTGGCCGCGGCAGCCGTGGCAGTGAACGGCGGCTTGAGCAGGCGGCCCGGGCTCCCATTCAGGTGAAGGGAGGGCGCCTGGCCGCGGCAGCCGTGGCAGTGAACGGCGGCTTGAGCAGGCGGCCCGGGCTCCCATTCAGGTGAAGGGAGGGCGCCTGGCCGCGGCAGCCGTGGCAGTGAACGGCGGCTTGAGCAGGCGGCCCGGGCTCCCATTCAGGTGAAGGGAGGGCGCCTGGCCGCGGCAGCCGTGGCAGTGAACGGCGGCTTGAGCAGGCGGCCCGGGCTCCCATTCAGGTGAAGGGAGGGCGCCTGGCCGCGGCAGCCGTGGCAGTGAACGGCGGCTTGAGCAGGCGGCCCGGGCTCCCATTCAGGTGAATGGAGGGCGCCTGGCCGGGGCAGCCGTTGCAGTGAACGGCGGCTGGTGGGGGCCCGGGCTCCCATTCAGGTGAATGGAGGGCGCCTGGCCGGGACAGCCGTTGCAGTGAACGGCGGCTGGTGGGGGGCCCGGCCACCCATTCAGGTGAATGGAGGGAGCCCGGTCTCCCCTTCAGGTGAATGGAGGGGGCGTGGCCGCGGCAGCTGTTGCAGTGAACGGCGGCTGGTGGTGTGGGGGCGCGGGCTGCCATTCAGGTGAATGCAGGGGGCATGGCCGCCGCCGGCGCTGCCGTGAATGCCGAGGCACCTCCCCCCCCCCCGCTATTCACTCCAACGGCAGCCTAGGCCACGCCCCCTCCGTTCACCCGAATGGGGGCGCAGGCCACCCCTCTCGTAATTCACTCCTGTGGTAGCCTATGCCACGTCCACTCCCTTCAGCTGATGTGGGCCCCGGCCACGCCGCCTCCCCCCCACCTTTATCTCCAACGGCAGCGACAGTAACCTATCTGGAAGTCTCATGAGGCTAAAAAAAAAAGGCTTTAGAGCAAAATGTTCTCTTCTGTCCAGTTCAACAAACCAAAGTTGGCCAACTTTAAAGATTTCCTGTGTGCAGTGCTAGTAGATAATAGATGTCTTGGGGTTTGCAGGGCATCAAAACATCAAAAATAATTTTTATACATTTTATGGGAACATTATCTTCCATTTATGATGCCCATCTCTCCAATTTTACGTTCACAACACAGCCTAAAGCACATTCACATGGCCTGAAAATTGCAGGACTTTCTGCACTTCTTTAGCTTCAAGAAGCCTGAAGCAAGGCAGGGATTCTGCCCATGATAGGTCCAGCTGACCAATGCTCAAAATCTGTTAATCACAAAGACCTTAAGGAAAGCATTTGAGTATTGCACAAAAAAATAAATAAATCAAGGCCCAGTGCAGCTCCTATGCTGAATATTTACTCTTATATTTACTCAATGCTCTTTAAGATCTTCATCAGTGACATGGGCAGTGGTATCAAAGGCACCCTCAGCAAGTTTGGTGGTCACACCAAGCTGATAGTGTGGTTGACATGCCTCAGAGATGGTGTATCATCCAGAGGGACCTGGACAAGCTCAGGAAGTGAGCCAGTGTGAACCTGATGATGTTCAGCAAGGCCAAGTACAAGCTTCACATGTATATAAATAGACAAGAGTACCTGAGCAAGGACTGTGCCAACAAACTGCTTGTAAAAAGGAATGAACATTCCCCTGCTGATTAGTTTACAGAATCAGAGAATGGTTTGGGTTGGAAGGGACCTTTCAAGCTCATCTAGTCCAACACCCCCTGCAGTCAGCAGGGACATCTGCAGCTAGAGCAGGTTGCTCAGAGCCCCAGACAACCTGACCTGCAGTGGTTCCAGGGCTGGGACATCTCCCACCTCTCTGGGCAGCCCGGGACAGGCTCTCACCACCTTCAGTGGAAAACATTTCTTCCTCCTCTCTAGTCTGAATCTCTCCTCTTTTAGTTTCAAACCATCATCTCTTGGCCTGTCACAACAGGTCCTGTGGAAAAGTCTCTCCTCATCTTTCTGATAGGATCTTTAAGCACTGCAAGGCTGCACTAAGGTCTCCCTGGAGCTTTCTCTTCTCCAGGCTGAACAATCCCAACTCCCTCAGCTTGTCCTCTCAGCAGAGAGGTTCCAGCCTTCAGATCATGTCTCTGGCCTCCTCTGATGAAGAGTAATGGATGAAATCTCTTGAGAGGAAATTGCCAAGGCTATTGCTGGAGGGATGCTGTGTACAGTGTCCACCACATGCCAACTTCACTAGGTCAGATAGTTTTTTCCATGGGAGCAGTGCATAGACAAGAGCAAAAGTCAATGTGCTAGGCAACTGCAAAGTATAAGGGCTATGTGTTTTCTTATTTTCAATTAGAAAATTATTCTTTTGCCGGAGTATTCCTAGAAACACTGTTAGCAGCACAGGGAAAAAAGGTCATGTTGAACAGCTACAACTCAGGCTTTGCATGAATTATTCATATTTTAGGTAAATATGAAAAACAAAAACATCCATAATTGCACTAAGTTACCAATGCCTAATGTAGATTAAAAACAGTCCAAGCTCTAGGTCTCTTCAAGGGGTAATACCTAATAGATGGATCAGATACCAAAATAACTTGAAAAAGGATTTAGAAATGTCTTCAGATGAAATTGGAATCTCTCAGTTGAGAGCAGAACAAAGGAGAAAAAGACTTCCTGCTCTGCAGCTCACCATGAGGGAGGCTGAAAAAGGAGCTGGATGAACCTCCTGCTTTGAGAGCCTTAGATGAAAGAGAGCAGCCAGAATACCAACAGTGGTTGAAAAGGGTAAAAAAAAGGCAAACCAAAAGCACCCAACAAATACTGATACTGGCTTAGGCCACAAATAATTAATAAATCCTAGAGTAATAGAATGATTTGGGTTGGAAGGAACCTTAAAGGTCAACTACTTCTCACCATGCTGCCATGGACAGGGACACCTTCCACTAGACCAGGTTTCTCCAAGCCCCATCCAACCTGACCTTGAACACTTCCAAGGGTAGGGCACCTCTCCAGGCAACCTGTGGCATCTCACCACCCTCACAGTGAAGAACTTACTCTTAACATCTACTCTAAATCTACCCTCTTTCATTTTAAAGCCATTATCCCTCATCCTAGCACTACACTCCCTGATGAAGAGTCCCTCCCCATCTTGCCTGTGGATCTCCTTTAAGTACTGCAAGGCTGCACTAAGATCTCCCTGAAGCCTTCTTCTCTCCAGACTGAACAACCCCAACTTTCAATCTATCCTCACAAAGAAGGTGTTTTACCCCTCTGGCCATTTTTGTGGCCTCCTCTGGATCCCCTCAAGCAGGTCCAGTCAAGAAAATGAGAAGTCAAACAAGCATTCTCCTTCCATAGCCAGGAGAGACATCTGGGCACTGATCCTGTTGCATCAGAAGAACTTTGGACAATGCCCCTCAGATCCACCAGTTGAGAGGGTTGTCAGTTTTCTGAAGGCCAAGCTGCTGGGTAAAGGGTCTGGGGGAGGCCACAGCAGTGGAACATGCACAAAAAGAGATGCTGAGGGAGCTGGGTTCATCCAGCCTAGAGAAAAGAAGGTTTTAGGTGGGCATCTTGTTGCATTGCATCTAATGGGCTTTCAGAGAAGACAGAGCCAGGCTCTCCTGGGCTGCAATGGGCCCAATGTTCAACAAGGGACATTCTCACCAGATACAAAGGAATAAAATACTTCTTCTGAGCCCAGTGCAGCCCTGGAGCAGGGGTCCAGAAAGGCTGTGCAACCTCTCTCCTTAGAGATAATTGAAACCAGACTGAACAAGACCCTAAGCAACCTTGAAGTTGTTTCAATGTTGAGCAAGAGGCTGAAAAAGAGACACCCAACCTCATTTATTCCTCAAGTTCACTATTCTGTGGGAAATGGAGCACAAATGTGTCAAGCTTCCAGCTCTCCCCTTTAGGAGATGCTTTTTTTGTAGGCTACCATTTGTGTTGGGCTAAATTTCTCAGAGGCTCCAGTGAGAAATGCCATCCTTTTTTCCATGACATGCAGAGCCCAGAGCCTTACAGTGATCATTTTATTCTGGAGAGAAGCAACAGGACATGACTCTGAAGAGTGTTAGAAGAACCAGCTCTTATCAAGCTCATACATCCACCCCTCAGAAAGCCTCAGAGTTGGCTGGGCATCTTTCCCACCCTAATAGCCCACTATTTACTGTTTGAATCTCACCAAGGGGGCTACCAGGAGAGACAAGAGGCACCAGTGGTGCACAGCAAAACAAAAAGCATGTAAATATCATCAGCCAGAAACAAACTGTTGGTGACTGAAAATAGTCATTAAAAGTGGAAAAGAAATGGGGTGTACTCAGGAGCACCTAGAGATAGAGACACTGAGTCACTTTTATGCTAATACATCTTCAGCAGTCCTCCCCAGGGAATCTCTAAAATGGTCTTTTATTGTAATTGAAGTTTATGATAAAAGCACTCTCATATTCTCTGTGTATGTACACAGCTACTCAAAAACCTCATTTTTCTCTCCCTTTTATGTTCTTCATAACTTCTCCCCATCCTTTTCTCTTTGGAAAGTGTTGCTTTCAAGCAAAGCAAGCAGAGATACCTGTTCAGTTGGATAAAGGCAGAGGTTGGGCAGAATATGGGCAGAATACTTTTTATTCATGCAGGGATTGGGAAAACCTCCTGACTCCCTGCCCCTCCTCCTCAGCATCAAATTTAGCCTCATCTCCATCACAGCAAGGGCATCTGCTCTGGGCCACCATCCCTCCACTGTGCCCACACTGATGTCCACCCCCTGGAAGAGCTCAAGGCAAGGTTGGATGGAGCTTTGAGCAACTTGGTCTAGGCATCTCTGAAGTTCCTCCTTGCTTCTGGCTTCCTAAATTAGTTCTGTGTCATCAGCAGATTCACCTGCCTGTATTTCCAAGCCATGTATCAGCAGATTAACCAACACAGCACACCTGGGACTAAGCACTGAACTGTGACCTTCTGCCATAATTGACCATTCAATCCTCCCCTTTGCTTTCTCCTAGGACACCTGTAAAGCCTCCACAACAGTTTCCCACTTATCCTTAGCTCCCTCTTTAGTCTGACCTTGTTCAAGACCTCCTAGGTACCCAAATGTACCATGTCTACCAAGTTTCCTTCATCCACCATTTTCCTGACATGGTCATTGGGTCACAGGTTCCTCTGTGAGACCTTTCTTCTCAGCAAGCTCCTGGATCCATGCTCTCTTGTCATGAACTCTCTCTCTGAAACTTCATTACCCTGCTTTTAAATATCATTTCAAACTAATTTCCCCAGGACACATGGAAGAAGGATGACCTGTAACTCTCCTCAGCTCACCTTAAGGTGAGAGACATGGATCTTTTGGAGCAAGTCCAGAGGAGGCCACAAACATGATCTGAGGGCTGGGAACCCCTCTGCTGTGAGGCCAGGCTGAGAGAGTTGGGGTAATTGAGCCTGGAGAAGAGAAGGCTCCAGGGAGAATTTAGTGCAGCCTTGCAGTGCTTAAAGCAGACTACAGGCAAGATGGGGAGGGACACTTCATCAGGGAGTGTAGCTTGCTTTCCTGTAAGCAGATGAATTTGCAGTTTCCACCTTTTAAATGAAGGGAGCCAGGGCAGGGTAGGAGAGCTTTTGTGCTGATGTCCCTGGACCAGAGTTTCCTGGAGCCCGAAGGCCCTCAGCTGGTAACTCTCAGCACAGCACTGCAGCAGACCTTGCCACATCCACGTTCCCATCAGCAGAACGGTTTCATGTCCTCCCTCCTTCCTCTGCTGTCATCCCCTGCACCCAACCATTCCACCCACCATGGCCACAAATCCTCCTTGGAGCACCTGCCAACATACTCCTGCATTCCTGGCATCCCAGCAGCTCAGTCCCCACCCACTACCCAGCCAAACACCACAGATTTAGCTCTGCTCTTTATGTATTTATTTATTTATACATCTCCCCTCATAAATCAACTTCTCCAGGCCCTGAATCACTGCCTGTGCTGCTACTTTTCCAACAGGCATTTGCCAAAATTCCTGCCAGTTGTCCTCTGGCAGCCACCCTGGCCAGGGCCACACTGCCCATGAGAAAACTGACACTCTTGCTCCTCCTCTGAACAGAACTGCTCGTTCTAGTGCTGCTTTCACACTGACATCACTTATCTTACAGACACCCAGAGCAAGCCACCCTGCTGTGAAGCCACCAGGCCAACCAAGGGGTGGGACATCTCTCCCAGTCCTTCACCAAGGGTTTGGGTTTTTTTTGGCATTGGACAAAGTTGGTGTTGCTGGGGTCAGAGTCCTTTGCTTGGGCCAGTTTTGTGTCAGTTCCTCATTCCTTGTGGCCTGTTCCTCTAATGAGATGTCCCTTGGACCTGCTCATGAGAAGGGAGGCCAGCTGGCATAGTCACTACTTCATGATGATGTGTGACCAACTTTCCTTATAGGCCAGCAAGGGACTATAGTAAGGGAAGAAGGGGAGAGCAGAGAGGGAGAGCCTGGAAGGTGCTGAGCTCCCAGATTTCCCTGGAACTTAAGGCAATCCTCCTTCTTGCAGCCTTTCAGTACTTAAAGAGCCTGTAAGAAAGATGGGGAGAATCTTTTCAGCAGGACCTGTTGTGATAGGACAAGGGCTGATGGCTTGAAACTAAAACAGGAGAGATTTAGACTAGATAGAAGGAAGGGATGTTTTACACTGAGGGTAGTGAGACCTGTGCCAAGTTGCCCATAGATGTCCCATCCCTGGAACCACTGCAGATCAGGTTGTCTGGGGCTCTGAGCAACCTGCTCTAGTTGGGGAAGTCCCTGCTGACTGCAGGGGGGTTGGACTAGATGATCCTTCCTGTGATTCTATTATATTCAGCACACCCCTGTTGAACCCTCAATCAGGACCTGCTTAATTATTGTTATTTCTACAAGGGGACACCCAAAGACCCTGAGGGAGGTGGAGGCTCATGTGCCATCTGCACACCAGCTGCTACAGTCATTCAATGATGCTGACCTTGAAGGTCATATAGGAAGCCTATTCCACTGTGTGACCATGCTCTCTGTAAATAAATACTCCCTAATATCCAGTCTAAACCTCCCCTGGCATAGCTGTGAACCATTCTCATGTATGCTAGTGGTCCCAAGGAGAAGAGCTCAGCACTTCCTTCTCCATATCCCCTCCTCAGGAAGCAATGAGGTACCCAGACACCCCAAAACATCTCAGGTTACTGAGCTCTTCAATCCCATTGACTAGGAACAAAACTCATCATAAGTCACCTGCTCTCCAGACCATTTGTGGTCATCCCTGTAGGCTCCCACCTCCTTTACCTGACTCCCATATACTTGCATATGTTCACACAGTTCTTACACAGCTTTTGCCACTGCTAGACAAGATTTTTAAAGCCACAAGATGGCAGCATAAAATCGTCTTTCCCTCTTCTGTGTTCAGTTTGCAGAAGGTCCTCCAGACCCTGTGTCAAGGAGAAGTCAACGTCTCACCCCAGGAGGAGAAAATACCCAACCCCACCAAGCACAGAGACAGGATCTACTGTTCTCATCCCTTAACCATCTGTTAGTTCAGCATCCACTCACCACAAGCACTTCTGTTGTGTGGAGATCATCTATCTCCCAGGGACTCATCTAATAACTCTGAGGTGACTCTAAGCCTGGTTCTAGTGCTGCTTTCCCACTGACATCACTTATCTGACAGGCACCCAGAGCAAACCACCCTGCTGTGAAGCCACCAGGGTGACTGAGGTTAGAACACCTCTTCCAAGCCTTCACAAAGGCCACCTGAAGCCTCTTGATTTCACCCCAGAGCATTGAGGTGCTGGAGAAGCCAGGTGGATGTGCTGAAGGGTGTTAGTCACTGCAGGTGTGGCAGACAAAGCCCACAGACGTGTTGAATCTGGGGCAGATCAGTCCTGAGGACACCTAGCAGAAAGCTGCAATTCTTAGCATGTTGGGTATTTGTCTTTCTTTTGTCCATGCAGCAAAAAGTCTCTTTAACAGTAGATACTTAGGTAGAGGTTGTTCAGACTGGAGAAGAGAAAGCTCCAGGGAGACTTTACTGTGGCCTTCCAGTACTTAAAGGGGACCTACAGGAAAGGTGGGGAGGGACATGTCATCAGGGAGTGTAGTGGTAGGACAAGGGCTAGTGATTTCAAACAGAAAGAGAGGAGATTTAGACTAGATATGAGGCAGAAATTCTTACAATGAGGGTGGTCAGAAACTGAAGCAGATTGCCCATCCCTCTTCACCCCTTCAGCCTTCTGCCTCCAGCACCAGTCTTTAAAATGGGGCTCATGTTTCTCTTAGAGGCACTAAATTTAGCAACTGTTTACTAAGAGGTACTTAAAATTAGCAGGGAAGGCCACCCTGAGCATGTGACAAGGAGAGGTGACATCACCATGGGGCTCTGTGACCTCTGTGTGACCCCCTCCCATCCTGCTCTCCCTTCTCCAATACCTGCAGCATCCTCCCTCCAGCTGTGTCCACCAAGAACTCATGGGTAGGATGAAGGTTGGTAGAAAGCTGACATGGGTGCTGTGATGGTAAGAGGCATCTCATTACCCAGAAGTAATTAGACACAGCTCCTTCTGGCCAGCTGAGTTAGTGGGGAAGGTGGTAGGAGGGGAAGGCAGGGTGCTGATGGTAGAAGCCAGTCTGTGCCAGGGGATGCTAATCATACAATAGTGCAAAGGATGGAGTTTGGTGCCCAGGAAATTTCCCTGGTGCTGATTTATTTGCAGTAGCAAACACAGACCCAAAGTAGGAGATAAGACTGGAACTCCCTGAGCTACACTTGTAGTAAGATCCTTCTCTCCAAGGCTTGTCTCTTCATGGACCATTCAGCCTTGGGTCCTGGGGTACCACCCAAGAGCAAGGTGTTTTGTCCTGCTCTTCTCACCCAGTTCCATGGACCTGCCTTTGCCTGGACTGGCTGAGCATGTCTCAGCCAAACCCAAAGTGTTCCTCCTGCCAGCACAACCTGCTGTGGTGTTGCTAGCCCTTGGGCAAGCCAGCAGGACTGGCAGTGGACACAAGCAGCTGGATGGGCAAACAGGCAGCTCCTGATGGAAAGAAGGGTGCAGGCAGTGGTTTGGGACCCCTGAAAGGGATGGGGAGGGCTGGTCCTGCTGCAAGTCAGGGCATGATTCCCCTCTTTGCTGGGGTGGGTCCTGCTCTGCCTGAGAACTGGAAACTTGTGCATGGGCAGGTTGGTGGAGGATAAGGATAAACTTCTCCAGAGGTCCCTTCCTACCATTCTGTGACTCTGTGTGGTTCTCTGCAAAGCCAGAGTGTCCTGGAACATTCAGTTCTGAATGTGACTTGAGACTTGACAATTGAGTGAGCACCAACACAATTCCCTTTTCAGCACAACCAGACACCATCATCCTATTGTCTGCATGCAGGAGAAAAAGGAGCTTTGAAATCCTGGTTACCAGCATAGAAGCTTTCCTGGACATCCCATGATAAAGGAGCCACAGGAGAAAGCAACCCTTTGTCTTTTCCTGGGTCACATGCCCAAGGGAGTTGGTTTTCTCCTCTGCTTCCACTTTGCAATAGATCTGGCTGCTGAGAAATCAACTCTGGCTCCTGGAGGTTAAGCTCTGGCAAAAGCCAAGTGATGGAAGGCAGAGAAATTGTTCATCTTTTGTTATCTTCTTCAACTCAAGCATGCTGTGCTCTCTTCCCACAGCACACATAACACAGCCACATCATGAAAAGGGGTTTGCTTCTGAGATGAAACAGGAGAAAAACATCATAAAGTCAACATACTGCTGCTGGAAGGCATCCCACCTCCACACAACAGCAGAGGTTCAGCTGAGGCTGGAGAGAGTCAGCCTGAGATGGTGCCTCTTCTCCAGCCATCTGGCTTGGGATGCACTGACTCACCCTCTGGAGAGGGTGGGGTTTTTTCCCCTCTCTCTGTCCCCTTCCCTTTCTTGTCTCTAGGAGGATCCTCTGCAGCTCATTTCTCATCTGGACATCCCACATCTGAACAGCAATAGTTAAGCAACGTGACTCCCACCCCAGATGCCTTGTGGAAGAGCACAAGGAGAAGACCTTCAGAAGAAGGAGCAGATGCCAAAACACATTCCTCACTCCTTACATGAACCCTTGGCCAGCAGCCAGCCAGAGGGATAAATGAAACACAGAGAGATAAGGCAACAGCTAAAGATGTGTCTTCTTCACCCTGAAAACTTGTGTTTATTTTTGGAAACTGTTTAGACATTTTAAAACTCTGCTGATGGCAACATTTTGTTCACTTGAGTTTAAAAATAACAGGATTTATAGCTCTACAGAAAAAAAAAAGTAGGCTTTTTTCTCATTCCAGATGGCACCTTTCACAGGGTCAACCAGGGGAGGTTTAGATTGGATATTAGGAAGAATTTCTTCCCAGAAAGAGTTGTTAAACAATGGTCCAGGCTGCCCAGGGCAGGGGTGGAGTCACCATCCCTGAAGAGGTTTAGAAAACATCTAGATGTGGTGCTTAGAGACATGGTTTAGTGGCATGGGGGTGATAGGTTGACAGTTGGACTTGATCTTAGAGGTCTCTTCCAACCTTAATGATTCTGTGAGTTCCTAACATCTGTGCCTGCTGACACACATCTGGCCAGTGCAGGGGCTGGAGAGGCTGTTTTAAACCTTACTGCAGCCTTCCAGTACTTAAAGGACCTAGAAGAAAGATGGAGACAGACTTTTTAGCAGGGTCTGTTGGGACAGGCCAAGGGGTGATGGCTTGAAACTTAAAGAAGGAGATTTAGACTAGATATAAAGAAGAAATGTTTTACACTGGGGGTGGTGAGAGCCTGGCCCAGGTGGCCCAGAGAGGTGGGAGATGTCCCAGCCCTGGAACCATCCCAGGTCAGGTTGGACAGGATTCTAAGCAACCTCATCTAGTTGCAGATGCCCCTGATGACTTTTGAAGGTCCCTTTCAACCCAAAGCATGCTATGAATCTGTGAAAACCTCTGTTTTTATAACCTTGATTAAAAGAGTTGCAAGTTACTGAGTGAAGTCTCCAGGAAGCAGCAAAACACCCAGTCTTTTTATTCCAACATTTATTTTAGTATAGAAGGCACTTACAATACAGAAAGGGGGGAAAAAAAGAATTATAATAGGCACCAAAAGAGAAGTTAGAATTAAAATGACAACAACCCAGTTCAGCAGACAAAAGGAGCACCCTTCCCTGGTAACAATACAGCACACAGAAATGAAGCTATTGGTGACTACCTTTTTAAACAGTTAGGGCCTTTTTTTTTTTATTTAATACAAAAAAGATTAAAAGCTGTTCTACTGTGAACTGACATGAAGAAAAAGAAGAGATCCCTCCCACAGCCCTGTAGAAGGGTTTAGGGGTTGGTAGTGTTGGCAAACACTGGGTCCTTCAGCTCCGGCACTGGAGAAGGTCCTGGTACATCTCAATGAGGTGAGCAGCCTCTCTCTGCCCAGAAAGCACAGCACCATGAGTTGTGGAATAATACTTCCTGTGTGTAGCCTCCCCTGAAAACATCACCTGCATTGGCTGGAGAGGATGAGAAGAGCAATAAAACTCAGCAGTGCTCACTGGAAAGCAGATGTGAGGTGAAAAGAGACAAAAAAAACCCCACCACAAACCCACAAGCTTTCTGTGCCCTCCCACACCCCCATAAGCATCACTGAACCTCAGGGGTTTTAGTGCTAGTTCTCAACATCCCAACGTGGTGCACCATGGGGACAGGCACAGGAGATGCAGGGTAGCATAAAAGGGTAGATTTTGGGTAGGTACTAGGAAGAAGTTCTTCACTGTGAGGGTGGGGAGACACTGGCACAGGTTGCCCAGAGAAGTTCTGGATGCCCCAACCCTGGAAGCATTCAAAGCCAGGCTGGATGGAGCTTGGAGCAGCCTGGTCTAGTGAAGGATGTCCCTGCTGGCTGCAGGAGGGTTGGACTAGATGATCTCTAATGGTGACTTCCAACCACTAACCCCCAGGATCAATCATTCTATGATTCCTGTGCTGCACACCATTACATGGTGGGGTCAGGCTCTGGATGGTGGAGATAAAGTGGGCAGATGCTTGAAGGCTGCATATTCATCAGCCACTGGCTTTGGGTGAGGACACATGACCCTGGCTGATAGGTTGAGCTTGCCTTAATGTGTGACCACTCCCCAGCTGAGCTGTGGTAACTAGCTCCATGTGTGCTCTTGCTCTCTCTGCTCTATTCAGAAAGGAAAGGCAGTGTCTGAGGAGCAGATTCATTGTCCCCTGCCAACACATGAACCCCCCCCCAGCCAAGGACTGGGGCCTCCCTCTCACTCTGCTGCCAACACAAAGATTTCCTAACATGCACCTCTGACACATTCAGACTGAGCTGTTAGCAGGGGTGGTGTATTTAAGGTTCCATAGTTAGACTGTGGTGTAAACCAGGATGTGTTTTCCTAGGGAATTCTCAACTGGTCAAGAAAGCTAAATGGTCCTTACATGCAGAGACCAGAATTCCAAAAGCCATGCTTTGGAATTCACTGATTGATTTCAAAGAGAGCTGTGGGATTCCCTGAGATGTTGGGGTTCCAAACATTACAGGTAAAATCCTATTATGCAGAATCCCAGAATACTAGGGGTTGGAAGGGACCTCTGGAGATTATCTAGTCCAACCCCACCTGTCCCAGTAGGGTCACCTAGAGCAGGTTGCACAGGATGGCATCCAGGTGGCTTTGGAATGTCTCCAGAAATGGGAGACTCCACCATCTCCTTGGGCAGCCTGGGTCAGTGCTCCACTATGTGTCCAAAGTTAGGGTTAGGGTTATAGAAATGGGAAACCACACTCCTGGAGACCCAACCAGAGATTGTCTCTCCCAACCTCCCTGCAAAAAACCCATTGCCCAGTGCCATGGTAGCCTTCTTGTCCCAGAAGTGATCTGGGCTGTACTTACAGCAGTTTTGGAGCTTTCAGCATAAGGCAGTGGTTTAGCAAGTTTCTCCACATCAGCCCCACTGGACCCAACCTGGGTGTAAGAGTAAGAGCCACGGAAGTTGGGATTGCTGCCCCAGGAGGACCGCAGGATCCGGCGAGGTTTTGGAATGTTGGGATTCCCTGGGTGGAAAGCAGAAGACAAAAAGACTCTGTCTGAGAGAACACATGCCAAAGGCTGTGTGAGGTGAGGAGTGGCACATGGTCATCTGGTTAACTGAAAATACAGAATCACAGAATCATTAGGGTTGGAAAGGAGCCTCAAGATCATCTAGTCCAACCGATAGCCCTACACTACTCTTAGCCCTAAATCATCCCCTGAAGAAACACATCTATCCTCTTCTTAAAAACCTCCAGGGATGGTGACTCCACCACCTCCCTGGGCAGCCTATTCCAATATCTAACCACTCTTTCAGTGAAGAAATTCTTCCTAATGTCTAACCTAAACCTACCCTGGCACAGCTTAAGCCCATTCCCTCTAGTCCTGTCACTAGTCACAAGGGAGAAGAGGCCAACACCCGCCTCCCTAGAATGGCCTTTCAAGTAGCTGAAGAGAGCGATAAGGTCTCCCCTCAGCCTCCTCTTCTCCAGGCTAAACAACCTCAGCTCCCTAAGCCTCTCCTCATAAGGCCTGTTTTCCAGACCCCTGACTACCTTAGTTGCCCTTCTCTGCACCCTCTCTAGTAGCTCAATGTCCTTCCTAAACTGCGGTGCCCAAAACTGCACACAGTACTCGAGGTGTGGCCTCACCAGTGCCATGTACAGTGGCAAGATCACCTCCCTGCTCCTACTGGTCACACTATTCCTGATACATCCTAGAAGAGCCTCCAGGAAAGAGGCCCTAAAGCAGAGGTGTAAGTTGTAAGTAGCTGTGGAACAGAAATAACATCCCTGTCTGCATCCACAGGTCCTGTGCCTGCTTCAGACCCTGACTTTGCAACACCTCAGCATGTGCAGCCTGAGATGAAGATGATCCAAAGTCCCTCACTTTCTTCACCAGGGCTTACAGAGGGAGACATCCAACTGTAAGGGTCAGTTAACCACTGCCTTACAGAATCCCAGCATGGTAGGGGTTGGAAGGAATCTCTGGAGATCACTTGGTCCAACCCCCCTGCTAAAGCAGGGTCACCCACAGCAGCTTGCCCAGGATCACCTCCAGCTGGGCTTGGAATATCTCCAGAACAGGAGACTCCACAACCTGGGCAGCCTGGGCCAGGGCTCCAACACCCTCACTGCAAACAACTTTCTCAGTTTCTGCTCAGGTGTCAACTCCTGGGTTCCAGTTGGTGTGCAGTGCCCCTTGGCCTGTCTCTGGCCACCACTGAGCAGAGTCTGGCCTCATCCTTTTGCCCCCAACCTTTAGATATGGATAAGCATTGAGCAGATTCCTTCTGGGTCTGCTCTTCTCCAGGCTAAGTAGCCCCAGGGCTCTCAGCCTTTCCTCCTGCCAGAGCTGCTCCAGTCTCCTCAGCATCTTCCTAGCCTCTGCTGGAGTCTTTCCAGTAGTTCCTTGTCTCTCTTCAACTGGGAAACCCAGAATTTAGCCCATTATTTAGTCCTACTAAACAATTATTTAGTCATACCTTTAATTCCTTAAAATATGGAGCAGGTTATCTCCCTGGTTCAGCTACTGGTTTTAGGAGTCTTATTTGTCAACCAGAACTATGAAAGATAAGGCTGAAACACAGAGCAGAAGCACCTGGTGGCTTGTCAGAGCACACTGTGAACACTTTCTAACCAGTAACCCCCAGATCAAAAGATGGCACAGACAGGCAAAGAAATATACCCCAGAAACAAAACACATCCTACAACTGAATGTTGTTTCAGGAGTAAGAACTGAGCACAACAAAGCTTCTCAAACAGGCTCCCCCAAGAATCTTCAAAGCAGCAATGCCTGGGATGGAAGTGAAAAGCCCAAGAGAGTCTGAGAACAAGAAGCTCTCAGATGCATCAAGGAAGCAAGTTCTCATGTTTTATTTTTAAGGGCTGTGGGAAAAACCCAGGAGAAAACACACACCATGAAAGCTGTTAGACAACACACCACCACCCAGGGCCCAAGCTGTCATCCATCAGATAAAAGCAATCCCACAATGTGTTTCCAAATAAAAGGAGTCTCTGGTGCTGCTTCTGTGGCTGGTGCATGTTCTCCTGGCCTACTGTCAAGGCACCAAGAAGATTTTCACTGCAGTAAGTAAGATGTTGATAGAAAGAGGATTAACATTAGGAACCCACAGTGTTACAAGTGATGAGAAGAGGGCTGGGCAGCCTGCAGGTAAGGCCACAAATCTGCTAAAGGACTGAGATTGGTTAACCAAAAGAGCCTGTGGAGTCACCAGCCCCATCAACAAGTGTATAAAGCCAGCAACAGAGAAATGGTTCAGACTGGTAAAAGCAACAGCCCTGTCCCTCTTTCCAGTGTCTCCCATGGATGACCTTGTGCTGTGTACACAGGCAGGTAATCAGCAGCCTTCCCACCAGGGAATTCCTCTTCAGGTAGCATCTAGATCACCAGGGAAATCACAGCACAGCAACACAAAGCATGAGGCACTAGGCAGATGGTAGAGAAGCCAGCTGCCAGCATGGAGCAGGGCTGAGGAGCCTGGAAACATTAAAACACAGCTCCCAGGAGCACTGCTAGCCTCCTTCTCCAGCACCACACTGTGTGCTGCACATGTACCAGCTCTCAGGAGCAACTTTAAGGTTCTCCAGCACATCAGACCATGTGAGCACTACCTAAGTGTCCACTGTCCAACCACTGTCCCCCTGTGCTTCTGCATTTATGTACCTTGTCATTTGAGGAGCTGTTTCTGAGAGAAAAATCAGGGGACCTTCATTTCTGCTGCACAGAGAGAGGAGAGGAGGAGCTCAGAGAGGAACATGTAACATAAGGTGTGGTCCTCAACTGTTGTTTGCAAGACAAACACTCCAAAGACTGTGAGGGCCACACTCCTTCAAGGAACATATTTAATTGGACTTTCTTAATCTGCTTTTAAATAGAGAAGTACAGATGTGCCTTGGCCTACAGATAAAAGTAACAATTAATACAGATGTGGAAATAGCTAAGTTTCCACTGTCCAAAGAGAGATTAAAATGGCTAAAGCATGATTTTAGCCTTCACCAAAGGAGGAAGGCATGCATCTTTATGCCACAAATTTATACTTGTGAAGCTATGGAAGATAACTCCATGTGCTTCTAATAATTCCATCTTTATTCAGCCACTGGGAGATGTTGCTACATAAATTTATTGGTAATGTGGCTGATTGTGAGATGGGATAATCATCAAATCAGCTCACTGATCTAAATTAAGACACTCAAATTTAATTGCCTACCTGAGAATTAATTGCCTACCTGCCTATCTAAGACCCCATCAAGGCCAACAGACATCTGCAGTACTACCCACACATGGGTGTCTATTCTACAGCCACCAGAGAGACATTAGGGTATCTCAGGCATATAAATGGGGCTGAACCTAAAAGAAATCTGTTCCCCTGTAGAGAAATAGCTGGAGGACAGGGAGGACAACTCAGGGCATCTCCAGCCACAGCCTGACAAATCAGTGAGTCCTTCAGAAAGGAGCAGGGCAATTACTGGCCTCTGGCTTCTGACACATGGAGCTTAGCCACCACAGAAACCAGAGCAAGACATGGAACTGTTCAAAGGCATCTCTTTTAATCAGATTTAGAGGACATTGATCTCCAGCCCTCCAGCTGGAAAAAGCACACAATGGTCCTTAGGTTAGAACAATCCTGGAGCTTGTTGCAGCACAGCCAGAGACTCCACAGCACCAACCTCCACGTGAAATTTAAGGTCACAGTGGCAGATCATCTCCTCCCAGAGAGAAACTCTCAGGGTGAAGCAACACTGAGTCTGAAACAGTGGTTTTAACATAGGTCTAACAGACTCTGAAGCCAAAGCAAAGGCCTCTACCAGCAATGGACTGAGAAAACACAGCTGAAGATGGGAACTCACCTGGTAAAGCAGTACTTCTTTTGTAGAAGAGTAAGAAAGCAGAACGTGGGGGATTTTCCACCCAGTACATGAAAGCTACAGAAGGCAAAGTGAACATTAAAAGGCTCACTCTACCTACTTTCATTACTGACTGTAAGGCTCTCTCTGTACTCAGTAGAGAAAAGCTTCTTCAGAAGATGTCACAGAGCACCAAGTAAGGTGTGGAAGTCTTTCTTTCCACTGAGCTTAGGAAATCCTCATTTTCCAACTCTGTCAGCTGACTTCCATGAAGTTGGGTGGTGGGAAACACTGTAAAAGCTGGGTTTGGTGGTGCTCATTGCACCAGAGGAGTCCAGACTTCTTCAGAAATGACTACAGCTAGGTCACAGGCAGAAGGCTGCTTTGTGTCCCCCACCTCAACCATTCTCTAGCTGACCTAACCCACTCTCACTCTCCCAAGGAGCCACATTAGTGGAGAAGACAGTAGGTGCATGGAGAGCTGAGTGTGGTGCTGTTGTTTCAGCCCAGCAGCCACCTGGCCCAGATTAGTCTTGAGGTATTGCTGCTCCTGTGAAGCTGCTGGGGAAAATGGAGCAGGGGTAGCAGGACAAAGCCAACTACCTCATTAAGGCCCTTGTGGAAGAGCTGTGAAACAGTTTTCTACAAACTAACAGGCAGAAAGTGGAACAGGTCATGTTGTGTAATGGGTGCTCCAAGAACAGGATTTCTTCTCTCAGTTTCAAGCAGCTGAGAGGCCACCTCTCAGCTTATGCACAAAATGTTGATGGCAGGCCAAGGCTCTGATAAATTCAGTCTGAACTTCTCCAGGGTTAGATAACCTCAGCAGAAGGCTGAGGTAGAGCTCACACTGCTGGAGCATCTGATGGACAGTGACCAGGTGCAGTATCAGCTGGAACAGCAGCTGCAGCACATACCAGTGACCCAGTGCCAACATATTTCCATCCTGGGAGGAAGAGAGGAACATCCAACACATGCAAACAACAATAACAGTGAAGGAGCCCAAGAAAGAAGAGGGAAAGTTTACTCCCCTTTGCCAAACTAAGAAAGACCCAAAGCCCCAAATTCCCATGGATGAATCAAGCTGCTTTGTTGGGTTTTTTAGTTAAAAGCCAATATAAAAGGTCTTAAGCAAGAAGATCTTCAACAAACAAAGTTGTTTATGCACTCTGGGAGATCTTAATCATGGGACTCACCTCTAGAATTGCATAGCATACATCTAAATCTTGGAGTACACTACACTTAGAATTGCTTAGAATCATGTCTAAATCCCAAATCCTTGTTTCAATACAGCCAGTGAGTGAAATCACTCTTTACTTCAGCACTGCTACCTTACACTTGAACTTAGTGTCTTCCCATCAGAGGATGTCTCAGAACTCCACAGACACAAAACCCCCTCTCTTTGGGAAGGTGTGCAACCTCCAGAGAAGTGGCTGCAGACAAACCAAGGCCCAACTTGTTCAAGTGTTCCTACTTCTAGTGATTTCATCTTGGATCTGCTCAGTATAATGCACCTAAGATCAGTCTTGCTCCCCCTGCTGCCTTCAACATGCTGTGTGCTCAAGTCAACATGAAATCTGTGAAGGTTGAAGGTTTGATCAGGAAGGTTGAGGTGAGGTATCCAGAAAAGGGGAACTCTCAAGATCAGTGGATGCTTTGAAATTTAGCCAGTGGGATTTCCATATAGCCTCATGTTGAATGGAAGTCAGGGATGTGATTCAGCCACCAGCTCTCAGCCAATCTGAACAGGTCCAACTCCACCAGCTCTAGAAGAGCTATGCTGCTTTCCACAGCTAAGATCAGTCCTCAGGAGCACTGAGTCCAACAGCTCCAGCTGCTGAAGAGTTACTTGTGATTAAATAAAGCAGAGGATGTAGAATCCCCAAGTGCTTCTGCCCACCACTTCCTACGCTGGTTATCAGCCCCCCCTGTATAAATAGCTTTTGGGCACACCCAAGCAGGAGGTGGAAGCACACATAACTCCCATTCAAAGGGAGAGAAAATGCCAAAGAACTAAAAATGACTGCAGTGCATTTCCTTCCTGGTGGCTATCCAACACCCCAGCCCCGCTCTCCAGCTCTTCTCCCCCCACCAAAGGACCCAGAGCACAGCTAACCTGTAAATTTACGTAGCATTTCGGTGCAGGTTTCTGCCACAGTTTCATCATCACACTTCTCCATAATCAAAGCCTCTTCTCCACAGATCCAGCCACTCAGGACATGGCCATACCTCTCTGGTGGGTAGAGGACATCAAAGCTGCAGATCTTCTTGTACCACAACTCCTCGGGGTAAGTCAAGCTCTCACTCTCTGCCTCATCTTCCCAGACAAACTGGATGCTGTTGCATTCAGAGCTCCAGAAAGGCTCTTCAAACTCCAGGAAGATCTTGTCAGTGGTATTGATGCCTAGCTTCTCAATGGCCATCACCTTCTCCTCAGGCAAGCGGGGATGAAACAGGCTCTCGTGGCGCTTCTTCAAGACTCCCAGGGACACGGTCACAATGACATGGTCAGCTGGGATGAACTCACAGTCCTCACACTCTACAAAGACATCAGAGCCCTTGTCCTCCTCAGGGAGGTCACTGTTGTGGTCAGCCACCCTCTCAATCTCCTTGCTGACCGACTGGTTCCAGTGGATGCACTTGACCGGCTTGCGGAGCTGAATGACGGAGTCGGGAATGGAGCGGGCCAGAAGCTCCACGATCTTAATGAAACCACAAGGAATGATGTGATGAGCCCCAGGGATCTCGGTCCATTCCCCAAATTCACTGAGTGAGACCTCATCCATGCTGTGGGAGCTGCTCTCACAACTCTCTACCTAAGGAAAAACAACACAAAAGCAACATTGCCACAGAGCAACTCATAGGAAGAGTCTGGAGAGTAAGTCTTGTGAGGAGCAGCTGAGGGAACTGGGGTTGCTTAGCCTCGGGAAGAGGAGGCTCAGGGGAGACCTTCTCACTCTCTACAACTCCCTGAAAGGAGATTGGAGAAAGATGGGGATCAGTCTCTTCTCCTGGGTTACCAGAGACAGGACAAGAGGAACTTGCCTCAAGTTGCATCAGGGGAGGTTTAGGTTGGGAATTAGGAGAACTTTCTTCCCAGAAAGAGTTGTTAGACATTGGCACAGGCTGCCCAGGGCAGTGGTGGAGTCACCATCCCTGGAGGGGTTCAAAAACCATCTAGATGTGGGACTGAGGGCCATGGTTTAGTGGCATGCTGGGGATAGGTTGATGGTTGGACCTGATGATCTCAGAGGTCTCTTCCAACCTTGATGATTCTGTCATACTGCCACAGCACAACACTGCAAGGGCACAGAGGAGCTGCACAAGCTGAGAGTCCTGAATCCCACTCTAAAGCCACACTATTTTTGCTAGTAAAGAAGTGTTTGGCCATAGGGCCCTGACCAAATCAATCCTTAGCCTTCCTTCCAACCAGAAAAACCATTTTGTCATGGTAACAAGCTGCATCAGCTTTGGCTGCCTCAGCCACAGTTGCATCATCCAGAGTTCAGAGATGATGTCTTTGCTTCTGCATGAGTCAGGGTCACAGTTCTGACTGCTTTCTATCATTGAAAACCCACTTCACTGGCCAGGGGCCTGCTGCTTGGTGCTGCTGTGACAGAAGCTGGGGCTATGTTAATCAGATGCTCTTTCCAATGTTAACAAATGTTCCCACGAGGAGCCACAAAAAACTGTTGGCAGCTATTTCTGCTGTCTGCAGCTTTCAGCATGCTGTCAAACAGGCAGCAAGCAGCAAGCTGACAATCTGCTGGAGGTGAGAGGACTCAGCACAGGAGGAACTGAAGGAGACAGTAAAAGGAAATGCCCACACGTGAGACACTTGCATTTGATGCACTTGTTGGGATTATCAAAGGTCTAGATTTGGGACCTGTTGGTTAATGTTTGCAGGAGTATTAGGCATAGCTGTGGTTTCCAGCAGCCCCTGGAACAAAGGCAGGATGTTTGGTCTGTCTTGTGATAAGTTTCTAAGGATAATACTGATGCATGGGACACAATGATCTCAATATCTTCAAATCATCACAGTCAGAATGATTCACACACTAATTCTGCAAGTATTTTAGGCAAAGGGAACATGACTACTCCTTGCCTTACCCTTTGGCCAGTTTTCCAGGTCTTTCCACACTTTAATGACCATGTTTGAAAGCCTGGCAAGCCTAGACCTTCTCCCAGTGGAGCATCCTGGTGCAGGGCTAAGATGTCAAGCAAACAAGTCAGTGTTGTACTCTGAGTTCACAGGTTGCTCCTGTGCCTGTACTGACAAACAGGTGGTTGCCTCTTCCTGGTCACTGCCCAATGACTCCAGTGAGAACTAAGCAGGCACAACTTCTGGCCCAGGTCACCAGCAGGTAGGTCATGAAGAAGACACTCTCCAACACTCACCCAGGGTCAGTTCTGCTGGCTCACCAAGCAAACCCTGCACCCTAGGTCACCCAACAAATCACTCATCCTGCTTGGATGCTCCAACAGGACATTCCACATTGTGAAGGTAAGAAACAGGGATGGCCACTGGATTCTTTCAACCAGGAAGGAAAAATGCCAGGGGAGAAAAACAGGCAACTATTTGTCTCAGGATTGCCTGAGACACCAGTTAATCCCGACTCTCTCAGCAGCCACTCTGATCTGATAGCCTTAAGTATCAGAAGCTTTGTTGTTCTCAGGTATTTACACATGAGAAGGGATTTGCAAGACTTGCAGAAAAGTCTCTGGCTGTGGCAACCTGGAGCAATCACAGAAGTAACCACCAGGAGAACCAGAGCAGTATCAGATGACTAGCATTGTCTGTGTGGGTGATGCTCCATGGATAACACAATAAGTAGTCTTTACATGAGGGGTGTGGAGACACCCTGTGATACAAGCTCTTGGGTCAGGACACTGAGGTATCAGAACAGCACTCAGGATGCCTGTGTACAAATCTCTGCTTTATCACAGATCTCCTGGGAGACTCTTTAGGTCTTTTACTTGTCTCTGTTTCAGCTTGCCACCTGTAAATAGTGAAGACCATACACCTACCCACATCAGAGTGCTGCTTGCCTCTCCCCTGCCTCATTTCATAAGATAAATCATTATAATTGAAATAGGAATGACTGCTACACTTTCCTGTTGGAGTGCCTGATGCAGCATGAAGTCCTCATGCCAGAGACCTCACCTAGACCAAGCCATCAAGGAGAGAAAAAGAGGCAGAGAAGCCACGAGGAAAGATGATTAGGACCTGGGTTTGTAAAATCTACCTTTGATTTTATTGCTTTACCTTCCAAATGCTTTCCAGGGACTACTTCAATAAACTACTAGTTACATTTCTTCTGGTCTCTGAGATATGGACAGAGGCAGAAGGGAGCAAAAGACCCTTAGGGAGGACCACAGAATCCCAAGTGTAAGGCACAAGACATTACTAGAAGAACCTGACAGCAGAGTAGCTTCAGGTGGTAAAAAAACATTAAATCACACCAGAAAAGTTAAGAGGGCCTAGGAAAACCCCTTCTAATCAGAAAGGTGGAAGTTTAAGGCAAGAATAAGAACAAAAAACAAGAGTAAAGGCATTATTTCTTGCAGCCCACCATGTCTGGATCCACCTCAAGATGGCAACATAAACACAAACTGCCCCAGCTGCAGGAGACCACAGAAAGCAACTCCCCAGTGATGGGTAAGGCTTAACCAAGTGTCAGAGGTTCAAGATTTGTCTGCTGTTAGTTAAAACAAAAGGAAAAGCAAACCCCAATGATGAGACACACACACACACACCTTAAGGTACTGCTGGATCATGGCTAGTTTCAGCCTCTTGATGGCCTCTGTGTCATCTGGATCAGCCTTGACACGCTTGCGCACTACGTCCCGTGTGAAGACGCCCACACTGTTCTGGCTCTCAGCATTGACTGGTTTACCTCGTTGGAAGAACTCCTGAGTCAGGTTATAGACCTGCCAGAGACAGGACAGAAAGGTGGACAATGTGATACAGAGCAGAATCCCAGCCCCAAGCAGGATGCTTTCTCCTCCAGCCAAACCCAGCACGTTCAGATCACCTTCTCCTGCCAGCTTGAGGGACCAGCGTTGGCAGTGTCGTGCCCACGTCCAGTGGCACCCACAGGTATGCTGGGCAGAAGGCAGCACCCAACACTTCCCTCCAGGCAAAGAGAACCACCCTTACTCACCTGCAACAGCCTAGTTACTATTAAGTCATTAAGTTACAATTAAGTCACTCTGTAATTGGAGCATAATAAACAGAGCAGGAGCAATCACACCAGAAGAAAATGAGTGGAACTGGTGAGGACAGCAGAGAACTGCAGACACTGACTGGGACACAGCCTTTCCAGACAGGAAAGGTGGAGACCAATCCCCTACATGAAATGAAGCAAAGGCAAGGACATAATGCCTTCTCTGTTCCCCAACCAAAACCAACCCAAAGCTCTTTGGCAGTTCCAACATCTCACAGTTCTCAGGTCTGCTGACTTCTGAGGCCCAAAGCACTTCCAACAAGCAGAAGCTGCCTAGACCTTGCGTCAGCATAATGCAGCTCAGCTTGCATAAGCTGATTGCACACTATAAGCAGCTAATGCATTCACAAGACAAGCAAAGCTGTGTTAAAACCCAGCTACCACTTGGCCAAAAGGCTAAGTGAGCCATGGGGATGTTTTTATTAACCATTGTATTCTTCACTGCCCAAGAGAGAGAAAAGAGCAGAAATGCACATTCTCTGTGCTGTAAACATCAACTCAAGTCTTTCCTACATATGTGATCCCATTGATTAGACAGTAGGGAAGTAAAATGACCATTGGGATTTATTCTTTTTCCTCAGAATCCCTGTTATGTCCTTGCTTTTCTCTTCTTGGAGGTGCTGAACTATCTGATGAAGAACAGAAGGCAAAGCTGTTGTAGGTAAGAAGCAAGAGGAGACAACAACAAGTCCTACATTAAGAGAAACACTGTCACAATAAAAGAATCAAAAAGATGCTTAAAATGATTTCTTTAATGTACATATGCAGCAAACATATCCCACATTAGAAACTATGAAATAGAGTCACTGTAAGTCCCACTTAGGGTGAATTTCCAATGAAGTAGGAGCAGAAGTGTATTGTCTGAAGTTGTATTTACCAAGTCTTTCCTTCTCCAGGCAGGAAACTGCTCACAATAATAGAAAGCATCCTCATACCCACAGGAACCACCTCTGAAGTCACTGGGAGCAGGCATTTGTGAGACATGGAAACACATTCTCCTTCAATCATTCCATCACAATGTGATGACAGAAGTGTTCCTGAGAGAGTTCAAGTGGGCTTCAGTTCAAAGAGCCTGGTGAAAGGCAGCATCAAGAACCACCTGAAAGGTTCTACTGATTGTCTGGTTCAGCCTCCAAAATATCCATGCATCCAAACTGAGAGCATCATAAGCAAGGAAACCCACACCATCCACAGTCCAGACTCAGCTCCAGATAGACTGCATCAACTCCCAGCTCCTTCCACTGACAAACTCACAGCCCAGCACAATAACTCAAATCATTTCTCACACTAAAGCTCCTCTGGGTTTGGGCAGAAAATTGGCCCTGGAAGCCTGTCTGCAAGAATCATGAGCAGAAGCAAAAGGTGCAGACTGCTTTCAGCTCTAGGGCCTCCAACATAAGATGGACCTGTTGGAGCAGGTGAAGAGAAGGCTACAGAGATGACCAGAGGGATGGAACACCTCTGCTGTGAGGACAGGCTGAGAGAGTTGGGGCTGTTGAGCCTGGAGAAGAGAAAGCTCCAGGGAGACCTTAGTGCAGCCTTCCAGTACTTGAAGGGGTCTACAGGAAAGATGAGGAAGGACTGAAACCACAGGACAAGGGGTGATGCTTTCAAACTGAAAGAAGATAGATTCAGATTAGATATAAGGAAGAAATTCTTCACTGGGAGGGTGGTGAGACACTGTCCCAGGTTGCCCAGAGAAGCTGTGGATGCCCCATCCCTGGAAGTGTTCAAGGCTAGGACAGGTGGGGCTTGGAGCAACCTGGTCCAGTGGAAGGAGTCACTGCCCATGGCAGGGGCAGTTGGAACTCAGATGATCTTTAAGGACCTTTCCAAGCCAAACTATTCTAGGATTCTGACATCTCCAGCAACTAAGCAGATTTTCCTCCCTAATTCTGAGGGTTTCCATGCAATCCTGCAGGGAAATGGGGCTGAAGGTCAGAAATTAAAGGAGTCAAGTGAATGGCCATAATCTTCTGTCTTTCTTCTGAGCAGCTCTGGAGCATCCTACCCCCAGGGTCTCTGCAGAGAACATGTGTTCCAGCAGGGATGTCCTCTCTGTCACCTACAGGCTTCCACCTACACGTGTTGACTACAGACGTGCTCCTCCACCACAGGAAGAGGCAGTCTCTTAGGAAGAACAAATCTAAATAAAGAAGTTTCTCAGCACTGAAGGAGGTCAGGAAAGCACATCCCAATCCATGCTCCTTCCTGTTAGAGTCACTGACGATCCACAGCATTGTCTTTTTCTCTCTCCTTGGCTTAAAAACTGCAGTGACTTAATCCCTGGCCAGTAAAAAGAAAATAAAAAAGCAATAAAACAAACAAACAAACAAAAAGAACAAAAAAAAAACCCAACCAAACAAAAACCCCAGAGCTAGGTCCATGGTGTTACCAGGCCAGACATCTGTCAGTGCAATAAAGGAGCAGGGAGGGTGGCCCTTTGGTCCAGCTTTCTGTGATAAGGCAAAGCAAGGAACTGGAGCT
The DNA here is from genome assembly GCA_013399015.1 of Galbula dea. Lineage (NCBI taxonomy): Eukaryota > Metazoa > Chordata > Aves > Piciformes > Galbulidae > Galbula > Galbula dea. The sequence continues at coordinate 367,851 of VWZX01008613.1, read as the reverse complement.
TAATTGGGGATGGCAGGAAGCCCAGCACAAGCTGGGGAGGGAGAAGGGTGGAAAACTTTGTCATTCTTTGGCTGCATCCCTCCTCCAGAAGCTGTGCAGCACACAGGAGAAAGCTGACAGATAACGAGGCCATTAATTAGCTGATTGTTAAAGGGAGGGTTCTTGTGAGGCAGGTCTTTAGGGACCACATCCTTACTGAAAAGCCTAAGTAAAAATAGGCACAAGAATCTACCAAGCTGGCTGATGGGACTGTGAAATTCTTGGGCAGGCAAAGCAGTGTTATTTACCACCTGCATTTAACTTGTCAAGCTCAGCACCTCTCTCCCATCCTTCCCCAGTACCTGGGAGTTGGCCTTAAATACCTCTTTGGAGAGGGAAATGAGGACTCAGCAAGGACAGAAGAGCTGCTCTGAGATGGGTTGTCCCTGTTCACATTTTCACACACAGAGACACTGAAGCTGCAGACATGACCTTCAAAGGTCATGCTCCTGTCACTTTTCTCTGAGGGTCATGCAGATATGGTATAAGAAGGCAGAGTCCCCCAGCCCCTCCAGTTATCCACAAAAAAATAACAGGCCACAAAAATGATCTGAGGGCTGGAAGCTCTCTGCTGTGAGGACAGGCTGAGAGAGTTGGGGTTGTTGAGCCTGAAGAAGAGAAGGCTCCAGGGAGACCTTAGTGCAGCCTTGCAGTACTTAAAGGATCTATAAGAAAGAAGGGGACAGACTTTTTAGCAGGGTCTGTTGTGACAGAACAAGGGCTGATGGCTTGAAACTAAAAGAGGAGATTTAGACCAGATATAAGGAAGAAATGTTCTACACTGAAGGTGGTGAGAGCCTGGCCCAGGTTGCCCAGAGAGGTGGGAGATGTCCCAGCCCTGGAACCATCCCAGGTCAGGTTGGACAGGACTCTGAGCAACATCATCTAGTTGCAGATAACCCTGCTCTCTGCAGGGGGTTGAACTAGATGACCTTTAAAAGGTCCCTTCCAAGCCAAAACATTGTATGATTCTATGATCCTTGCAGGAGTAGAGAGGAAGGTGGGAAGATTAGGAATACATGGCATAGATATCACACCCTGGGGAATCTTTCAATGACTCTGTCCCTTTCCTTTGAGGGAATGACCAAATGGACTGATGATGACCCTGACCAGCACCAGGGAATAGTCTTAAAAGAAAAATGGCTGGGGAGCTGCCCTGCCAACAGCAGGCTCAATGCCCTTTCTTATGGTGCACTGCTGAGCAACACATGGTTGGAAACTCAGGTAGCTGCTCCACAGGACTGGAGACCTAGGAGATCTTCCTCACAGGCACTGCTCAGTTTTCTAGTGCTCTCACAAAAGAGGATTCAGGTCACCTCAGTCACAAGCTCATGATGGATCTTGACTGACTTCAGTGCAGTGCAGCAGCCTCTCAGTTAAGACAGCCTCTCATAGGGACCTTTCTGCTACAGAAATGAAGAGCTGAGAGGTCTCACCACTGGCTTGCTGGTAACCAAATAAAGGCTTCTGTGAGGCATCCCTGCAGCTATTGAAAATTCAGGCTATTACAAACAAAAAGAAGCAAAACTTGTATTGATGTAGAAGAAGTCAGCCAAAAAAGATTGGACAAGTGCCTGGAAAAAAGTGTAAGGACTTTCCAAAATGAAGTAGTGAGGCAAAGCTCTGGAGGTACTGGGGTGCTGGAAGTACTGGGATGCCTTGTCATTCACACCAGCATGTACAGGAGAGGCTTCACCATCAGTGACTCCACATACCTAAGTGAAGCACTCAAAGGAGACCCTCCACACTTTGCATTCAGTAGAATTTGGGATCCAGATGACAAAATAACTGGGGCTGAAGAGATACAGATGAGAAGCAGAGCTGGAGGCACATGCTGGAGCCCAGGGCCATGGCAGCAGCTGCAGCAAAAGGAGGGCAGTGTATATGAAGTGCATGGGAAGTGAGGCAGCTGTGCAGGGAGGGCAGGCACTGAAACCCTGACAAATTTAGCCTTGTTCATTCAGGACTACATTTTCCACTGTTAATGCCAGTGCTCCATCCCTGATTAAGCCTTGCATCCATCATGTGCTTGCTGGTTGGTTTGGGTTTTTGTTTCTTCTCCAGTCAGGACAGTTTGTGTCCCAGCCTTTGCTATCTCAGCTTCTTCTAAAAGGGAAGATGCAGCCTCAGAGACACAAGGCCATGATGGTGGGATTGCTAAGGACTCACAGAAGGGGCTGGGAGCTGGAGGAATGGGAGACTCCACAAATCACAAACCAGAGATGCACCAGACAGACTCTGCAGGTGTAAACAGAAACATTCTTTGCACCTTATGGCAGGGGAAAAGGTCCCCAAATCCACACAGCTGCTGCACGTGTTCCTGGCTGCCCACCCCCTGGGGCACTCGTGTTTCATGCAGTCCTCTCTTCAGGTGAGATTTTCAGGAGATCACATAGCTCACCTCAATTCCCAGCCTTTTCTTACACAAGCCCAGGGAAGAGCCCACAGTCAGCTCTCTTAAATCACTAAAGATCACCCAGTCTGCCAGCCCCAAGAGGCTGGGACAAGAGACTCAGTCAAACCATAAGCTGCCCCTACAAGAAATTCCAACACGCTTTGAAGGCAAACAGAGAAAGCACCTCCCCAGCAACAGCAATTAGGGGTTGGCTGCTGTCCTCTTCTTGGCTGCTGTTGTCCCTTACATATTTTTTATCAGAGGGAGTAGCTGTAGCCACTTTTACAATCCAGAAATGTGAAAGCCTTCTCTGTCTCCTAGTGATAAAGATATCCTCTGGCAACGATAAGCTAATTACGTGTTGCGTCAAGAAGATTAACTTTTAATGTGTTGTTCTCTCCTGTCACTGGCTGTCCCATTTCTCCTGCATGAAAAGAAAGGGGAGAGTCACCATATTCATCATTCCCAAAACACTGGCACCTGGCTATCACCTTGATCTTATCTGCTGTATCACAAAGCTAAGCAGCTCTTTGTATTCTCTTCTCATTTTGGAGTCTGCCTGCCTCTGACACTCTCCCCCCCTTGCTGGAAATATTCCTATCATCTTTGAGACAGGAAGATCACTGAGCACTGCATGCAGTCTGGCAGTGTTCCATTTACATAAATAATGCTGCTCACAGCAGTATTTTCACTTGCTCCCCTTCTCTGTCTTGTCTACTCTTAGTTGCTGTTAATCTTGCTCCTCATACGCACACCTCACCTGTCTCTCTTCCTGCCTGGCTCTGGTTCTGTTTTCAATCCAGTAATAGGAAAAAGTTCTTCTGATTAATTATCTCCACCTGTATCTGCCCAAGAAGAATTCCCTCCCTGCCACAGGTTGCTCAATTCCTTCCATAATGAGGTTGCTTTGGAATTTCCTGCTACCCCTCTCTAAAACTGAGATGATTTTGTGCCATCCCATCACCAACTCCAGGTCAGAGAACCAGGACAGTGCCAAAGGTCTTTTCAAACTGGAAAAAAAACCCTCTCTAGTTCTGCTCCCCATTCAATTTATCCTGATTCTTTACAGGCTACAGGGACTTTTCTCTTTCTAAATGGTCATGGACTTACTGATCATGATGGCTTTCTAAATGCTTATGGACACACCTTGAAACATGACAAGATGAACCTGAACCTAGAGTTTGCTTAGCCAAGCATCAAATACTGGTGAAGATCACTGTCAAGATGAACATCTGAAGGTTTTAGGTGTGGCTACAGCCTGATGGAAATCCCAGAATCCCAGCATGGTGTGGCTTGGAAGGGATCTCTAGGGATCATCTAGTCCAACCCCCTGCTAAAGCAGGGGCACCCACAGCAACTTGCCCAGGATCACCTTCAGTGGGTTTGAATCTCTCTAGAGAAGGAGACTCCACAACTTCTCAGGACAGCCTGGGCCAGGGCTCTGTCAAACAATAAGGCTTCCTCCCCTCTCTATAACCCTCTAGAGAGATCACATTACCTGGAGGGAATCACATTACCTGCAGGACTACACATTCTGCATTGACTAAATGTACTTTGTGACAGTTAAACATGGGGAATAATTATCATTAGCTTTGGCAAACCTTCTTCTTTCTCTTCACTCTACCTAAGGCCAAATCTTCCTACTGAAAGCAGACAGAACTAATACCAATCTTTCCTATGTGTTCAACACACAAATCAGTAAGAAACTCAAAAATGAAGTTTCAGAGGGGAAATGCCTCTGAAAGAAACACTACAATGACAGCAGCAGAGCTGAGCTGAAGGTAAATTTGGCCTTTTTTGTCTAACACTGGCTCATTGCTTTCTTAGCAGAGGCTAATCTTTCCACTAAAGATGCATTTTTCACTTCCATCTCCCAGGCTTCTATTTGGTATTTTTAGGTTCTGCATCTGTAGTTGGTTGTTTGGAGGTTTTTTTCTTCTATTTGGCTCTTCTGCCACATACTGAGGCCCCCAACTACCCTGAAGCGAAGATGAACATGGAGCAAAAGAAGTTAAAATAACTTCAAATGGAAGTCCAGGCTGGTCTGAGTCTACCAGACAAGATGTTCCCTTCCTTCTGATGCAAGAAGACTTTGCAGGCCCTGCACTGACTTTGGCAGAGTGCACAGCATGCTATGGTATTTATAACTTCAAGACAATGTCACAGAACTACAATATTTAGCTGGTTGTTGCTAAGGTTTTCTGTTCTACTTTGTTTAGTAATGTGATCCCTCCTTTACCCTTTTAATTAAGTAACAATTTTCTCCAGCAAATGACTGGATCTCCCCAGCACTAGTTGCTGGAAGGGATTAAATTGATGACAAATGTGGAAAGATTGTTTTTCCTAACAACAGGGAGTTAATCCCAGGTCAGGGCCAAATAGGGCAGAGTTACACACAGAAAAACAAAGAAATTACAGACATGAGAGGTTTTCTACCTTTGCCCTGTACCTGGAACATTGTAACAGTCCCAGGGTCCCAGTGTTTACAACCTGCCCCAGCAGCTGCATACCAACCTCGTTGTATAAATCACTGAATTCTTCAACGACATCCTTCGGGATCCTCTGCCCGTTGTTGGTGAGGTGATAAGCCACCCCATTCTTGGAGTAGAGACTGATCCTCCCAACACTTCTCTCACCATCAGTTGTCTCTTCCAGTAAACCATTGTCTTCTGCTAGATGATAGACTGGGTTTCCATGTGAACCATGAATCCACGTCGCTCCCAGTTCAAAAGTGGCTTGCCCTGCAGGAGAGTAAACCAAGCAGACTCGTTACACAAGCCCAGTTTTCTGACAGCATCTCACACTCAACCCTACATAAAATGTACCTGTGCAAAACCAGAGCCATTGCTCAACCTTTTGAACATCACTTAAGTGAGCTTTCTCTGTGTTCTTCAAACCAGTCCTTCAGGATACAAGTTTAGACAGTGCTGGAAGGATGAGATGTTTGCAGTGAAGATGCAGCCCAGTGACACACCTCTGATGTGTAAGGTGAATTTCAGACTCTTCTAGGGTCCCAGTTCTTCTAGGTTCCTGGTTCTTATCATGGGTGTTGCTAGCTCCTCTATCTCTGCTACTTGGCCCTTCTAAACCATCTTCTCTAAACCTGCACTTAAGAACATGACCAGAAGTAGAGACTGCCCTGCTGGTATTGCAGCACAAGTCATGTACCGGCGAAGGGAGCGTGGGAAGGAAAAGAGCTGTAAGAAGTCATACTGTGCTACCACAAAAAGGACACATAAGGATACTTACATAAATATTTAAGTTGTAGGGGCAGAATTGAGTACCTAAAGACTTCAAATGTCCACTGTATTCAGGAGGAGGGGATGGATACCCAGACACAGGAAGAAAAGCATCTACAGCAGGGAGATATAGGAAAAAATTGGGATTGCCCTGGGACAGCAACACTGTCCTGCACACTGAACCTTACCCTGTGATTAAATGTGTTATTTACAAACACACCTCAGATTAACCACAATACAACAATGCATTTCCATCCCCCAAATGAGCAGACCAGTTATATTTTACTGTTTATGCCTTTGAAAATTTAAATCAGGTTTGTTAAATAGATGCACCATCAGGTTCCACAGCAAATGCATTTAGTCTTCATCATCTCTGCTCTCTGCCTGCAAAACACAAAGAATTTGGCCAGCCCCACTCTCTCCCTGCCTCACAGATAACAGGGTTTGCACCAGGGCTCTGATACTACAGGGAGATGTTCAGCAGCTGAAAGGAGGTGCTAAACATTAGCTTGGGTCCTCTCCTCCCCCTCCATTTTTACAGATTCTCCAAAGTTCAAAGCTGACTGTTTTAAAGTCTGGGGCAGCTGTGCCCTCCCAGCATCCCAGCCAACACCATGCTGCACAGCTCACTCTGCAGAGGTGTGTGAATGCCTGATTAAGTGGGAGAGTTAATAGGATTCTGCTTAATGAAGAAAGGATCATGCAGTTACCAGTCATGACATCCTGTTTAACATGTAAATATACGCTCAGACAGGAAGACACTGCAGCACTACACTGGAATACAGTCAAGTTCTACAGGTGAAAGCTCCAAGGAGTGCTGGTCTTCAGTTAAGACACTTGCCTCCACTTATCTTGTTTTTCAAGCAGCCAACCACCTCATCATTCAGGAGCATGCTGATTGCCCTTCAAAATATGCATTCCAGGGCCAGAGAGGGAAAGGTTTCTACGTGCACCTAAACCAAAGCATGTGCTTCAGAGTCTGAAGCACCAAGTCACAAATGTGTGGATATTTAAGGCACCACAAACTCCAACATGCTCCCAGGACACCCAGCCCAGAGGAAATGACTGCTATAGGTTGGCAGCCAAAGGTACAAAGCTCATAAATACTGCATGTGGCAGTCACCTTGTTAATGCAATCCTCCTGCGAGTCATCACATGCCAGATCAGCAGCAGGAATACTGCCTCCTGCTTTATGTCAGGAGCTTGCTCCTTGCTACACTAACAAGCCTCCTGCACATAGCTCTTATTTATGGGGCACCTGATCCTTGAAAGAAAACAACTATGCCAGCAGGTCCCGTTGTATTGCTGCTCAGAAACAGTTATGATGTGTTCCAAGTTCTCCTGGCTTCAGTAGCTGTGTGGAATATAAGCAAATACCAACAAATTAAAAAGAGTCATTCTTGCCTGTTGTAATACTTGGACACTCACTATCATCACTACCAAGCAGATAAGCCAGTTGTTACCTAGTGTAAGTAACATCATAAATTATTTTCAAGTGTAATGTTAAATTCTATCTTTTCAAGCAGAGAGAGTTCATTTAGTTTTCAGGGCCTTAAAAGATTTTGGTTTCAGTATTAATCTACTTTGAATGAATCATTCAATACAAGAAAAAAAGAGAAAAAAATTCTGCTTCCTATTCTGTGAATATAATTACTGAGGCACAAGCAGCACACCAGCAACCTTCCAAAGGTACACACAGGTTATGGATCACAGAATCTCAGGATCCCAGCATGGTGGGGGTTGGAAGGGACCTCTGGGGATCATCTAGTCCAACCTCCCTGCCAAAGCAGGGTCACCCACAGCATCTTGCCCAGGATCACCTCCAGCTGGGGCTGGAATCTCTCCAGAGATGGAGACTCCACAAACTCCCTGGGCAGCCTGGGCCAGGGCCCTGGCATCCTCACAGGAAAGAAGTTTTAAGTATCAAGCCTTCTGAATGCGCACAGGAACTTCCCCATTTCCCTTTGCAGCCCTGACTATTCCTTGAGCATCCTGTCATGAAATACCTGCAGTGGATGCAATTGTTACAGATCATGCACATTACAATCCACAACCACAGAAACCCTCTGCCTCACCTGTGCTACAGATGATGAACCACACCTATTCCCCTGTGCAGTTCAGGGGAAATACTCCAGTCTCATGCTGAAGACCCAGAATAATCACCAAAACACTTTTAACAGTGTTTTGCAAGCTGTAGCCAGTTCTAAGAATGAGCAGGTCTTGCATGCCCTAGGTGCAATCTTGCTGCACCAGAAGAAAGCACAGCTAAGGACCATGCTGCCCTTTTGCCCTCATACCAGGGAAGAGGGAGCTTCAGAGTATGTGCTGCTTCTGAAGACCTCACCCACCCAATAGAGCTCCAAAATTGTTGGGCTAAAGGGCATGTGCATCTGCAAAGCAATAAAGGGGCCAGAGCATGGGACCCACCTTGGGAGAGAACTGCATTCCAGACTCTCAGTGTCACAGCTTGCTGAAGACACAAAAAGATGGACAGCCTGTAGTTTTAAGAAAGGTACTAAAAGATCAAGCCTTTGGATTCCAGTCCTCTGCTCTGCAAAGAACAGCTAGATCTACAGACTGCAAGATCTTCACCAGACTCCAAAGCCTGCTCTTGTCTTTTCTTGTCATGTTAAGAAGTGTTAATGAACAGGAGAGAGATTCCCAGCAAAGGCAAAGATGTGAGCAACTGGTGAAGGTGTCCAAAGGTGAGTGAACTGGTTTCAATACTAGGACAACCAAACTATTTCACAGATGCACTGCCAAAATGACAGATCACTCCCTGAAGACTTCAGGTCTTTAACACTTCCCTCCTCTCACAGACACGATCCAGGATATTTTTAATGCAGTGTATTATGAGTCAAGGACACACTTCCCATTCCAACCTCCATGCCAAGTCTCAGCAGAATGTAAAGTGCCCTATTCAAACCCTGGAGATTAGATTTGTCCAACTGCCTTTTCATTCAGTTCCCTTCTGAAAGGTTCATAGGACACTGATGTTTATTTAGTGCAGGGAGTTTGTGGAGTAAAATAGAGTAAGTGATGTGAGGCCCTGACAAAGAGAAAGAAAGGAGGGCAGCAAGAGGTGAGAGTTAATAAATACAGAAAGAGAGATCAGAAACAGAACTAGTTAATTGAAATCAGGAAGGCAATTCAGTAAAAGTGAAGAGCTTTTCACCTCCTGCAGAGAAGAGACAGGCAGTGCCCTGCTAGATACCAGGGAAATTTTCCACTGACTACTGTGCAGCAAAGGGCAACATTTGTTCCAGTCCTTTTGCATTTAGAGACTTTACAAGCCCTTCCAATCGACAGGGGATTAAAATATCCAGTGTCTGCACCTTTCTTGCACACTGAGAAAGGAAGGCACAAAGGTAGGAAAGCTGCAGATCAGGATAAAAGGATACATTGAGGAGGTTTTTCCAGCAGCCTGATTCACAGTGGGTAGTGCCTTACACAGTAAATGAGTTCTAGGGAAATGAATGGAGCTGTTTGTGAAACAGAATAGCCTGGAGCTTGCCCCTTGGCAAGTGATGTAAGCCACAGAGAGACAGCCCTTTACGAGCCAGGAGATTTACTGACTGCTCTTAGTCAAGAGTTAGGTTGAAAATGGTGGTGGAAACTGTCTTGATACAGTTAATTCATCCCAGAAGGCTTCTCACAGACCTGTTATGTAGAGCTCTTCCTGTATGGGTGAAAACCATCACCAAGGTCTTTATTTTTTGGAAACACAGCATCATAGAATCATTTAGGTTGGAAAAGACCCTTAAGATCATCAAGTCCAACAGTTCACCTAGTAATTGCCAAATCCACCAATAAACCACGTCCTTAAAAATCACATCTACATCTCTTTTAAATATCTCCAGGGATGGTGACTCCACCACTTCCCTGGGCAGCCTGGTCCAGTGCTTAACAACCCTTCCAATGAAGAATTCTTCTCTAGTGTCCAATCTAAAGCTCCCCCGACACAACTTGAGGTTGTTTCCTCTCATCCTATCACGGGTTTGGAGCATTCTCCCTCAAAAGAGATGCACAAGGTAGCTCAGATTCATTCACCCACCCTGAAAGGAGCCCAGGGATGTCACTGCTCCTGACAACATCACACCTCCAATAACCTTTTGCATGGACCTACTGACTGCAAAAGTCCATTTCAAAGGTCAAATTAACCTGATGCCAACAGAAAGCCTTGCTGGCAGTACAGAATCACAGAATCATGGAAAGGTTTGGGTTGGAAGGGACATTGGAAGGTCATGTAGTCCAACCCCCCTGCAGCCAGCAGGGACACCTGCAACTAGAGCAGGCTGCTCAGAGCCTCAACCAACCTGACCTACAATGGTTCCAGGGCTGGGACATCTCCCACCTCTCTGGGCAACTTGGGCCAGGCTCTCACCAGCCTCCCAGCGACGAATTTCTAAGTGAGGAGAGCCACCTCCAACTAAGTCAGGCAAGAAAACAAACCCAGCAGCTCCCTCCCAACAACCTCACCCTTACCGAGTCTGACACTTTGCACGCGGCCCCCGATGCGGTCGCTCGCCTCGAGGACAGTTACATCCGTGAAGCCGCTTTCCAGGAGAGCTTTGGCTGCCGACAGCCCCGCGAGCCCAGCACCGACAATGACTATTCGAGGCTGTCGCTGTCTCCGGAGGCCACTACAAAGAGGATCATCCGTGCTGTCTGCAGATATGTCACAACTTTGCATGCCGTCCAAGCTCTCTTTCTAAGGAACCTATAGAAAGCCAAACACAACAAAAAGAAAGAAGTAAACAAGTGTCTTCAGGGAACTCAGCTCAAACTTCTCCTCTGCTCTTCCAAATCCTAAGGGAGTCCAACCAAGGCCAGCAGAAGATTTTGTCAACCAGACCCTGCCTTCTAAATGGGATGCACAGGAAGGCCAACTGAGGTCAAACTGGGATGCAGCAATTTGTTTTGGCCTGGAAAACTCCAGGAATCTCCACCCTCTTGTGCCATGTAGACTGTTTCCAGAGAAGTCAAAAGATTTGCAAACTCCCAGCTCTTTATATAACCTCCAGAAGTGGCAATTTTGTGGTAAAGACTTGAAAACAAAAAAAAGAAAAAGAAAACCACAGGCCCAGTGCTGACAAGCTCCACAACACAGCAATGAAGCTTCACTTTGCCTCTGTGGCAACCACAAAGCATAAGCTTCAGATCATCTAACCAGGGGACCAGGTAAAGAGCATTTAGCTCAAAGCTCGGAGATCAGATATCAAACCAACCATTAACAGAAATGGTACAGACAAATGTTTCAACTGATGAAAGCCAACAAAGGCCAGTTAAAGTCACAGCCATGTGATGCAGCCCCTGGAGCCAAATATCAGGTTCAGCCCCAGTCCTTGATGAAGAGAAGTTCCAACCTCTTCTATGATGAAGAGAGTTTCAAATCCATAGCAGCCTTGACTGGTCCAGCACTACCTCCACCCACTCAATGCATCCAACTGCTCCTCCAAGCAGTATCCTATTTTTCTTTGCAGTCTCCTAGAAGTCATCTTCTTAAGTGTGCACACTCTTAGTTCTCAAGTCCCATCACCTTATTTTAGTACATGGCCTGAGCCCTTGGTAAGGCTAAACCTTAATCAGGGATCGCCAGTGTAAGATGTCTTTATACACAAATGCCAGTGTCATATGCTTCTGGGCAGGATCACATCTGCCCTCAAGAGCACAAAGGAACAGGGTCCATACTCCACCAGGCCCAAGAAGGCATGGATCCTGACTTGCAAAGATAAGCACACAGCCTAGGCCTTGGAATGAGCTGCTGCCCATAGATTCAGACAAAGCACACACATCATTCTTAACTTTACTGTCCTCCCTAACCAATGTTTCCCGAATGCAGAGACATGCAATGAGCTAGTGTGCTGCCTCTACCTATTGCCAAGCTGCTGGATACACCTGAGCTCTTGCCCAATTTGCCCAACACATGGCCAGTGTCAGAGACTCCTGTTTCTCTCTTGCATCTCCAGGAGAAGAGACAAACCTTTGTGCTTAAGACATGGCTGGACTATTGCATTATAGATGATCATGTGTACTAATGAAGTACAAAGCAAAAGTGCTTTCATTTGGAAAGTCCCTTTTTCTCTGGGATCTTAAAGCATTTCTGGATGTTGACCAAGCCATCCTCCTGCTCTCTGTAACAGAGGTGACACCAGACTGCAGTCAGCAGTGATTTAAGCACTGGTATAAACAATAAAGGGATCCTGCTGGAGCTCTTGACAACCATTATGAAAATCTTTAGCTCCAACTGGAACAACTTCAGCTCAATCCACCCTGTCTGGGCTCACCTGCAAGACAGATTAGCACAGTGCCTGTAACAAGCTCTGCTTCTGCCAGTACAACTTGTTCCAACTGCCACCAAACAACAGAACAGGTGACACTGAGCCAACTCTGGCTGCAGCCATGCTAAGAACTTTTACCTGCTATTACATCAATCATCTCACTGTTTTCATCTCCTGACCAATAGATCTCAGCTAGCAGGTATTTCTCACAGGGAGCCAGACATCAGTGTCTGGAGAGTTATTTCCAAGCTGAAGTCAGACATGTCAAGCATCTGATGCTTTCTAGTCCATGGCAAAAGAGTCACAAAACAGTCATTTGAGAAGTGAAAAAGCTCTGAGCAGCCAAAACCAGGCACTGAACTTCCTTCTGAGGGAGCTGGATTCAAAAGCAAGACAGCAGCTTGAAGAAGTAGCAGTGAATTATTTCTTCCCTGTTCCACCAGAAACAGTAAAGATTGGGAGTATGCAGAGGGGTAGAGGATGAAAAGCTCCCTCCCCAGAGCAGCTGGTGAGATGGGTCAAGTTTCCAGTGGCAGACACTTCAGGGTTTGGATGCTGATTCATTCCTCTTGTGGACTTTGCCCATCTAGGACAGTAGTGTTTTGCTCTTTTTCATCTTAACCCACTCTGAAAGGGGATTTTCAGAAGGGGTTAAGATAACATGGCACTCCAGGTATGGAGATCCTCTCTCCCTCCAGGAGTTAGTTGGGAGCAGCTCCATGATGTGTAGATGCTGATATGAAAGAGCAGACCACTCCTCAGCAGACTCACACAAACACCACAGAGAGAGATAGGGGCCAGCTTTCTAATTAAAAATCCAATCAAAAAAAGGAAGCAGCATTTCTCTCTATTTACCAGTGCAAGACAATGGGAAGAAGCTTGGCTTCCTACACAGAAACATTTATTCCATCAGCTTCTCTTGAGGTTGAGTGAAGCCACTACATTTCCTGGCCTGTCAATCCCTGGTCCTTCACCTCCCCTCCCAAGCTTGTCAATTAATCTAACAAGAGAAGAAGTGAAATTTCTCTAGGTTCCTTCAAGATCCTTAAGATGGGTCCCAACCATTGGGACCTCTGTTTTCAGAGCTTCAGGAAAGTCCACCACTGGGATATGAAGGGTAAAGCAGTAGAGTTATCAAAGAGGACATAAGAAGCATAGAATCATTTTGGTTGGAAGAGATCTTTAAGACCATCAAGCCCAACTGTTAACTTAGCACTACCAGGTCACCACTAAACCATGCCCCTCAGCACCACATCTCCATGGCTTTTAAAGCCCTCCAGGGATGGTGACTCCATCACAGAGCCCTGGGCAGCCTGAAGAACTGCCACAGCAAGTTACACTGAAGAGTCTGGGCTTGGTACAGAGAGAATGACTCTTCTGGCAACACAAGCTTCCAGCAGCAAGTCCAATTGTAAGGCAGAGCTAATATCCAAGCTCTGAGCCTAAAAACCCCAGGGACTTTTCCCTCTTGCATTTGCCAGCTCCCTTTTGAATCCTTCTATACTTCTGACCTTCACAACAATTTTGTGGTGAGGAGCTGCAGAGTCTACTAAGCTTACACAAATATTAATGTTCTTTTGATGTTCCAAAACTGCTAATAAATGAAAATTGAGGACCCTCCCCAAAACTAGAAGAAACACCAACCAGTCATTCCATGTTCACATCTCCTCAGTTCTAAGGACCTTCATATATAACCCCAGTAATCTCTTCAGGAAGAAATAATCAGGAAGAATAATCTTAATCTGGCTAGTCTTTCCCTTCCTCATTTGTGAGCTATTATAAACCCACAGCTGAAGTAACTCTTATTAGAGATGTCTTCAGGACTTACTACAGCATGCAACACCACTCCAGTTCTCATCCAGTCTCCAGATAACACTTTGATGCATGGATTTAAATTGCCACAGTAAAGAAAGATCTTTTCTGCCATCTACATCCTCCAAAAATTGACCTGGTTTAGCTCAGTTCTTTAGGTACAGTTTTCCTAGTCCTGGCTTTGGCCAACTCCTGAATTCTTCAGGTGAAAGCTTCAGGAAAATGTTGTCCCCCTCCTGTTTCAGCATTTTCATACTGGATTAGGTGATTTGTCTAGACAGATGAGAAAATAACAGGGTATTTTGTGTGTACAGAATCCTGATGTAGACATCACCCCTCATTAGCCAACCACCTTTACTGTATGATCTGCAGGGGAAGGTAATTAAAAGTTAGCAAGGGCTGGGACTTTCCAACCAGGACAGATGCTCTGTTATGAAATGAACAAATTATATAGACACAGAAATCCCCCATACACTTTAGTTCAGTACCAATTACACACTCTCACACTCAGAAGTTAAGACAAGCACACAAAACACAACCTATTATGTGCAATGCTCTATCTTCAGCACTTGCCAAGAGCTTGAGCCAGTGAATATTCCTAGGTCCTCTGACACAAAGACAGTTTGGCTTTTTACTTTTTCTTGCCTGCCAAAAAGGGTTGTTTCTGTACTCTTGCTTTCATTTTTTTTTCTCCTCTTTTTAAATCACACAGTAAGAAGCATTAGCTGTTGTGCTGTGAATCTCTCTGGGGCTGTAATTCTCCTTGGTGTCCAAGAGCACAGGCAGTACTAAATCATAGCTTGACTTACAGTGAAATTGTCTTGCTGTGTGAGATAGCTAACAGACACCAGCTAGCCACAAGAAAATAAACTTTAAAAATAAAACCAAAATAATAAACAAGACATTTTTAAATTGCCAAAACCACATCTTTCTTCTGTCCTAACAAACCAGCTTTGATCCTCTTTGTGCATCCCCAAACGTCTCACTCACAATATGGGAATTATTCTTTCTTCCAGACTTGCTCCCTTAAAATAAAACCCCTAGAAACACCCTTCTGTCCAAAAAAACCAAACAACCCTGAGCTCACCTATTGCTTCCCAGCAGGCAAATCTTTGCAAAAATACAGTTTCAAAGATGAGCATCATTCAGTGAACCTAGAATCATGGCTCTCTATTCCTGGCATCAATGCCCTACAATCTTCTGAGCTCCTCATCCCTGCTGCTCTTAGTTATGCACCCAACCCATTGATTGTTCCCAGGGAAAAGACTCTTCTTCTGCACAGAGAAGCCTTGTGAGCTTTCAGGAGGACTTCACATAGAATCCAGGCATAGTGAGCATGGGAAGGGACCTCTGGGGATCATCTAGTCCAACCCTCCTGCTAAAGCAGGATCACCCACAGCAACTTGCCCAGCATCACCTCCAGCTGCCTTGGGAATCTCTCCACACAAGGAGACTCCACAACCTCTCTGGGCAGCCTGGGACAGGGCTCCAACACCCTCACAACAAACAAGTTTCAACTCCTGCTCAGGTGGAACCTCCTGGCTTCCAGTTGGTGCTCAGTGCCGCTTTGCCTCTCCCTGGCCACCACTGAGCAGAGTCTGGCCCCAGCCTCTTGCCCCCAGCCTTCAGCTCTTGCTCAGCATTGAGCAGATCCCCTCTGGGGCTGCTCTTCTCCAGGCTAAGCAGCCCCAGGGCTCTCAGCCTTTCCTCCTGCCAGAGCTGCTCCAGTGCCCTCAGCATCTTCCTAGCCCCTGCTGGACTCTTCAGTAATTCCTTGTCTCTCTTGAACTGGGGAGCCCAGAACAGAAAACAATTTTAACCACCACACCAGACTTCCCCTAGCAATAACTTAAAAATCAGTTTGAACACCTTTCTGCTTTTGATCCTTTTAATAACAATATATTCTGGCTCTACCCCCTTTAACACAGACTGCCTCCTACTGCCCTGCAGACAATGGCACCCTAGAAACAGCACAAATGCAAATGCCTCACTAGCCTTTCTCCACCTTTAATCCAGCAGCAACAGCAAGTGGGTTCAGAGGTACATCCACTTCATGGGGTTTGGTTTTTTTCCCATTCTGCAGGGAAGGAGGCAGAGAATTAAGGCAGTTCACAACTGCCCTCCTTGCTATGACAATACTCTCTGACTTGGCTATTCTTCTAGGACCCTTAAGAAAAAGGTCACTGTGGCTCTGACAACTTAAAAATACAAAACCAAAATAAACACAAGAATTTCTCAGGGAAATCTGCTATTCTTAGCTCACCCAAACACTCTTGTGGTAGTAGTGTCCTAGCTGTGATGCCACAAAGACTTAGACAAGGCAACCGGACTGAAAACAAGGCTCCCGTGCTTAGAAGCTTAGCTGGTGGTTGGTTGGGGTTTGTTTGTTTGTTTTTCCACCAGGATTGTTCAGTCTTAAAAAAAACAGTGACCTTCCTCTCCCTGCTGACCTCAATGGCCTCAAGTTGCAGCAGGGGAAGGAGGAAAACTGTCTGTCCTGAAAGGGTTGTAAAGCCCTGGAAGAAGCTGCCCAGGGAAGTGGTGGAGTCACCATCCCTGGAGGGACTGAAAAGCTGTGGAGATGTGGTGCTGAGGGACATGGTGATGGGTTAGAAGTTGGGCTTGGTAATCTTAAAGGTCTCTTCCAACCTAAACAAGTCTATGATTCTATGATTATGGGGTCAGAGTTCAGCAAGTCTAACCTGAAGCCTCCAGAGATACACACAGACATAGGGAGCTCAGCACTGATTCTCTCAAGATATCATCCATATTACCATGACACACTTATGGATCTAGGATTAGCTTTAGGCAGCCAAAATGAGGTTGAGAGGAACTGCACCTCCAGAAGAGGCAGTCAGTGGCTACACTTCCAATTCCTGCTCTGAGACTCCTGCCCAAGGACCCAGCTTTCTTTCCTAACCACTCTATTTGCCTGATTTTCTTTTTAGTCCTTCTGTAGGGTGTTGATCTGAGAGCCTTCACATTAGCAAGTGTAACAGCCAGTCTGGAGGGTGAGAAATGCATCCTCAACATAAACAAACTCCCTGCTGATCACACAGACTAGCATAAACTGACTCCAGTTTACCAGAACTGTTTTATTCCCTCTAGGTTTTTAATTGATGGGAATTAAACATCACCCTTCATCAGAAACCTAAACAACAACATTGTGTTTGTCAAAAGGAACTCAGAGAAAACCAAACAAGAGTTTGTTCCAGCTGAAAGACTACAAGGGAGCACAAGAAAGAAGCCCACTACTATTTGCTTATTATTTTAAGTGCAGCTATTCAAGATACTATCAGCACATGAAGGGGCATCACATACACAAGTGGTTTTAAGGCAGGTTTGTCATCACAGTCTGAAAGAGTTTACAAACAGAGAATACTTGACACCAAAGGATCAAGTCAATCCAAGCAGAGACAAAGAGATTGCACAACCACCAGCAGAAGCTAGAAAAAATTCAGAACAGAAATGTCTATTTTTAACAGTGACACTCATCAGCTGTTGAAACACTTTTTTGCTGAAGACAAAGCAGCCTGTAAATCAGGCTCAAATCACTCATAGATATTTATACTCCACTCCTACCAGACAGACAAGGGTTGTGGTGCTGGGAATGCTCCTGCCTATACAATAGAGGTGGCCAGGAGAGATTTGGAAGAGAAAATCTTCTGGCTTTTGGACCTCAGGAACCCACCTGGATGCAGAACTGTCTGTCTGTGAGCACACACATGATTAGGGTAGTGTTGTAGAGGTGGGAGTGCACATGCAGGTGATTTCCAGGGACACCTAAGGAATGGAAACTGGCACAGATCACCCAGTGCAGGGCAACTCCTGGGTCTCAGAAAACAATAAAGAAAAGCCCCAAGAGCAAACTTTTTGACACAGAGTTACAAAAGCCTTTCCCACTAGATGCAACAATCTTTGTTATTTCATCAGCTGTGTGCAGAAGTTATCTGAAAGCACTACTAGCAGAGCCTATAAGCAAAAGCTCCACAAGGGAAACAGAAGGCAACTTACTCAGCAGATGTAAAGACACTCCAGCATTGAAGCCATTAACCCATCATGCAGTTTAGCACTACCTGTGCTGAGCAACTGAATGGCTGGAACCAGTAACCTTTATCTAAGTAACTCCAGTAACAACACTTTCAATTCCCATCTCCAATGCACCTTTTTTCCTAAGCTGAAGGAGAAGTGCTTGGAAGGATTAGTCTAGTTAGAGAACTTTTATCTCTTTTAACACCTTTCCAAGCTTCAGACTCATGCTGTCCACTGAGCACCTGTCAGGACAGAGCAAATCATATCTCTGAGTAGCTACACAAATGAAGTGGAAGGAGATTTCTGTGCTGGCCCCAGTGCCTCTTGTTGCTGTTAGCTGTGGCTCTCTGTGGCCTCTGGCACAACAAGCAAGCATTTGGTAACTTCTCCCTCTTTCCCCCTTTCATCAGCCTTCTCAGAAACAAGCACATTAATCCTTTACTGCCTGTGATTTCAAGACACTCTTTCCAAGCTCTCCAGGCTGTAAACCTGTCAAACTGGGAGATATATCTGTTTTATTTCCTTCTCCCACACACCCCCCCCACACACACACACTTCAACCCAGCAGGTTGCAAGCCAAACTTCACTCACACACCCTTCTCAGAACCACCATGTCCACCAGTTAAGCACCACCACCCTTTCAAGAGAGGGCAGGAAAGTTATTAGTTGGCCTTCAAGCAGAGGACATCAGTCAGCTAGGTGAGGGAAACAAGGCTGCTGGCCTGCACTGCCTTTGCACAGCACTTGTGCAAACACCAGCCTGCCAAGGCTGCGGCTGGAGAGCCACAGGAGCTTTACTGCCTTGGAAGCAGCCACACCTCGTTTGCTCAGCTACCTGGTGAGCTGCAGGAGCAGGATAATGGCCTGCAGCCATTTATGGATGTACTGGGGCCCTTCCCAAGCTCATAAAGCTGTGTCACTGACAGCACAGGCACCGCTGAGATCAACCTTAACTCCTGTTCTGCCTGCACACGCTGGAAACTCACCGCTGAACTGCTGGGCTGAAACCACCTGCAGAGAGGCATTTCCTCACCATCCTTGTGCTCAGGCTTCATCCAATTTGGTAGTTGAGTTTAAACAGGTTGGCTGGCTGGATGTGGTCAGCTTGAACAAGTCACTCAGCCCCAGACCAGTCCTGCTGTCCTCTTTTGCAAAGAGCAGGCAGAAGGTCTTGGCAGAGACCTGCTCCAACAGCTCATAGAAATTGGAAGTATTGGTCAGAAGCAGCCCCTGAAAGGCTCAAGTCCAGCCTCCTGCTCCAAGTAAGACTGTCACCAGCATGATCTCCTTGAATGCAGTGTTTTCAAGTACTTGAAACATGAAAGACAGCACCTTGTGAGGCCACACCTCAAATACTGTGTTCAGTTTGGGGCCCCCTCACTCCAAGGAGGACATTAAGGTGCTGGAGCACATCCAGAGAAGGACAACAAAGCTGGTGAAGGGTCATAGCAGCACAGTACTCCAGATATGGGCTCAGAGTAGGGCAGAGTAGAGGGGGAAGAGAACCTCCCTTGACCTGCTGGCCACACTCCATCTTCTAATAGTGACTTCAGGCAAAGAAGTGTCAGGATGCTTTGTCCTGTTACCCCCACAGCCCTGCCCACCTCCATTCAGTCTGCACTGCCTGTGGCAAGTGTTCCAGTAACTACACTGAGTGGCTCCCAAAATCACTTGCCCCAGTAAGCCTCCTCCACTCTCCAAAGTTACCAAAAATTTGCTAACTGGGAAAGTCTCTGTTCTTTTGAATGTCTAGAGGAGATTAAAACATAAAAAAAATGGGTCACTGGATGGTGCTTTTGATCAGGAAACCACTGCACATTTTTACCACTGTGATCCAACTTGTTTTAATGCCTGCAAATATCCCTGGAGTCAAATGAACTTGTTCAAAGCTGATTCACACCAAAGCTACTTTTTAAATTGGGTAGTTGTTGACAAGTAGAATATATTTAACAAGCCCCAAGCATCTTGGCATGCAGTAGAAAGACTTCCTATTATGAGCTGGGTTGTTGGTTTGGGTTGGGGTTTTTTTGTTGTTGTTATTAAAGCTAACATATGGACAGAGCAGGTTGTCTGCCATGGGGCATCTCCATGCAGTGCTTGGCATGAAGACAACTGCAAGGATATCCAAGATATAAAGCAGAGAACATCATGCCAAGAACACAGGATGAATCACACCATTCAAAACTCACTGATAAAATGCATCAGTAGGTGTTTTGTTCAAGCCCTTCTCATCTGAGGGAAAAGAAAAGAAATCAAACTAACTGGCTGCTCAATGGCTGATTTTCAAACATGCTCCTCTGGCTGAAGGGCACCCTGAGAACACAGCAGGCTCAGCCAGCTCTGAGATAGAATCAGAGAATCATTTAGGTTGGAAAATTAATTCAGCACTGCCAAGTCCACCACTAAAGCATGTCCCTCAGCACCACATCTCCATGGCTTTTCAATCCCTCCAGGGATGGTGACTCCACTACCTCCCAGAGCAGCCTAATCCAGGGCTGGACAATCCTTTTTGGGGGAGAAATTTTTCCTAATGTCCAATTTCTAATGTTCTCCTGGTGAATCTTGAGGCCATTTCCTCTTGTCCTGTCAAGGTGAGATGCTGGGTTGGGAACAGACTGTCTTGAACCACTTTTTCAAGGGTTCCACTGGCAGTCTGCTGGAATACACCTTGGCCAGGGGGTTGGCAGCTTGATTTACAGTATGAGGATCAAATTAAGAACTAAATCACTTCCTTCATCATCAAAAGCTCCCATGGAAGGGCTAGGAGGCAGTCACCATCCCCAAATAATTTGTAGAGAAAAGGGCTGAAAAAGAAGTCAAAGGCCTTGCAGGGAACACATAACAAGGGCACCTCGTGATGGTAAGATAGGTCAGGTTTGGTCAGGCTGGCTGAGCTTTTGGGACAGTGTTGGAGGCAGAAGTCTCTTCCTTCCCCTTTTTATTGCAGCTTTTCTGGTCCCACACAAAGCTGGTTAGCTCATCTGCAGCTAAGACAATGACTTCCCTGCACTATGTGGTCTGGACCATGGTGCTTCTCCTGCCCACGCAGCTGCTAAGATCAGAACACTAATGCTTTTGGCTCATGTGCCAGGGGCTAGAGTATTACACAGGACACAGGCAAAAGGAGTTTCACAGCAGCAGCAAGAAGCACAGCTCCAGTATGCTACTTGCACAAGAGAGAAGCAAATCCAGTAAATCCTCTGCTCAACAAATCCCTTAAAGACAAAATGGGTCTATGCTGTGGTTGGTGAATAAGCATCCTCTTTATTTTGGGAGGTTCCAGAGATAGGTACAAGGGCCCACCTACCTAGGAGTCATCCCACAACATCTACTCCATCACCAGGGACAGTTTACACTGCCAAAACACTCCTCTACTAGAGCAAATGGAGAAAACAGGGACACCAGAATGCAGCAAATGGGATATTCCCATCTTAAACCTGGTGATAGAAATCATGATCTAGCCACAAATTCTAACAGCTGTGGTAGAAATCACTGGAACCATTCCAGGTCAGGTTGTTTGGAGCTCTGAGCAACCTGGTCTAGTTGAAGAAGCCCCTGCTGACTGCAGAAGGGTTGGACTACATGATCTTGAAAGGTTCCTTCCAATCCAAATCATTCTATGATTCTATGGAATCACTGTTTCCACATCCTACAGACCTATCAACACTGTGCTGGCCAGAACCTAAACCAGAACAGCATGAAGCACTTTGGCTGTGTTAGCCTCAGTCAACACAGAAGGTTAACAACTCAGGAATAAAGCTGTTGAGCTAAGCAGGACATGCAACAACCAGACCTATGCTGGTTTGTGTTTTCCTGGGTCTCTACAAGCTTGCTAAGCCCTGCTTGACCCTCGTGGTGTGAATCTTCCTCCTTACTTCCAGCTCCTCGACCACATTCACTATTGGGAGGTATCTGCCAGTGCTAAGCCTCTCCTGAAAGCAAAGCTTGGATGTTTTAGGACTGTAAAGGAAGGAGAGATAGACAGTAAACTACAGGGGGAAAAAAAAAAAAAAAGAGGTTACAAACCAAAACTGCTGGTAAAATGGATCAGAAGAGTGGTGCTACCAAGTTTCCTGCAGAACTTGTACTCCAGCTGCCACAAAGAGCTGTACCCCATCACATCTGCACAAGCCTGTGATCTTATCCTCACTCCTCTCCTTTGCTCTGCAATTGTTTGGGAAACTTAATTGATAAAACCAGCCTTAATTATATAGGAAACTTGCCTGTGTTTGCACAACTCAGAAGACAATGAGGTCTCAGTCAAATAAACACTGGTGTCCATATTACATTTGGGAATTCTCTGTGGTTTGGGGTTTTAAATTCATTGCAGCAAGCTTGGGAGCAGAGTTCCAAGAGGAATCTTTTCTTCTCCTCCCACCCTGTGTAACAGGAGGGTGAGACAGGGAACCAATGTGCAGGCAGAGAGGCTCAGGACTGGCTCCAACTCAATGTGTACATGAGGATCATTTCAGGACACACCATATGAGACATGCTAGCCCAAAGCAATTATTTTTTCTCACCACTTCTCAGAACCCAGACCTAACAGACTGCCCTGAAATAGCAGCACAACTCTAAATAGCACCATTTCTTCTCTATTTGAAAGCAACACCCACACTGAATCTTTGATTTGAAGCCATCCCTGAGCAGTTACCACATCTTTACCATTCAAGCCAGAGGGAAAATCATTAAATACAACAGAGACACTAGGGGATGGGAACCAGAATTAGAAAAGCCAAACACCTCAAGATATACTGCCACAGGAACTGGATTGACCTCAGCCTGGAACAGACTAGCTGTGACTCCAGGAAAAGTAGGTCTCTCCAGGTGGAGCTGTGTGGAGGGGACTTCTGGGCTCATTCTCTGCTGGAACCTTAAGGCAAAGCACATGCTCCAGCTGTAAGAGAGCAGCCACACAAGCAGGGCTGGCTCCAGCATGCTGTGATATGCACAGAGGGATCCATTCTGCTGTCTGCACAGACATGCTCACAAGGCAGGGGGAATTCACACTGGGAAACATCTCCTCAGAGCTCTACGAAGCCTGGGTCATGGCTGGCAGACCAGCTTTCTGAGACTTCTAGCCAGCAGAAGCTTTCCCTGATGAAGATAAAGAACATAAAGAAAAATGTCTGTGGTGTGAGGGTGTTGGAGCCCTGGCCCAGGCTGCCCAGAGAGGCTGTGGAGTCTCCTTCTGGGGAGAGATTCCAAGCCCAGCTGGAGGTGACCCTGGCAAGCTGCTGTGGGTGACCCTGCTTTAGCAGGGGGATTGGGCTGGATGATCCCCAGAGGCCCCTTCCAACCTCTACCATTCTGTGAAGACAGGTGTTTTTCTTGTGGTGCCTGAGGTTTGAAGCTTTGCACATGACAAGAAGAAATGTTTCAAGACAAAACCACAGACATCCTCTTAACAAAACACTATCTGCATTCAGGTCATCTAGAGACATCCAGAGGAAATCAATGACTGCTACCAAAAACATCTTAGACAGGAACAACATCCCTGCTGGAAAGCAACAGAAGCAATTGACCCTGCTGAGGGATTGTCCTCCTGAGCACCAGGCACAAGGAAACAGAGCAGGGAGTAGAAACAGCTCATGAAAGACAAGGAGAAGAAGGGCAGGAGAGGAAAGAGATGAAAACAGGACAGTGACCCCTTCAGCTTTGTTTCTACCTTGTCACAAACTTCAAAACAAAGCCCAAGTATGAAATTTGGTCTGATTTCAATAGAAGACCTCCCCCTCTTGAGCTTTGAGGTTACTAAGTACCCTGCAGGCAACTGTGGCCTGGAATGCTGTGGGATCCACACTGATGATGGGTTATCACTTCTGCAAGGTGCCTTTCATTTCTCCTGACAAACTTCAAACTGTTTCTTCTCTGTGACAATCAGGAGATTTTACTGACACAAAGGGAAGTTTACTTTACATTGCTCCTCTTCAGGAAACTGTGTCTCAAACAGCTTCACAGAATTAAGATAAAACACTGCTCAGAAAGAGAAAAACTAAATAGCACAGGCTGGGGGTGGGGGGAGAGATTTTAGATCTAAGCCATGTTTCACAGAGCAGGAAGACTTGTCATGTGGTAAACAGTGGGAACTGGGACACTTGTGATTTATCTGTTCTTCCACAGCCTTCCCATGAGATTGGAGGTAAAAGAATGACAATCCCATCCACAAGTTGCTAAAAATACAACATAATTGCGAAGTGTTTAGATGAGAACTCATTTTATTCAGCACATCAGGCTTTATCCTTTCAACAGTTCAGCTTCACCCCATGTAAAACAGTATTTGCACCTAGCTGAGCCAAAAAAAAAGCAGCATTTTGATTCATGCCCTCAAATGAGGAGGACTGGGTGTAAAGTATTAGATACCCAGCAGGACTGAACTATGTGGAAGTCTGAAAAGATAACAAGCCAGACAACTTCAAATCACTGCCTTGCATCCATCCCCTAAGTACATGCTGAAATCCACACAGCCTACAGACAGACTGGCACTTTGGCAAGAAGAAAAACTTGTCATTTCTAAATTTAGCAGACACTTCAATCATTGTCTGATGCTTCAAAAGCAAGAGAGAGATGAAGTGGAGGCTGTAGGATGACCATTTCAACTTAAAGGAGAGCTCTGAGCTCACTGAGCAAAGTCTTTTCTTAATTCCCTTCCTGTTTGGACAATTTGATCCACTTCTTTTCTTCCACTGCAACTGCCAAGGGTCTGTCCTGCCCTGAATGGATAGGCTTTTATTCTGGGAGAACTTCCAGGTTGAAGAGAAAGGATTTACACTTGAATGAAACATGGGCTCTGTACTTGGAAAATTTGTTTTGAAAACTTGGGAAGGAAGCAAAGCCTCCTTCCTTTAAAAAGGGCCTCAATTAACATTCTCCAACAAGTCTTCCTATGGAGAGGACAGCACTTGCTGGGGGACATGTGATCTGAAACTTGTTCCCCTCACTCACAATGGCCCTTTCTGAAGCACTGGCCACTGCTTTGGAGAGACACGAGGATCTCTGCACAGCTTCCCAAAGGACTGCCTGTCACAGTCAAGGCTTTGACTCCAACACATAAGATGTCCTACAACTTAGGCAACTTAAAATAGTGCTTAAAGACCCTAAGGAAGACCTAGAGTGACACCTTCCCTCTGTGAGTCCTGGAGATCCCTCTAGAGGGACAGCTCATCCACACCCAGCCACAACCTCAAGATGAATCCTCCCCGCGAGCTAAGAAGCATCCCAAAGCTCAGCACCTTGGCTTCTTACAAACCTCCAGCACTGCACATCTGGCTTGGAAGTTAAAACATTTGGTAGAGAAGACACTACCAACCAAGCAAGCAGCTGTGCTGCTTTCAATTTAGAAGTTAGTAGGTGTGGGTTTGATTTGCAGCAGGTAAACCATAACCATTATCCTGGGTTTGAAAAACAATCCTGAAGATGCTGGACATGCCTAGATATTGCCCATGCAGGAGGAGGAAAACAACCTATGCCATGCTTTTTTTTTCCCAGCTAAAGCTAAAGGGAGGAAAAAAGCTCCTGACAATTTAATATCCAGTTTTATTTCTCAATTCCCTTATCAACTGCATATGACAGAGCATTCCTCACCCTTTAATATGTATAGGTCGAAGTCTAGTTTGATTCCAAGGTGGTGATGGATTGAGTACAGGAGTTCACTCAATACACAGCAGCCTGGGATGGGAGATCAAGGTGTTACTTGCTTGTATTGGTACAGAAAACATGCAGCCTCCACCTTATTTATCATTTGGGGAAAAGGATCTAGAACAGTCCAGGCTCATTCATTTCTTCTGGATGCCTCCAGTTGAAAGCTGACAGGCACACAGCACCAAAAGGGAACAGCTACCTGTAGCTCCCCACCATTGGTGCTCAGCTAGGAGACCAGGCTCTCTACAGAGGGAAAACAAGGACAAAGCCTCTTCAGAGCCTGTCCCAGTAATTTAGATGCTGAGATGTGAACTACCCTTTGGAACAAATACTTTTTTCCCTGCTGACCATGCTTTTAGTCCAGGCACTAAATCAGATAGGGATAACTATAAAAAACTCTTCTGCATTCAACAGTTATTTGCTACTTCATCCAAAATAAATGGGTGGTTTGGGGAGTTTGTCTGCATTGAAATGGACCAAAACAGTTACTCTGTAACCTTTACCCTTCATCCAAAATAAAAGTGACTTAGGAGGGGGTTTTTGTGTTGTTTAATAACATTTTCCACAGGAAAGTCAGCATGCTTGAAATCTACACCTCACTTTACAGGGGAATAGTTTCCTCACATGGACAAATGCCAAACTCTTAACCCTTGCTGGCCACAAAATCACAGATGTCAAGAGAGAAAGGAGCAGAGAATCCTCCAAAAAATTCTGTATAAATGAACCACAAGGAGCTGCTTGCTGCCAAACACACTTACCAGAGTTTACATTTGCTTAAGACAGTGAAATTAAGAGGTTTTCTGCTGCTTTTCTCCCTACTACAGATCGATGTTGGGCAGTATGAGAAGCTGAAGATACTTTTTAGATGAGGCTGTAAGTGAAAAGCCCTAAGCACCTCACCCAAAATACAGGGCCAAAAGCTGGGCTCAACTTGAGCCTTGTGTCAAACCCTCCATCCAAGGGAATCCACAAAACATTTGGACAGGATGTTTCACACAATCACTCCCCCCCCTCTACCTTCAGATAAAGATCCCCCTGGCAGGTGCAACTTTGTACCCAGAAACATCCCTTGCAGATACCTTCTCCTGAGAAGGTGACAGGTAGTGACAACTGGTGAAGTGTTCTCACATCCAACATGTCTTTCAACACATAAGCTGCTGAGAAAATACATCTGCTACAAAAATCTGACACTGTTTTCATTGTGCCATTGAAAAGAGTCAACCCACTCCAAAAAGATGTAAAAATGGGGAAATGCTCTAACTGCATCTTCTCAGGGAAGAAAGGAAAGAGCATTTCAATGATCAAAGAGCTTCTCTCTTCCATATACACCCCAAGTCCTGGGCAAGGTTTCTCATCCTGTCCACTGTGCATCTTCACACACTGGAGACAAGCTTTGGGATCAGGAACTTGCTGCAAAATCCAAGTGTCCCACACACAGAATGCCTCCTATATTAGATCATGCTGGATTTATCCTGCATGTCTGATTACAAGCCACCACGGAAAGGGGTTTAACCACTAGAAAAGCTGGGCTTTTAAAAGTGAAATTGCCTAGCTAAGGTGGGCAAAGTCTGCAAGTGTTGCAACTCTCTGCTCTGGGACTCAAGTAGCAATGGAAATGCTGCAGACATACAGAGCCTCTGCCTCAGAAAGCTCCTGGAAATGAAGCGAGGAGGACACGGAGCATCTTGGCACTACTGCTCCACCCTGCATCTTCTGGTGCCCATTTGTCACCAAGTGCATCTCCCCCTCCCTGCTCCAAAGCAGATTAAGCTTAATATACTTATGTAGTTGTGAAGTGTACTGCCTATTATCCAATTAGACAGCTAACAAGATCTGAGTACCAGCACGTAGGCACAGATAACCCTGGGCTGATATCTGCTCCACATCACACACATTCGTTCTTTCTCCAACCCTTGTAGAAAAAGGGTTGGGATTTGTTCAAAGGCTGCTCTGAAGACTGGATTCAGGTAATTGTTTAATTTTGTTTGGGATCCAGAACCACATCAAATTGGTTTCCTCTTGATCTCCTGAAGCTGTCATGTCACAACTGTCCCGTTACAAAACTCCCCCTCAGTCTAGCGTGGCTGCTGCATTTAAACTTTCAGCAAGGACAGAAGCAGATCTCACCACCTTTAAGGTCACTTCTTCACAACAGCCTCAAAAATAGCTTCCAAAAAATACTATGGAACAATAAAGTATCTATGTAATAGCAGGGAAAAAAAGTGTCTGCCTGCCCAGGAGTGATAAGGATATTCAGCAATGCAGTTTCATTAGCTCTGACACTGTTCCACATGGCATTGCCATAAGATCCAGCTAAGAAAACACAAACTAGATGTAATCACTGGAAAATGGCTGCTTGACATCACAGTTCTTGGGAGCATAATTATCAGGGGGTTGCTATCTAATTTGGAAGACAGTGCAAAGCAGGTCCAGCCAGGCATAAGACCTGTGCAGTATTTTCATTACCAGTTTGGATGATAGACTGGAATGTATGGCCATAAACCCAACAGATGATTCAGCTGGGAGGATTTGGAAATGGCCTCAAGTTGCACCAGGGGGTGTTCAGGTTGGATATTAGGAAAGATTTCTTCACTGAAAGAGTGGTTAGGCATTGGCACAGGTTGCCCAGGGAAGTGGTGGAGTCACCAGCCCTGGAGGTGTTAAAAACAACATGCAGACATGGCACTTGGTGACATGGGTTAGTGGCATGGTGGTAACAGGTTGATGGTTGGACTTGATGATCTTAGAGGTCTCTTCCAGCCTTAATGGTTCTGTGATTTGCAAGCACTATGGTGTACAGGTTTCAGTTTCCAAATTAGGTTTGCCACACTGCTCCAAGGTGAAAGACTTGAGAAGTCTCCAGGACAAATGCAAAAATAGGGAACAATTTCCTCTACATCAGGACTCCAGAAAAGGTTCTGGCAGTCTAGAGAGTGAAGGTACAATTGTGAGGTTCAACAATGTCCCATAGCTGCATCAAGGCAAACCTCAACCCAGTGATGATCCATGGACAGCACTTACCTATGCCATGCAAAACCTTGCAAAGTTTTGCCCTTAGCTGCTCACTGCTGTGCAGCTAATGTGCTTTTTACAAAGGAGGACTGGAGACAACCTCGTGGAGAACAAAAGGTATAAGCTGGATCCATTGAAGCCAGACATGTTCCTCAGAACAGACTAGCCCAGGCAGGCAGGCCACAGCCTGAGGGGAGCCTCCTTTTTCCTACATCCAGCAGAAAAACAGAGGTTTAGCTCTTCTAACACTCTAGCTTTAACCTCTGTTTAAAACCAAGCTCATGGCCATCAAGGGGGATGGAAAGACCCAGAGTCCATGGGCTTATCAACACAGGGAAAGAGACCAGAGACTCCTTTTTAGAATCCCATGTGGCTTTACTTCACAACCCTCTTCTTCCAGCACACTTCCCCCATAGAAAAGCCCCACATAGGTCACAGCTTCTTCACTCCTTTGAAGCAACTCCCTCATTAGGGACCATCCCAGAGACACTTAACCTGTTCCCACAAATGGATCAATCGTCCAGATTAGAAGGGTTGAACACAAGGTGTTTAAAGTTTGGTTGGATCATTGAGCTCAAAGCTAGTAGCCAACAGACTGAAGTCTTAATTGTCAGCCCTTTAGGAGTGGTGTTCCTCAGCAAACAGCCAGTACTGACACTGCACTCCCCAGAAAAGGCTTTGACAAACTCAGCTGAGTTCAGTGAAGCACCACTAAGATGGTCTGGTCACTGGAAGAGAAGAGAATGAGGGAACAGGGTTTGTTTGGCTTGGGAGAGGAAAGGGAGGTTAGTGAGGGATCCAATTTCTATCTTCAACAACCTACTGGGGGTTACAGAGAAGAAGCAGCCAGACTCTTCTCAATGAGTATGAGAAAAAGGGCAAGAAACAATGGGCATAACTTGCAGCAAGGGAAATTCTGATCAGACAAAAGGAAAATACTTCCCACCATGACAGCCCTAAGCATGGCATCAACCTGCCATGGTTGGCTGGAAAAAGTTTGAAACTTGATCAGAAAACTGCATAAGAAACCTACCTTTGATTCTGGCCTTGCTTGGAGCAGGAGGTCAGACCAAAGAGCTCCAGATGTCCTGTGCAACCTAAATTACTCCTCAGTTCTATGAAACCCTTATGAAGAAACACTAAACAAGGGAGTTTGCTCAGTAGCCTACAGCACTTCACCTGTTGAGTGATAACAAGTACTTTAGACTCAAAAGCTGTCAATAAAATATCTTCCACTTGACTAAAGATCCCTGTATCTGTAATTAAGGGAGAAAGAGAGTAAGGCAGAAAACACTAGAGCTTTCACTGCTCTTTGAGCCAGAACAAGAGAAACTGGAGACTCACACTCTACAAGTTCTCACACAAAAGCTCTGCAAGAAAACTGTGAGAAATGCAAAGAAGATATGTGCTGATAATGCAAACCAACAAAATCAAGACTGCTTCTCCCTGCCAGCTCTTCCCACCACAATAAACACCAGTTGACGCCAAGAGGTGTTTCAGACCTGTCCAGACAAGCATTCATTTTGGGGTTGGCTTCTCCAGTTGTCTCAGGACAAAGGCTTTCTGTATCCAGCCAGACCTTTCACACATAATTCCTACTCTCTGCCACTGAAAGGCAGAAGAGGTGTTAAAAGATCTAGAGAAAAATGCCTGCAATGATACACACAGACAAGTTCTTTCCATTTTTTTTCTGCCAAAACTAAAAGTGAAGCTCAAACACAGTGCAAATGAAACCTTCCTCTGAGTACCCCCTAAAACCTGACAAAGCAGATCCAACTAGTGTGCAAAGAGGTCAAGGAACACAAACTACAGTGCTTTGTGGAACGTGGATGTTTGTCCACCTGGAAGCAGCAAGACCTAAATTCACTTCACCCAGACAGACAAGCAGCCCTCAGATATCTGCCTTTGTCACACAACAGCCATTTGGAATCATTTTCCTCAAGTTATAATGCTTAAAGGTGACTGTTGTTTGAGCAAAGGGTTAATTGTTCCTTTAAATGCTGGCTGGCACATCACCCAGTTCACCTGAACAAGGTAACATTTCTAGTGCTTATCTGCTGCATTTTCCATCATGTTTTATGTTTGAGTGCTGCCTCTCCTCTCAGGATAATCTTCACAGCCACATCTCACCAGCTTTAGAAATGCATGAATAAGTGTAGCCTTCACAGAAACAAAAAGAGATAGCAAGTACAGAATTAGAGACCTGGAGAACAGCCTCTGCAGGGAGGGAGAACAGAAGGTCCCTCATGAACAACAGCTGGGAGGTCAGATCAGGAAAGCACAACTGCCCTGGTTGCAATGGAGCTAGTCATGGGGAAAGCATTGGTCATGGAAAGCAAAGTCTTGGTGAGAGCAGCTGGCAAAGACCTTCCCCTTATAATGAGGATGTACAACAGTGGGTGAAGACATCCCTGTGGAAAAGAAGGCACTTGAGAGAGAAGAGCACCTGCCCTGTTTTTATAGTGGGTAAAGAGGCAAAGCCACAGTGAAACCTCCTGTGACAAAACACTTTGCTGCTGTCACAAAAATGAATAAATAAACCCCATCCATCACACCCCTAAGTCTACACTGAGAGTCAGAAAGCTGTGTCTGCCAGCTCAGCACAGGGAGGTGCCAGATGGAGCAGTGCAGGTAAAGTGTGGGCCCTGCAGCTCAAGAAAGACATGGCCCAGCCATTCCCAAAGTCTGCTGCAGAGGCCTGACCAGCTCCTTCTGTACAGAAGCAAAAGGGCAGGAGGTCAGCCACTGTCAACAGCAGCACAAGAAGTCCAAGCCAGAATCTAGGAAAATCTTGGTAATGGCTAGAACAATGAAGAACTTGAAAGGATCACCCAAGGAGGATGGGGAAAGTTCATCACTGGAGGCTTTTAACAACTCTGTTGGATAAACATCTGCTGGGAAAGTTTAGATAGATCTGACCCAGTCTTGGGGCAGAAGGTCACTTTAGACAAGTTATGAAGGTCCTTTCCAGCCCTGCTGCTCTTTGCTTAGAACTATGGCAACAGAACATAGCAGCAGCAGCCCAAGAGCACACAAGCTTCCCTCATATCTCCACAATACACTGGAGAAATGCTGTGAGCTCCTGTGAGCTGCAGACACCCATTCCCACATGCTAACTTCTCCCTCTGTTCCTGCAGGAGCAGCACAGAGCCAATGCAAACAGTTGGCCTTACAGCACAGGCACATCAACAGGAGCTCCTCACACAGCCTTCCCCAAGGGACAGTCCCTCTCATCCCACAGGATGGGGACAGTTGGTAACAGGAGCCCACCTGCACTTTTTCCTCCTGTGTTGCCCCCTTCACATCTCTCCCTGCAGTCAGAGGAGCTCTCTTTTTTTTTTCCTCTTTAGGCTTTTCTTCTCTTCCTCCCTGGAATACTTTCATGTGTCAGATCTTGAGGACTGGATCCCTTTCATGTTTTGGAAAAGCCCTGGGCAAAATAGCTGTGCTTCTAAGAACAAGAGAAGCTTGCAGATTGTCTGCTCAGCATTAGACTCCCCATCTCCCCTCCAGCACTGTCTGTCCCTCTACTAGGCTGGGAGCCTGGCATGGGAAAATCCACCTGCAGAAACTCCTCATGCAGAAACACCTAGTTAGAACTGACCTTCTGGTCATCCTCAAGGTCTGTGACCTTCACTGCTTCCTACCCACTTGCCAGTGGCAGTAAGCTATTGAGAGTGAAGCTGACTTTCTATCATCCAAACTTTGGATCCCCTCCCAATGCTGGAGAAGCCACCACCACAAAGTCCTGGATCCCACCTCAAGGGAATCAAGAGAACAAAAAGGGTAATGACCCAGTGCTTAACTCGAAAGGCTGTGGTCACATTCAACCCTTTGTCAAGTTCTCTTCAAAGTCCAAAGAGAGGCACCAGACGCTATTGTATAACTGGAGCAATGGTGTGAGCTCCCCATGACTATAAAGGGGACATTTAATTCACTCCACTCCATTACTGGAAGCACTGTGCTTCTGCAAGCATTAATTAATGACACAGAGTGTTCTGTGAGATGAGATTGTCCAAGCAGCAGAGTGCAAACTGCAAGCCCCAAAGTACTAACCTTTATCTCAGGGTGACAGCTTGACCTATCAACTTCAGCAGCACAAGGAGTTGAGGAGTTTTTCCTTCCTTGGGTGTCCCCCACAACTCCTCCTGCTTCATTCTTGTAAAGGCAAAGCCAATCTCCAAGCTCCCAGCCATGTCTGTCCATGGAAGCACACAGTGAGCAACACAACAGAAGAGGTCTGAGGTAGAAACAGCCACTTCTGTGTATGTGTGTGTGTGTGTGTGTGTTTGGGAATAGACTGCAGCTCATCTGAGAACACAGTTTTGCAATCCCAAGAAACTTCAATCTAAGTTTGCACTGCCCTTCTAAAGGACAGTCCTGCCTCTGCACTGCTGACAGCAGCAGTCACGGGACAGGCCAGGGATGGGATCCAACTAGAAAATAACCCTGGAAAAATAAGTAAGGATCTGCTGCCCAGTGTGTGGGCTCCCTGAGCAAGCTCTCTCATCCACAATCACACTGGAACATGCACAAGAAGAGGATCAACCCTTTCACTTGAAGTAGTGCCTTAAATTTGTGTTAAGTCACCCCTAAGGCCATGCCCCAAGGGGGGTGGAGACCCATTATGCAAGAGAGGAAACCAGCAGTCAGAGGGAGGACGGCAGAGTGAAAATATCTTCATGTGGTTTCACTGCTGAAGTCAGTGTCTTGCAAAGGGAGGCTCCTTCCAGCTCCCCACACTTTCCAAAAGGGTCTGTGATTTGCAGGAGTTCCACCAAAGGCATGCTAATGATGCATGTCTTCCTGGCAGAGCCTGCTGGGATCACAACTGTGACTGGTGGTCCCAAAAAAGAAAATCCTGTTAGAAGAAGGTTGGAGATCAAAGGAGAAGGTTACACCTACATCCTGGAACATGCATACCCATGGGACAGAAGGATTTTTAATTCAGGTTCAGACTACATGCCTGTGTCCAACAGAACCATGAAGTTGTCACACTGAATGTTACACCCCTACAACCCCTTTGGGAGAAAAACTCCCCACCTGCCCTTCAAAATGAATTCAGCTGAACAGAGCTCTTGGAAAGGAAAAGAAACTGCTCCTTTCCTATGCAATTCCCAGCTTAGAGATAGGCCAGGACTAACTGTTTAGCTTAACATAAGGTGTTTTCTGGATGCATTAGCTACAAGGTAGCTTGAGCAGGTACCTGACAACAGAAATGATCCAAACCAAAGTCCTTTTATTTTGTTGGGTTTTTTTCTCTCCTCAAAGTGTGCAAACAGCATCACATCCTGCCCAATATTTCAGTCATTCCAAGCATGCCAGCAACCTACGCTGTTAAAATGCCACTCAGCTAAATCTAGAGGACACACTTCAGAAAAACCTGCCACTATGCTGCATAATGAATGATGAAACAATGAATAAATAAAGTCTCCATTCTTCAGAAATTATCTACATCCATTTCACTCCCTACTTTGTCAGACAGGAAAACAAATATTTTCTTCCTTCTGAAAAGGTAGTTCCTGCCTTTGAGCTCAGGAGGTACAAAGCAAAAATGGATCTGAATGACATTTCCAAGCCCTTATAAAGACTGTGCAGCCCTTTAAAGGCCTACTGGATAAAAGAAATACAACTGACCAAACCTAAAGGTTCCCCACAAGCTGCAATCATCTTTATTTCTGTCAGTTCAGCTCCCTGGGCTGCCCACAGCTGAGAATCTGCCTTGCTCACTGCAACCTCCATTCTGGCACTGCTCTGCTCCGTGGCCTCCAGCTCTCTCCCTCCATCCTCCTCCTCTGAGGAGTGAGAGAAATATGGCCTCAGAGGATGATGTGGAAAACAGCTCTGAAGAAGGAATATGGGACAAGCAAAGCTCTGGCTAAATCACTACTCTGGAGCTGCAAAATCTGCTTCCCTCAGAGCCAGGGAGCTCCCAGCCACCATCATTCTGAGTTATCCAAGGGCAGTAACAGTAGTTGCCTTGTTTGACTGAGACTTAAAGGGTCTCCTGGTAGCAGGGAATCACCCTGGAATAGCTCAGGGCTCAAAACCCCGGTGGGAACAGCAGGGAGGGGATTTTTGAGCCCTCCTGCACTACATTCCTGCTGATGAGGAAATGCACAACCAAGGCATCAGCACTAGTGTGGCCAGCAAGACTAGGGCAGGGATCTTCTCTTGGTACTTGACACTGCTGAGGCTGCACTTCAAATACTAGGTTCAGTTTTGGGCTCCTCAGTCCAAGAAGGACACTGAGGTGCTGCAGTGTGTCCAAAGAAGGGCAACAAAGCTGATGAAGAGTCTAGAGCACAAATCTTGTGAGGAGCAGCTGAGGGAACTGGGGGTGTTTAGCCTGCAGAACAAAAGGCTCAGGGGAGACCTTCTCTCTCTCCACAATTCCCTGAGAGGAGGTTGGAGCAAGGTAAGGGTCAGTCTCAGGGGTGCTAGCTCTGGTACTCAAAGCCTTTTCTCCTGCATAAAGAACATGCTGTGATATTTTGGTGATGTGATGGACACACTCTGGTCAGGTGAAGTCATGAACTCCCATGAAGAGCACAGGCCCTGCACAGTCAAAAAGCACCACCACTGCCAACACTAACTGACAATATCCTAGTTAAGAAAAGACAGTTGCATGCATCAAGTTTCATCTCAAGAGGCTTTATTACAGGTTGCAGTGGACTCTCAGAAAGTACAAGGAGGAGCTGAACCCCACAGGCTCTCCAAAACAGATTCACAACCATATAGAGACAAACACAGGACCTCAAACTCCAGTTCTTACACACATCACATGGAACAGCTGCACCACACCAACATGCTCTTCAGGTGCCACAATGTGCATCGTGCTAACTGAAGCCACCAGGAAGTTTTATTTGCCAAGGAGCTCATACTCCCACCCACAGTTATTTCTGGAATCTTTTCTTATCATATAAAGAAACCGCAGAAACAATAGATTCATTAAAAAAAAAAAAGAAAGGCAAAGATTTGTAACCAATTTCCATGGTGACTACTCTAAACTCAAGTGACAGCACTGTGCATACTCCCACATGCCCTCTGCATGGAGCACAGAATAGATGGAGACATCTAAGCCATCACCTCAACCAGAGCTGATGAACATCATCAAGGTGGCTGAAAAGTTTCATGTTCACTCAACAGGAGCACAACATAGATGATAAAATGGTCTGGA
Organism: Galbula dea; assembly: GCA_013399015.1. Lineage (NCBI taxonomy): Eukaryota > Metazoa > Chordata > Aves > Piciformes > Galbulidae > Galbula > Galbula dea. The sequence goes on along the minus strand of VWZX01008613.1, from coordinate 332,223 downwards.
AACACCACCATGTTTTTGTGATGCCATCTGTTAACCTGGTCACTTCTCAGGTGTCCATAATACAAGGAGTTGGTTGCATTTGGGGTTTTATGGTCTTTGCAGATCTGGAAGCACTCTTGGGGTGACAGAGGACTGCAACCCATTAGCCAGGAGAGAGCACCTTGCTCCCCAGCCATGGTGGGTTACTCTTCTTCTCCCACCTCACTGTTGTGCTACAGATTAACTTCTGCACCCAAGCAGAACAGGTCAGATCCTTTAACCAGATGTTTACATGCTCTCTTGAAAAGGAAGAGTTCAAACCCATTCTTCACCCACTTTATTTCTAAGAGGTAATCTTTATACCTCTTTAATTTCTTATTTACCACTCTGAGACATTGTAGCTCAACAAAGGAGCTAAACAAATCAGTTATTTAATTTCCATAGACCTGACTTCATTTAATTCTGAGAGGACTGATGTTTGTGGCTACTGGGAAAGGGTATTTCTACATTTTTCCATTTTCTGGCCTGTTCATTACAGTTACTGAGAGGAGGAGACAAGAGTTAGACTTGTGAAATACAATGTTTGTCAAAGGCACAGAGAAAATAATTTCTATTTTATATATATATATATAACCCAGTCATAAAAAGTAAGTAAATCCACACACTTCAGAAGCCTCAGAAGTCAGCACTCCCATCCTCCTTAGACCCTCATGGGGCCAGCAGGAAATCAGTTGGAGAATCTTAAGACTTCATTAGAAGGAATTACTTTTCTGTGAGGTTATAGCCACAGAAGACACAAAACCACCTAACCAGCATTGAGAGGCCAGGCAGAGACACTTTTGCAGCAGGAATACACTAAGTGCAGGAATTCTCCTCCAAGCTTCTGAGGGACAGGTGTGCAGGAGTCCACTAACTTCTGCAGATGCAATATTGTGAAAAACTCAAATCATACCACTTGGCTAAGGGGGAGACCAGTGAAAGATCACCACCACACCTTTTAGACTAGAGCACCCTGTAGGGAGTCCATAAACTGCTAAGTCTCCAGCTTGTGAGGAGTGTTAGCAATTTGACAGAGCTTTCCAAATGCTACTTCAACCTCTCCATCCCCACTAAGTCAACTAAGATCCCCACACACCAGGAAAGACTGTGTTTCAGAGACACTACAGTTAACCCAGGCACGTTTTGGTGAGAGACACATCACAAAGAGAAAGTCCTTCAAGTGAAAAACCAAAGAGGGCTTATCCAGGAGTGCTTTCAGCAACAGCAGAGGTGAGGCTCCAAGGACATGTGTGGGGTGTTTGTGGTGTTCCTGCCACACACTCCACCATTTCAAGCAATCATGGCACAAAGCAGTGCAGCTCTACAGTAGCTGCTAAGCTGAGCCAAAGGATTGAGAAGGATAAATGACCACAGCACCCAGCATCAGCCAGCATTTTCAGATTGAAAAACACAGAGCTCTGCACCTATTTCCATACACAGTTGAGCCAAAATACCAGCATGGTGTTCCTCTAAACACAAAGATGCCCAGGTAAGCATTTGAGCAGCTATGCAATGATCTAGATCCAGGCACTGAGTCAGACCTAAGGCCATCATTTATTTGCCAGCTCAGTAGTCATCCAAATCTGTTTCCCAGTCCAGCTCCACAATAGAGGTAAGGAGGGAAAGACAGCATTTTTTTTTCCAGAGAAAAGCCAGCTGAAACTACAGACCTTGCTACTCATTGAAAACCACCATACATCTGTTCCACAGCAGCACCACAAAAGATTAGGAAGTGCTGGGCTAACAATCTGGAAAGTGAAACGGAGCTAGGAGAGCAAAATGTTATCACCAAGTGAGTAAAACATTTGTAAGAGACAGAAAACACACAGCATTCTTGCACAACGTGCAGAAACACTCCGAGGCTGATTTCTCCTCCTCCACTAAACCTGTCTGGTAACTCTGGGAACAGGACTGTGTCCTAGAGGCTGAGGGAAAAGTGGATCAACAGGGTGAGTTAAGGACAGAGCTACCAGACTCGACTCTATTTGTGCAGGATCGCAGGGTGGACGGGTGTTAGCCCATACATACGGTTTCACTTTTACATAAAGCTTGTGTTTACATGTAGTAGATCAGGGCAATTACAGCTGGCCCCAGCACTGGATGTCAGGCAGCCTGCCTACACACTACCCAAAGCATTTGTAGGGGCGATTGTATCTGTGGGGCTGAGGGGATAGGCTGCTGAAAAGCTTTGTTTTGAGGTCAGGTGCAGTTAAGTGATGTTTGGCTTCGTGCATTTCACTACTGCACATCCAGAACTAATCCCTCCTCAAGTGCAGCGATTTAACCGAAGGAGCAGTTCTGCAGAAGTCAGTGGATTTGGCTGACAACAGGAGGTGGGGATGAGCTGCCAAACCCCCAGTTATGGTAACGGCTCTGTATTAACCAGCAACACCAAAAAAACAAATGAACTGCAAGTCTTCACAGCTCGTCATTTACACCCCACCTCACACCTGACTCTCCTACTTAACCTTTTTATTCTTCATGTCATCGCTTGAAAGGCTGAGGCAGAGGCATGCGTGGAAGCACACTGCGTGCGGGCAATACCCTGACATTTCTTCCTTTCTTAGGAAGAACTTTATTCAGAGGGTGGTGAGACACTGGCACAGGTTGCCTAGAGAACTTGTGGATACCCCATCCCTGGCAGTGTTCAAGGCTAGGTTGGCTAGAGCTTTGAACAACCTGGTCTAGTGAGTGGCATCCCTGCTCCTGGCAGGTGGTTGGAACTAGATGATCTTTAAGGCCCCTTCCAACCCAAACCATTTTATAATTTTACAGTAAGCACAGAGAGAAGAAAGCCACCCCAAAACACCCCTACACAACCACGCACATCAGCAAGTGCTCTGCTCCTCTTCCCCCAAACACACAGGTAGGGATAAAAACAGCCTCCAGCTCTTCACCTGGGCTCAGCGTGGCACCAACTTGGGGAGGGGTAGTGGGGATTTAAGAGGGGGAGGAGGCTAAAAAACGAAGGTTAGCTCGTTCATGAGGCAATTTTAGTGTGGGATAGGACTCAAGGGCAGCTCCGCAGCCAAACACCCCCCGCTCTGCCCTATGGCGACCACCCTTGTCCCCACCGCGGGCTGGGAGGAGAACAGAGCCTCGCTGCCCATCTCCAGCCGCCGGTGACAGAACCGGGGGGAGGCAGGTGCCCGCCGAGGGGACCGGCCAGCGAAGGGGACGCCTCGGCCGCTGTGCCCGCTCTCTGATGGGGGAACCCCAGCAGGCAAGGAGGGAGGGAGCCACCAGGCTTGGTCACCTCTTCCTTCTTCTCCCTGCCCGCCTCGTACCTCTCTCTACGGTGGCCGGAGGAGGACGGGGTCTCGCCGCCCGCCCGGCTCGCCTCAGCGCCTCGCTGCCCTCCCCGCGTCTGAGCGGCTCCCGGCGGCTGCAGCTGTGGCTGTTGGCACTGCGAAACGAGAACCAGCACCGGCCTGTTTTCCAGCCACCTCCCCCCTCTTCGGCCCGCCCCGGCTCCGCCTCAAGGATCCCTCCTCCTCCTCCTCCTCCTCCTCCTCCTCTTTCTCCGCCCCGCCTCTCCCCGGCGTAGCCTGCGGGGCGGTGGGGACCTGCCCGGGGGGACGCTTGGTGCCTCCTCGCCACCCCCGTGAGCAACCGGTAGCCTGCAGGGGACAGGGAGTAACGTCAAAGCTCCGAGGTTAATAAATCCTGAGCTAGGGTGAATAACTGCTCGTGTCTTTCTTGACGGCAGAGCTTGGTAGGGGATGGAACGGGGAATGAAAGAATGATAGAATGGTTTGGGTTGGAAAGGAGCTTATAGATCAGCTAGTTCAAACCCACCTGCGGTGCGTAGGGACATCTTCCCTGGAGCCCAGAATTAGCTCGCAGCGACCCTCAGACCTACCACCCTGGTGCAATGGGATAGGTACTCATAAATAGCTTTAAACTGAAAGAGGGAGATTTAGACTAGAGAGAAGGAAGATTTTTTGCACTGAGGGTGGTGAGAGCCTGTCCCAGGTTGCCCAGAGAGGTGGGAGATGTTTTATCCCTGGAACCATTCCAGGTCAGGTTACCTGGGGCTGTGAGCAACCTGATCTAGTTGCAGATGTCCCTGTTGACTGCAGGGGGGTGGGACAACATGACCTTGAAAGGTCCCTTCCAACCCAAACCAGCCTGTGATTCTAGAATTGTTTAGGTTGCAAAAAACCTTTAAGATCATTGAGCCCAACTGTTAAGCTACCGGTGCCAGGTTACCACCAAACCATGTGCCTCAGCACTACATCAACATGTCTTTTAAATCCGTTCAGGGATGGTGACTGCACCAATGCCCTGGGCAGCCTGGGCCAGGGCTTCACAACCCTTTCAGTGAAGAGATTTTTCTAATGTCAAGCCTAAACCTCCCCTGGCACAACTTGAGGCCATTTCCTCTTGTCCTACTTGGAGAAGAGACCAACCCCCACCTCACTCCAACCTCATTTCAGGGAGCTACAGAGAGCAAGAAGCTCTCCCCCGAGCCTCCTTTTCTCCAGGCTAAACAACCCCAGTTCCCTCAGCTGCTCCTCACAAGACTTGTGCTTCAGACCCTTCACTGACTTTCTTTGGACATGCTCCAGCACCTTAGAATGGTGGTTCTAAATAGCTCTGATCACAGAGCTTCTGCCATGCAGACCTCTCCCAAAGGCACAGGGAAGCAAAAGAAATCTCATTACAGTGTAACAAGCTGGGAGATGGCATTCAGAGCTCTAAAGCAGAATGGACAGAGCTCTTCTGCTTCTCAATTTGATGCCTTTCATGCAGCTGCAGGGTAGAAGTCTTGTCTCCATGCAGTAGCCTCATAAACAGCATGTTTTACTACTTTGTGGTCCCTTACCAAAAATACATTTACAACTAGGAACAAACAAGGTGCCACTCACAGGATGAAGCACAGAATGTTTTGGGTTGGAAGGGACCTTTCAAGGTCATCTAGTCCAACCCCCTACAGTCAGCAGGGACATCTGCAACAAGAAAGAGCAGGTTGCTCAGAGCCCCAGGCAACCTGACCTGGAATGGCTCCAGGGATGGGACATCTCCCACCTCTGTGGGCAGCCTGGGACAGGCTCTCACCACCCCATTGTAAAAGCCTTTCTTTACAGGAGTATCCACCACAGTGAGCTGAAACACCCAGGTGTCCCCCCCTGTCTTCCCATTAAACCCTGGCTGAAATTGCTTTTGGATATCTGGAGAAAAGGCTGCCCCTTGGATGAAAAGAGTCATTTCTGCAAATTGCCTTCAGGCATTTTCAAGGCTTTCTGAAACACACTCAGCTGCCTGCAGGAGGTACACACCTGCACAACTGGGCTGAGGTTGCTTAGCCAGGTGAAACATCTGGAGAAAAAAGCAGGAACAACATGGGGTTTTGGTTTCCCAGCTTCAACTAGACATCCAATAATAACTGTGCAATCTTTTCCATTGCATATGGACACTGTGGGCCATTTTCTTCCAGACTTTGCACTCTTCTGACAGCCCTTTACTGTCACTGACCTGCAAAGCACCTTGAAGAACCTAGCTGTCACTGGAGGTATTTGACTGTCAGTATAGGGCAGAAGGTGTCTCATAGCTAGCTGCTGTGTTTGAAATGTGGTTTGGGAGCCTGCAAGCCATAAGGATGTTCTGTCCCCCAGCCAACACACTGCCAGAGGCAGCAGCACTGCTGGGCCAGGCTGGACATGATGGGGTGCAAGCAGAGAAAAGGCAACAGCTCTGTCCTCTCACACACACCCTACATCCTCAGAATAGGGTGTTCACCAAGCATACAGATGGAAGCAGAGCTTAGCAAATTGAAGGACTTCAGGGAAATGAGCCATATCCTTCTTTTAACCAGCTATATCTGGAAAGAGGAATTGGCAATGAGGTTGGTTATGTTGGCTGGAGAGAGGAGCCTTTCCCATCAGTCTGGACAGAGTCTGAGATGATGAGGGAATAGGGTCAGTTTGATGGTCAAACTTGGAGTTACCTATCTGAAGGGGAAACCAGGATTTCCTGCCCATAATCCTCAACACTTTGCAGAGCAATACATGCCCTCAAGGTTGCCTCTAGTCGAGGTTGCATCTGCTCATAGCCAAAGAGGAGTCACAAAGAGGAAGAACAGACTGGTGCTCCCTGTTCCCACAGTGAAGCTGACCCACGAGAGATGCTGGTCACCTAGCAGCTGGGAAAGCTGCTGAGCCAACTCCTGCTGAATGGCACTTCTATTTCCTCCAGAGCAAATAAACAACCCTACTCCAGGACTGCACTAGCTCTCAGCTTGCTTGGCTGCAGTCTGAAGGATTTGAGCTAACTCTAAAAAGCTCTGAGTAGCTGGGGTCCCCTGGGCTCTACCTTCTTCCTCCAGCTTAAATTTGGCAGCAGAGCCCAGCCAGCTCAAAAGCCCTAGGTATGCCTGGAAGATGTCTTGAGGGTACCTACAAATGCAATTACTTACCTGTGGGCAAATAAAGATAAAACATATAGCCAGCACATGCTTAATGATGTACTTGCTGCATTAAGAAAGAGGAATGGGCAGGTATGGCTGACGTTGGTGCCATGCTCAGACAGTAGCTCCAAAGAAGTCTGATGAAATCCTAAAATAAGCACTTTTTGTGCCTCTAAACATGTGTTTTCTTAGCTGGTGGTCTGTGTCCAGAATTGCCTTCCCAGTAAATAGAGCATCTTTCCTGGGAAGGACCCATGAACCACAGGTTTATGAATGAAAATGTAAACTAGATTATAAAAGTCCAGAAAGCATAACCTAAAAGGTAGAGAGAAAGACACCTGAGCAGAGCTGCAAGCCAGAGGTGTAATTGTCATGAAGAAAGAAGAGGGTGTTATTGCCTGGGAGGTCTCTTTCTGGGAGGGTTGTTGGGGTTTTTTTGTACTACAGCAAGATCTCCCAGGATGGATAAAAGTAGCTCAGGCCTCATGTCCTTCAACATACACATTCAAGTGGGGAACTGAGTCTAGAAAACTAACCCAGAGAGCCCAGAGTAGGCATGAGGCAGGTGGAAGGGTACCTGGACACAATACTTCTGGGTTTGGGGGGGTTTGAAGTCATGTCAGGGGGATCTAGACAATGGATTGATAGTTGTTTTTTTTTTTCCTGCCAAGCAAAATAATGATTTGAAGCCATTAAGTGACTGTCCTCTGGATTCTTATTGACCAACATAATGCCCTGCTCCTAGAGCTGTCAGGAGAGATGAGGATCAAACCTGGCATGAAGCTTTTTTTAGGAAAATAAAGATCCAGCTGCCTGGAAAAGTAAACAGGAGCAGAAATGAAAAATAGACAGCATTCAGTACCCTTCCATGCTCCAAAACACCACATTCCTGAGGATCAGTATAAAAAGGCTTTGCCTCTCACCATTCTCACACAGTTTTTTACCCTCAGATTCCAAAAGGTTGGTAGAAGTGCCATTAACCACTTAGAGCCAGCAGTCTTCCAATGCAAAGCCATCTGCTGGCAACTGCTGTGATAAGCTCTACAGACTGCCCACTCTTGCTAAGATTTGGAGCTGGCATGAAGAGCCAGCAAAAGACCTCATTGCATGGCAGAAGTTTGGCATATGCTTAGATCTTTTGGAGGATCCTCTTAAATATTGACTTCTGGCAGGGCCCTTGTCAAGTGACAATACAACTCCAAAGCAGACACAACATATGTAGCTTAGAGCAAGGGTTTTCCAATTTTCTAACCCAGGAATTGTTATCATTAGGACACCTAGGTGCTGGTTTTGGCTCCTGCTCTGGGCCTGACAACACACAATGGCAGAGCTCCTTGTGTTGCCCTGAGCTAAGCAGAGTTTGGAAATACCTCTGTGAAACAATTGCATCACAGCCACTGCAGACAGCTCAGCTGACTTTTCCATCCTCTACACTGTTTGTTTACTGGGGAGACACTAATCCATTTTACCTGCAAAGCAGGCAAAGCAAACTTACCACAGGGCCCACATAGAATGTTTTATTATCTTTCCATCCATACTTAATCTGGAATTTCCATGATTCATTTGCCCACTTGAGGAACACTTGACCAGGCAAAGAAAAACAAACCTTCCCAGGAGAAAAAGCAAACCCACATCCGGTGCTGGAGAGAGGAACATTCTGACATCAACACAAATTCCCTCTAGAATTATTTGATCTGGAGGAAGACTACTGATCATAAACACAACTGGGAAGGGCAGAGATCAAACACTATCACTTCTTGTGAATGTTTTTCCTCTTCTCCTCACAATCCCCTGGACAATAAGTCACTAAAAGGTTTTACCAAGACTACAAAGGGAGTCTGAGAGCTCAGCAGCTTCCCTTTGAAAGCATACTCAGGCTACAGGAGGTTTCAAAAGTCACTCCAGAGAGTCTGCCCTTTGCTAGAAAAGCCTTGTGACCTTCCAGTCATTCCAGGGTAGCAGTGAGTAACGGTGACGTCTGCTCTTCAGTCATCCTTTGACAAGCTGTCAGAGTGACAGAGAGCTCCAGCAGAGATCTTTCCCTGGGATGATAAACAATCTAGACACAAAACAACTGTCCAGCTCACCTGTAGGGTTAAGGAAAAAAAACAAGCCCAGGTGGGGAAGAGAACTTTTGAACTTCACCTCACAGGTTTTTCTCTTCCTTATTCTCCTGCAGGAAGGTGATTTCCAGAATGATGTGGCTCAGAAAAAAAAAATAACTTGAGTGCTGCAATCTTTAACACTTTCCTGCATGGATTCCTGGAAGGATAGAGCTGCTGAGAAAAGTATCCAATCTCCACAATGGGAAAAACAAAATCTGTGTGGGGAAGATCCATTGCAATCCTTGATAAATTGCTATAGTGAGCATGCACCATGTAGTCTTGAAATGTGCTGCTGTTTCCAGCTTGTATCTGTCAAGCTTCAAGTCCCAAATCCTTATTCTTCCCCTAAATTCACTCTGCTAAAGTTAAAGACCTTCCATGATCCCATTTCTGCAAGTTCTTGTAGCTAAAATACCCCTGTGGTTTCATTTGGATGAGGGAAATTGGAAATGCTTCCCTTGGAGCAGGGGCAGAGAGCAGGTTAAAAGATGTCACAGTCTCATGCGCACACAGAGCTCTGTACAAACATGCCTCTGCCTGCTGGCTGGGGGCTGGGCTGTCCTACAGCTGGGATGTCTCCCAGTGCCTCCTCACACACAGCATCAGGAAGGAGCTTGGGCAATTGCTATGCTGCATAAGCACTGCAAGACTCTCTGGGATGTGTGGTGGCAGCAACCAGAGTTGGTACAGCCAAGGCTGTTGACTGGCAGAGAGACTGGTGAGTCAAAGTGCACAGGAGACAAAGCTTTCCTGGACTCTCAGTCCCCACCATCATCAGGTGAGCAAGGCTGTTAGTGCATAGGTCCTGGCTTTGGCATTTCATGTTTTTATTACAGACTCTTTTCCCTTGCAGCCTTCTACGTCTGGAGAAAGTCATCTTCAGGAGACTCAAGGAAGGGGCAGCACCCCAAGCACACCACACAGCAGATGCCTCTGAGAAAAAGGCAAAAGAATTAAAAAGAAAAAGGGAGAGGCAGAAAAATGGGGCTGGCAAAGAACAGCAGAACTGTCCCAGCTGAAAACAGCTGTCTAGGCCAGCATGCTGCCTCCAGCAGTGGAAGAACAAGACTCACTTCTCTCAGCTCCTTGTTGTTTTCTGTTCAAGGACTTCATGGATCATGGAATCACAGAGTGGTTTTCAGTTGGAAGGGACCTTTAAAGATCATCTAGTCCAACCCTCTGCAGTCAGCAAGGACATCTGCAACTTGATCAGGTTGCTCAGAGCCCCAACCAACCTGACCTGGAATGGTTCCAGGGATAAAACATCTCCCACCTCTCTGGGCAACCTGGGACAGGCTCTCACCACCTTCAGTGTAGAACATTTCTTCCTTATATCTGGTCTAAATCTCCTCTTTTAGTTTCAAGCCATCAGCCCTTGTTCTGTCACAACAGTCCCTGCTAAAAAGTCTGTCCCTATCTTTCTTACAGGCTCCTTTAAGTACTGAAAGGCTGCACTAATTTCTCCCTGGAGCCTTCTCTTCTCCAGGCTCAAGAACCCCAACTCTCTCAGCCTGGCCTCACAGCAGAGAGCTTCCAGCCCTCAGATCATTTTTGTGGCCTCCTCTGGCCCTGCTCCAACAGGTCCATGTCTGTGCTGTGCTGAGATAGACACGGTTTCTCTGTGTTTAATAACCTTCTTTAGCTTTTGTTTTCATGAAGTAGTCTGCTCTCCTCATGTAAATACTGATGACCCCAACACCCTGCAGCAAGGAGTTCCACCAGGGAGCCTTGCCAATGACACATCCTTTGATGTGCTTGGAGCTTGGTCTCTTCATGTGATGCCCTCAAGTTCTTCTATTGGGAAAGACAGTGAACAGCTGCTGACTTCTCTGGAAGTCTCTCACTGTTTTTTTCTACACCTCTAGCACATCCTTCTTAAGTTATCAGCAGGAAGGTCCTAGCTCACCCAGTGTGCCTTCTTACCTAAGCAGTTATGGACCTTTGCTCACTTTGTCACCAATGGCATGAAACCACAATCACTCCAATGATCCTGAACACAAAGGATCCAGGAAATAAAAATTTGGCAGGTACAAAGGAACAGGGTTGAATGTGGAAATCTAGCAGGAGGCTTTGCCAGTAATAGCAGAGGAGCTTCTGCCTTATCTCACAGCAGGTAACAGGAAAGCAAAAGCAATGGCAGCTGCAGTGAGAACAGTGGAAACATGCAGACTAGTCCTACAAGTCTTGGTTTTGATCTCTAGTACTGAATTGTAGAATCACAGAATCTCCTGAGTTGGAAGGGACCTACAAGGATCATGGAGACCAACTCCTTTCTCTGCACAGGACAGCCCCAAAGTCACACCATGTGTCCAAGAGCTTTGGCCAAATGAGAGTTGGGGCCATGACTGCATCCCTGGGGAGCCTGCTCCAATGCTCCACCACTCTCTGGGTGAAGAACCTTTTCCTAAGATCTACCCTGCCCCTCCCCTGGCACAGATTCATGCCATTCCCCTGGGGCCTGTCACTGGTCACCAGAGAGAAGAGATCAGCTCCTGCCCCTCCTTCATCTCTGGTGAGGAAGTTCTAAACTGCAGTGAGGTCTCCTCTCAGTCTCCTCTTCTCCAGGCTGAACAGACCAAGTGATTTCAGCTGTTCCTCATACAGCTTCCCCCTCAGACCCTTCACCAGCTCTGTGGCCCTCCTCTGAATGCTAACAACTTGATACCCTTCTTGTATTGTGGTGCCCAAAACTAACCCAATACTCAAGGTGAGTATACCCAAGGCTCAGGACTTCCAGCCAATGTCTCTCTCTTCCAGCCAATATCTCACTGTTTTGGATATTCCCCCTTAAAGTCCAGTGAAGGATTCTGAGAGCCTTCCTGCCCCCACCACCATGTCCTTCCCAATCCCAGGAGCCATTGTCTCCCAAATTCTGCCTTCATCTTCAGGATGGTGATGCCCACAGATGCCTGCTCACAGCCTTCAGCCACCCTCAGTGCCCAGAAGAGCTCTATTGTCTGGCTGTGCCCTGCTGCCTGCCCGTGCCTGTCTCTCCTCTCCTGACCATGGCAAGTTCTCAAGCCATCGAGTACAGAGACTGCCTTTGTCTTCTGCATGTGGGTGTTGCCAAGTGCTAGGAGCCACCCTGGTACTGCCTTCCCTAAAAATAGCTTGCCCCACAGATAACCTGCAGCCTTTACAAGTGACAGGTCTTGAAGACAAGCCTTCATAGAACCTGCACAGAAGGAGAAGCAAAGGCCCTACTGGGGTGAAGAGAAAAGCTCTGAAGAAATGGAGAACACAGCCCTGATACAGCCACAAGCAGCAGAGGAAACTAGTGCCAAGGGGCCCTGGGAGCAAGTATTATGTACAACCTGCACACAGACACAATAGAACAACTGCTGAGCCACAGGGTGATTTTGCCTCCAAGTTCTGTGCAGGAGGATACTAGCAAGAGTAGTCCAAAAGAAGAACAATCCATCTAAATAAGCTGCAAAAGCACCCCAATTTAGCTCCTTCTTTACAGAAGGGTACATATTTTGGATAGAAAACATATCCAGGTAGCTTTTCATCCCTTCCACATCTTGCAACATATCCATTTACTCTTTCCCATTTTATTTTAATGACAGGGGAGTCAAGCAAGCTCAACTGACAGGCTGGTTCCCAGGGAAACATAAGCAACTTATTTCTCTTAAATAGCAAGGCACAAAAGTTCCCTGTGTTAAACCCTGCAGCCTGCTGTGACATTCAGTTCTCTGGGATCTAATCCCAAAAAGGACAGAATGTATTTGCCTGCCTCTGAGGTGGGGAAGGAGAAAGGTGGTAGCAGCACACTCCAGCTGGTGACAGGTACAAGCAGGGATCTAGCACCCAAAAGACTTCTGTGGAAACAGGTGCCTTGTCCTAATCCCTGAAGAAAGAGCAAAATAAAATTGGAACAAGAACTGGTAAAGTCACCTGGTGTTGCTGGAAGAAGAACTGGTAATCATAAATCACCAAAATCTCAGTCAAAATGCTAGGCTGGCTGCCTGGTGTGGCTGGGACACATGAAGAGTGTAAAATCAGCTACATCCCAGGGTCTGTCCAGCTTGGGAAGCTGCTTTGGTGGGTACAGATAAAGGTGGGAAAGGGCTTGGAAAAGAAAATGGAAGACAAAGGTAAGGATCCTCATAAGATGCTCTCTGGTGGCATGCAGGGCATCTAACCTGAGATCACCTACATAGACATCTGTGGAGAACATACTCCTGTTGCATCTGAGCAAGGATGCTGTTCCCAGCTCCAATCCCATGCCATGAGGTGGCTTGGCTTTGGTGGCTAAGCTTGTTTTGCTTTTTCTTCTTTCAAATTAACAAGATGAATAAAAACCAGATGGGCCAAACACATGATACTTCTCACCAAAACTCTCCCTGCCTCCCTTATATTCAGCTCAAGGGATGTTTTGAGCCTGATGAGATTTGCCTCCTCAGTAAATCCCACAGATCCCTTTTCCACTTGCTCCTTTACCTCTTGAAACATCTGGTATCCACAATATCCTTCAGCAAGAAGTTCACAGCTCATAAGGACTCACTTCCAAGGGGTTGCTTGGAGCCCATATCACATCAACCTCATCTGCTGGCCACTTGTTCTTGCAGTGGCTACCCAATCCCTGGCACACAGGATGTTCCAGATACCCTTCATGTGCTCATTCAGTATCCAGGGCCACATTCTGCTTTCACTTCCCTCCTCTGAGCCAACATTAAAGAATTTTTTAAGTGAGCAGGTGATAATCTAGCCTCAGGACAATTTTTTCTCCCCACCTCATCCACTTTGGTTTGTTGTTAAAAAGAAAAAGAAATAACTAAAATCTTTCTTTTTTCTTTTCCTCAGCTGCTTTTAAGCTTCAGAAGAAGAGAAAAAAAAAAGAAGATCATGCAATACAAGTTTTGCATGCCAAAGTTTCCAGGTGCCCAATGTCCTGTTCCCAGGCCACTGAACAAACAGCCTGCAAACATGATCCTCTGCCTTTGTTCTGCCAGCTGGAAACCTCAGGTCACCCTGCACCCAGACACCACCAGGGAGCAGATCCTCAGGAGGAGGCAATATTCAACTGAGCAAAATTCTCCTTTCATCAGGCACAGGATACCAAAAAGGAACCTGGATTTTTTTCCTGAATTAATGTTTTTTTTCTTCTCTGAGGAACATTTTCTGTGGACAGGTCCACAAGTCAGTCAGCTCAACAAACAGCACTGGTGATTCATGAGAGTAGCTGGTGAGCTGGGTGCTGCAGAATTTCTTCCTCCCCAGGAAACAACCTCAATAAATGACATCAGCAGCATGATTCAGTCAGTAGGACTATGGACTGTCAGTCTCCTAGATGGGTGCTGCCTTCAGATTTCCCTTCCCCAAGCAGTTTTTTCTCTCCTCTTTCCCTCAGCTTCTAGCTCCCCATGCAAGGGCTGCCTCTTGCTGCATGTCTAAATGGTGCCCACCACGGTGGAAACTCTAAGCTGGGCTGTAATGCAAACACCAAAGTGACTGCATGGTGTACTCACTCCAGCCACAGAATTCAGACTATTATTCCTGAACTTTCCATGAATACACACCCCAAAAAAGGTTACTGGAAGGAAATGAACTGGGCCAGCCAGCAAAGGTAAAAGAGAGTCCTTTATGGAATTACTTACTCATAGCTGCACATCCTAAATCATACATCCCACCCCAGCTCCAGTTGGAAACCTTCTACCAGGTCCTTTAAACAAATCAAAGTAGAAGATGAGGCAGATTTCTGATGTGGCCTGAGAAATAGTGAGAAGGCATTAAAAAAGTCATTCTTCTTCCCTACATGCAGGCCAAACACCCAAATGTCCAGCAGCTCTCCAAGAGCTGATGTTTCAGGTTTGTCTGAACCATAGAATCACAGAATGGTTTGGGTTGGAAAGGACCTTCATAGTTCACCTAGTCCAACCCTCCTGCAGTCAGCAGGGACATCTGCAACTAGAGCAGGTTGCTCAGAGCCCCAAACAACCTGACCTGGAATGGTCCCAGGAATGGGACATCTCCCACCTCTCTGGGCAACCTGGGACAGTGTTTCATCACACTCAGGATAAAAACATTCTTCCTTCCATCTAGCCTAAATATTTCCTCTTTTAGTTTCAAACCACCACCCTTTGTCCTGTCACAACAGGTCCTGCTAAAACAATTGTCCTCATCTTCTAGACCATTGAAGTACTGAAAGGCAGCAGTCTTGAAGATAACTTCTGCACAGAGAAAAGCTGTCTCAAATAAACTAATGCAACATTAACATATATCTTCACAAATAAGAACACCTCTTTGATGAAACAAGCACATTATCCCAATTTTCTAAACACCAGGGGTCCTTTTCACCTTCTGCAACTGCCACTGTACCTCAAGGCTGCTGGGATGTTCCCACTGCTGAGGCATTTTACAAACCTCAGAACAGACCCAACAGCAAAAGGCACTGAATCCATTTACATTGTTTTTCCCTGTTCCTGCCCAGATAATGAAATTAATCTCCTTAGACTCCATCTCACAACTGTAGCCCAGCCTGTGGACCAGAAGACCACTACAATCCTATCCAAACCCTGGCAGGTTTTCTTATCTCCCAGTGTCCCTTTTCCTCCTCTGCTGCTCTGTCGTATCAATGTTTATGCAGTTGCCCAAGGCATTGTGATCTACAGAAGAAAAACACTATAGAAATGCAAAAATAAATGTAGCTTTCCACTTTTTTTCCACCTTGCAGACCCCTAAAATCTACTGGAGGGTCAGCTGCCTCCTGTGCCTGGTTCAGCCTGCAGACCACAGTCTCTGTTACCTTCTGCTGAAGCTCACTGGTGGTGTCGGTGGAGAGCAGCAGGTCCCTTTAAATCCTTTGTTGTGCTTGCACAAGTGGAAAACAGCTCCTGTGGAAAAAAAAAAAAGAAGAAAGAAATCCCTTCTCTTTGCCAAGCTGTGTGTAGAGATGATGAATCACTAAATGGCAGCCACGTGGCAGCAGAAGTAGCAGGAAGTGTCTTGTGTTTGACCTTTATAGTAGCAAGAGCCCTTTGCAGCATATAGTTACAACCAGCTAATTACCCTTGGTCACCAAGAACTCTTGGATCAGCTGCCTGCATAATATGTTTCTTCCATTAAAGGAAAAGAAAGCCATAAAAAGATACAATTTGGCTAATTAGTCTAAGTCTTGAGGAGTTCTCAGAAAGCCCTTGGTGTGTTTGGAAGGCAGAGGACTTCTCTGGAGGTGTTGCCCTGGGATCCTAATGGAAGGGAACTGTAAGTCAAGACCACTTGACAAGGCTATTGACAGGTCTTTCAGCACAGCTCTCTTGTTCAGAGAACATCCTTGCTCTACAGAATCAAGCTGTGAGTTTGGGAAGCAACTTGGAAAGAAACTGAATGTTTGGTGGTCAAATGCTTCTGACACCTAGGCTAGTTGGTGGCCATTTCCAGAGGTGGCATGTGTCAGCAGGATCAGGCCTTTAATCATACCATCCTTCAGGGATTCCCACTCTTCTCCTCAAACTCCTCTGTGGCTCTTTCCTACTCTCCTCCCTCTGCTTTATCTGGTTTAAAACTGTGCTGATCCCCATGTTTTGTTCTCCAGGACAAGGCTGGACACTTGCAGACATCCAGAATCACAGGATCATGAAGGTTGGAAGAGATCTCCAAGGTCATGGAGTCCAACCATCAACCTATCCCCACCATGCCACTAAACCATGTCACTGCCCCACACTCAGCTCTTCTCTGGAAATCCTTTCCCTGTGTCCACAGCAGTGTATTGGAAGGATTCAACCCCAGTGACTGTTTCCAAAGAGCCCCAGCACCTTCTGGATCTGAGCAGCTCATCCAAGGGCTCCAGCTGTGACTCCACATCAACTCTGCACCACAGCTGCATTCTTGGAAAGGGAGATGCTGGGTTGCTGCAGCAACCACACTTGACATCATCACTTCTCCCCACATCCACTGCTGTTGTGCAAAAGGTTGTGAAAGCCAGGCAGCTGCAGAATTTGGTGGTTGGGGAGGGCACTGCTATTCCAAACCAGCAGCCTGAGGAGCAGATGTGTCGTGTCTCCAGAAGAGCAGGGTCAGGGGGCAGTAGGATCTGCCTAGCACAACATGGAATGTGGAGCAGCAAAGCAAAACAAACAAGCAAAGGAAAGCCCCTGGTCCCAGGAGGCTGGAGTTTGCTGCTTCCAGCAGCAGAAAGGAGCAGGTGCAGAGCTGGCTTGGCAGTACCAGGACATTCTCCAAAGATATCCCTGGCTGGCTGCACAGGGCTTGCTCCTGCATTACAAAATCCCTCTTTCCTGGAGGACTCCAGGGGTGCAGCTGGGAGCAGAATCACCCTTCAGGCCACAGACACCAGCAGAGAGGAGCCACTGTATGGACTCTGTCCTCAGATGACTTTGGCATCCCTGTGGGAGGTGAGTCCTGCAGCTTGTTCCAGACCTCCTGTGCAGCTGTGGACAACTCATGACTCTTACTTCTGCTGGTGACTGTGACCATTTTACAGCCAGGGCAGAGTCTGGGTGCCTGAATTCAAAGGGTTGGGGTTTTTTTCTTTTCTTCAAACTCCTCCTCCTCCTCCTCCTACATGTCATTTCTATATTGATGCCTTTTATCCACCTAAGATGTTTCCAGGCCAAGGGACATTGCCAGCTCACACCTTGTCATCAGGAGTGGCCTGATCTTTGGAATTCTTCCTAGAGTCCACCCTTGCAGTTGTTCAGTTAGAGGAGAAGCCCACGTTTCATGCTGTCACATACATGCCAGAATCCCTTCAGTTTTCCAGCCCTCTAGCTTTCAAATTTTCTGAAGCATTTAGGGCATCAGATGGGTGAGGTGGTTGCTCCTGGAGCCTCCCTGCAATCCTTGAGGAGCATGGGAATTTTCAAGCAGGAATATTTAGTGTTTCCACTGCACAGGCTTCAGCTAGCTAAGCCAGGAGCACTTCATTAACATCAAACATTAACATCTCTCTCCCCAGGGTTTTGGAAGCTAATGCAGGATCTAGAGGGCAGCTTCATGAGCAGTTATCATCAGGTCTCTTCTCTGCTCTGCTGAGCAACATCCAGATGGGAAAGAGAAGGGATCCAGCCTTCTTAGTTGGGGAGAGCTCCTATGGGCCCCACACAGGAGGCAAAAGAGAGACAACCCTGCAACTTCCTTCTTCCAGCCATGGATGAAGACTGTGGACTTTCCTCAGAGCCTTCACACACCCTTCAGGGACAGAAAGAGAAGGGGAGCAAGAACAAGAAGTCTGATATGCAACAGAGCTGAGAGTGCCCAATGAATCCACGTGGATCTGTGCCTTGTGGTCTTACTCTGGTGCAAGTTGCCTGCAAGCTTGTTAAACCTTTGTATCTCTGACTCTTCTGCCATGAAGTCTGGTGGAAGTTGGTCAAATGCTTCAAGCAGAGAAGGTCACAGATGAAGGCAGGCCTCTCTTCAGTACATATGCAAAGTGTGGTCACACAACTTCTGTTTCCTCAGGAGACCAAGATAAAGCATCTCCATGGCAGACATCCATGGAATCAAGCTGGGCAGAGACAGAGCAGGGGCAGGAAGGCAGAACCTGTAGCCAAGAGTGACAGGTTATTCAGGTCTGGGATGAGGTTACACCCAAGAGCATGGACAGCATGACACAGTCATGTTCCTTAACACCACCCCACTCCCTGCTCTGCTTCACACCAGTCAAGCTGCTTGGGAATTTCCCCCTCAGAATGTGCAGATTTGGGGAATGCTGAACATTTCATGGGGAACATATTGTTTTTGCTGAACTTCTGGTGGAGCACAGGAAGGGAGATGTTTCTCCTGGACAAGAAGAACTTCCATCAGGAGCTTGACTGCCAACTCATGTGATGGTGTGAGGATCTTCTTAAAAATCAGTTGTCCATACTTCCAGGGAGCTAGGCTTGTAGATTTGCAATCAGGACCCCAGCTTGATGACTTGATGAGCTCAAGGCTTCCATAAAAGTCTCTTTTATAGCTCCTAGTCAAATATTGGGATAAGCTTGGCAGCTCATGGCTCTAGGGCACCTCATTACAGGTGTAATCCCAACCTACATTATCTCCAGGCTGTTGGACTGTTCCTGGGGGAGCTTCACAGCCCCATCAGTCAGGCAGCCCAAGGAGCCATCCAGCCAAATGACCTAAGCAGACCTAAATCTGTTTGGATTCCTTGAGGTCATTGCACTTTCTTTAATCCCAAGAAATCCCTGCAGCCATCATCTGAAACCAGCACAGTTCTTGTCAGCTTGAAACAGCAGCTTGAAAACTGCCATGAATCACATCAGCTCCAGTCCTCAGTGCTGGGGTCCACATTTCAGTCTGGAAACACTCACTCTGACAGCCCAGAACCCAGCAAACTCATCTGCTAGCCATGCCACTCTGTAAGACACATGGTCCCACGAAGCTACATCTCTAACATGGTAGAAGTCTCCTTTTTCCTGATATGAGGGCCAAGGTTTAGCAACTCTGCTCAACCATGTCATGCCTAGAGATGAAGCACAGTGACCCACAGCCATCAGCTATGTGAAGCCTGGGAAGTGACACACTCAAGGTGGTCCATGGAACCACAGAATCATTTAGGTTGGAAAAGACCCTTAAGATCTTTGAGTTTGGCCACTTCTTCCAGTCTTCCTGTTCTTCTTTCTCCTGTTTCTTATACTCCTTTTTCCCCTTTTCATCCTCTACTTTCTCTTTTTCTTCCAGCTTTTATTTTTTCTATTCTGTAGCTAAACAGTTCATTCTGATTTTTCCCATTTTCACTTTTTTCTTATCTTTCACCTTCCCATGTTCTTCCCCAGTTCCTTTTTTTCCATCTTCTCCTCATTCAGTTCATCCTCTCTTCTTCAAACTCCTCCTCCTCCTCTTCCTACTACCCTTGCCTCATGTTGCCTTCTCCTACTCCTCCTGCTGTTGCCTCCTGTTGCTCTCTCCTCCTCTTCTTCCCTTTTCTTCCTTTTGCCTCCTCTTTCTGTGCACAGAGTTTTTCTTTCCTGCAGAACTCCTGCACCATTTATTGGTCTTGAGTTTGCAGATTAAAATGCAGAGGAATCACCTGGGGGTGTTGCATGCTGCCTTGCAGCCAGAGCAGGCTCATAGCTTCTCCCAGAGGATGAAGAGTTGGTGCCTTCCCTCAGGAGAGAAGATGGAGTGAATGGAGATGAGAGAAAGGAGTGGAGCATGAGTTCAGGAGATCCAGGCTTGCTCCTCCTGCTGCTGTTTGCTGGAGGGGGCAGAAGCATGGCAGGCACTTCCCTTCCCACTAGCTCTGCAAATCACTTAGCTAAGGTGCCAGGAAAGAACTCATACTTGGATAGGCTGCTGACCCAATTAAAGGGGCCCAGGAGGGATACACCAACATTTCAGGAGTTTAGGTTAGTCAGAACAAGAGAATCATGAAAAACTGTAACAGAATATTAAGGGAGGGGTGGAACAAGAAGTGAAACTCACTGTTTGTGTTGAGATGCCATGCCAGAAGTCATGTCTGCAGTGGGTTCCTCACTCCCTTGTACTCTGCATTTGCTACCAGGTTAGGCAACACTTTGTGGTGATGGTGTTATGGATAACTCCAGGAGACTTCTCACATCAGACAGCAGTCACTTCTGATGTCTGTATCTACACACATCCTCCACACACACATATATTCACATACCTTAGAATGGTTGAACGTTTGAGGTTGGAGCATACCTCTTGAGGTCTGGAATCTAACCTTCTGCTCAAAGCAGAGTTAGTTAGCTCACATTGCTCAGGGCCTTCTCTAGCTGAGTTTTGAATAACTCCAAGGATGGAGACCCCCCCACACACACACCTCTTGATGTCCTGGCTCTCTTTGACCATCCTCATGGGGAAGAATTTTGTCCTTGTATGTAATTGTAATTTCCCATTTCACAACTTGGGCCCACTGCATGTTCCTCTTCCAAAGTCCACTTCCAAGGGTAGTCTTTATCTTCTCTACACCTTCCCATTAGGTAGCTCTAAGCAGCAATAAGATATTGTCCTGCCCTACCTTTCTGCTGCCTGAACAAACCCTGCTCTCTCAGCCTCTCTTTGTGTCTCATGGCCACTACCCTCTAACTATCTCAATAACCCTCCCTGGGTTTGCTCCAGTACATCAATGTCTGTCTTTTACCAGAGACCCCAAACAAGTCAGAGTAGCTGGCTGTGTCTCACAAGTGTTGAAGAGAAGCAAACACTCCCTTCCCTCAACCTGCACTCTTGCTATTGCAGTTCTAGTTGTGGCTCATCACTGCAAGAGCATATTGCTGGCTACTGTTCACCCTGCTGTCCACCAACACACCCAGGACATTTTATGGGAGGTTTGATGTGTTGGTTTCTTTGATCCAGAAGCCTCATCACCAGCTGCACATTTATATCCACATATACTGTCCATACCCACCTCTAAACCAAAAACCCTCAGGATGGTTATGGCTGCTCCCTGGAGAGGGAGGCAGGAACACATCCCATTCTCCTGCTGGGAAATGTCCTTCCCACTGTCACTGCTCCCTTTGAGAGACAACAACACACAGAAACTCCCACACAAAGCCAGGCCAGGCCAGGCAATTACCCTGCTTCAACCTCCCTTTGCAAACAAGGGCCTTGCAGGTCAGCTGTCCATATGGCCAGTCACATTTGTTGAGTGTAAGTCCTTTCTCAAGGGCTTAGACCTTCCCATTTCACTCTGTAAAATGAGGCTCTAGGCTTTTTTGTTCCAAAAGGTCATATAGATCCTTCATGCCCCTTGAGCAAGCTACAAATGATCTAATTAGCTTGGACTATCTCTGTGCTGCCAAAGTCACCCTCTCCAGGAAGCAGCTTCTGCTCTCCAGACTCAATGCTGTGGGCTTCTGTCTATACTATTTGCCTGGCATAGACTAACCAAGTCCACTCTGAACTTTGCTTGCACCACTCTTTTTTGGGGTCCCCTGGTCCTTTTGTGCACAAAATAAAGTGATTGTTTCTTTTTCTGTTCCAGGACCTTGTGAGGGTTGTGTTGCCACCCACCAGAGCAGTGTCTGGGTATGTGTTGAGTGTCCTTGAACAGAACTGTGGGCATATGGGCATGGCAGATGGTGCAAGACATGCTGGGATGGTGCTGGAGGAGACCCTGTAGGTTGGCCAGAGTCAGTCTATATCTTGCATGCTTTAAGCCATGACCCCCTAATGAGACAGCAAGGCATATGGAATGAAGTCAGGGCCACAAAAATGATCTGAGGGCTGGAAGCCCTCTGCTGTGAGGCCAGGCTGAGAGAGTTGGGGTTGTTCAGCCTGGAGAAGGCTCCAGGGAGATCTTATTGAAGTCTTCCAGTACTTCAAGGAGCCTACAAGAAAGGTGAGGACAATCTTCAAAGCAGGAACTGTTGTGACAGGACAAGGGATGATGATTTTGGACTAAAAGAGGAGAGATTTAGACTAGACAGAAGAAACAGATTTGTCACAAGGGGTTAGTGAGAGCCTGTCCCAAGTTGCTCAGAGAGGTGGGAGATGTCCCATCCCTGGAACCATTGCAGGTCAGGTTGGTTGGGGCTGTGAGCAACCTGCTCTAGTTGGGGATGTCCCTGCTGACTGCAGGGAGGTTGGACTAGATGGCCTTGAAAGGTCCCTTCCAACCCAAAACATTGTGTTTCTATGATTCTGTGAAGTCACAGGCTGTGCAGCCTCTAACCACAAGTTCCTCATCATGAGCCTAGCACTGAAAAACATGGGCCAAGACAGAACTTTCCCATGATCAGGTTATTCTGTCAGTGCCCATTATAAGCTGCAGCTCATAGCTGTTGCCATGCTCAGTGGGTTGCTGCTCTCATTCCAGGTACAACTTCCCTACTCTTAGGACAGCCTCAGTAGCTACATCTAGAGCTGGGAGACCAACCTCTAGCCTGGCAGTCCCAGAAGTCCTGGTAGTGCACACATGGGGCACATTTGTGCTCTGCAGGTCATCTACATGCCATTCCTTGTCCTTTCACCATGTGGAATGGAGATCCACCTGGTCTTCTAGGCAGTTGAGTGCCTCCCCCTCACCTCTTCTACAAGCCTAACTGTTTCCTCTTTCAATTGCCTCCCTAACCATGGCATTTACCTTTCTCTTAAAGCTGGTGAGTCCATGTTATTCAAGGTCAGGCTGTTCAAACAGCAGCTGCTGTGTTTGTCTTGCTCTTTTGTCAAGGAGACAGTTTCAGCATGTACAGCACTTCCTCTTCTGGGACATTTGAGGACTGATACTGTGACCTTTGGCTGCTGTTTGGGTTCAGCAGCAGAGGAAGTAATCCCAGGGGTGAGTGAGCTAAAAGAGAAAAGCCCTCTTCCAGCCCCTCCAGCTCTTGATGGGCAAACTCAAACCAAAACAAGTAGCCAACTGCAGATAGAATCAAACAATCATAGAATAGTCAGAGTTGGAAGGGACCTTAAAGATCATCTAGTTCCAACCCCCCTGCCTGGCAGGGACACCTCCCACTAGATCAGGTTACCCAGGGCCCCATCCAGCCTTGTCTTCAAAGCTTCCAGGGATGAGGCTTCCACAACCTCTCTGGGCAACCTGTTCCACTGCCTAACCACCCTCATAGTAAAGAACTTCTTCTTAATATCCAAGCTAAATCTCCCCTCCTCTAGCTTACACCCATTTCCCCTGGTTCTATCACTGTCTGACCTCCTAAAAAGTCTCTCTCCAGCTTTCCTGTAGCCCCCTTCAGATACTGGAAGGCCACAATATAAAACATATGGCCTGGACATAGCAAGGAAGACCTTCTCCATCCAGATCACTGCTGAAGCAGTAAAGTGTCTCAAACACCAGGGTAAAGCCTGAGCCTGTTCTCTTAGCCTGGGCAGCATTTAGATTCCACCCATGACTTCCATATGACTAAAAGGAAGGGAGATTAATCCCAGTGGAAAATCCTTGCACAGGTGTGACCTCATCTAGGTGATTCTGCTCTGGCAGGGGGGTTGGACTAGATGATCTTTCTAGGTCCCTTCCAACCCCTACCATTCAATGATTCATGATTCTGTAAGTAGGAAGCAGGACCTACCACAAAACAGCATTTCTGCCAAGGTTTCTGTGCATATTGATGGTTGCTGAAACCTTTCTGCCACCTCCTGTAGTAGTAGGAGTTGTTAAGCTTGATATCAGGACAGCAGAAGCCCAAAGATTCAGGAAAAGGCTGGAAAGGTCAGGAGGGAAAGCCCCACATTTGGAATGACTTTGGGTGGTTGGATCCATACCTGGGGAGGCTGAATGCTCCCAAAGAACTTTTGGGTCAGCAGAAGGAGAAGATTACACAGCCTGACAGACTCATCCCCTTCCTGCAACAGAGTCCACCACAAACAAGGGAGTAGGTATGCAGCATAGGAACATCTCCAGGTGGTTCTTCCTGGCAGATATCATAAAATGAAGGAAGGTGATGTCCCAGAGAGCTGCTGGTGAAGATGGAAGTGACTGCAAGAGGCCAAATAAGACCATCTGCCTTGGCAGAGCCTGGCAGGCTTTGGGGTGGTGCAGTCTGGCTTCTGGCTGAGACATGAAAACAAATCCTTCCCTGGCCTTTTGAAAGAAAACAAGAGGAAATGACCTTCTGGAGAGGCACAAGTGTCCTCCTTCAGCTCCACCCCAGCTCAGCTGAATTTGTGGGGACTCAGCACTTCTGCAGCCCTGGCCAGACATGCACGTGCACAGGGTCAGATGCAGATGTCTGCATTGTCCAGAGGGCTCAGATCTCACTCAGTCTTTGAGCATAGAGTGTAGCAAAGGTGACAACTGCAAACCATGACCATCTTTGCACCATATCTGAGTCCTTCTCACCCTACACAAACCTCTCCTGTCAATCTCACCACTCATTTTGATACCTAAGAAGAAAATGTGGCCCTAGCAGAGGAAGTGGATTTTATTCAGACATTCAGCCTAAGATGTCCTGCCTGAACATTGACCTGCAGCACCTCTAAACTGGAGTGAACTCAAGGGATGGTTTAACTCATTATAAGAGAATTCATTAAACCAGCCCCAGGTTCCTCCTTAGTGCAGCTTGGCAGGACGTGTTATACACACTAAAGAGAAGAGAAGAAAGTTCTAATCAGAGGGCTGGCTCCCAGACTCCCTAGTCCTCTGTTCATGGTGTCCACCTCCTGATAAAGCAGAAAACCCTCCAGTCTGAGAGTATTTTACTACTTGGTAGAAACTTACTCTTGAGAACACAGAAACCCACAGCTCTGTGCACGGGGTCAATCCTCCTTCTACAGAGACTCTTGATAGCTCAGCTTCAACACCTACTCCACCTGCAGCTATTCTAAATTTCTTCCTGCTATTAAACAACTCAATATGTGGCCTATGAACTTTCATGCCTCTGAATCCCAATGTTGTCCTTTAGCTCATCATAGGATGATGGATGTTGTATTTGCAGCCAGCAGCTCCTGCACCAGCCCTGCCTTAAAGGTCAATGGGTTGGGAACTTGCAGGGGTTTCTGATCTGATCAGTGGAAGAGAGATCTCAAGAGAGTGGAGTAGAAATGTCTCCTTTCAGCTCTTGGGAAGATAAACATGAAGGTAATAGTTGAATCAAAGTGTTTCCAGGTCAGCCCAGAGGACAAGAGGTGTCTCCTAATCTGAAACTGGTGTGTCCCAGTAGGTTTCTAAACCATTTTATCTATGGTCTCTGTGGAGGTGACTTACCCCTTGCCTACACAAAGCTTCTGGTTAGTATTTAATTTTAGCATCATGTCCACCAGAATGCAAGAGAAACTCCTCCAGCATACCACCAAAACTCCCTCAGCATCCTCACAAGTACCTGGAACCTAAAAAGATATGGGCACCCTAACCTCCCATCAGGTAACAAAATGTGGGACCATCAGAAGAGCCATCAAGGTCCATTCACCCCAGTGACCTGGCTCTGGCCATGGTCAAGAGTGGATGTCTGGAGAAAAGTGTCAGAATACAGCAAATAGGTTGAGATACCTCCCCAAAATATCCAGTCAGCTTCCAGCAATGTATGGCTTCCTGTGCCACAATGTTTTCATATTTAATGACCTGGGGTGAATTTTTCCTCCATGAATTGATCTAGTTGCTTTGTGAACCCTCATCAGTTTTCAACATCCACAACATCCTGTTGCCTGGAGTTCCACAGCTTAATTATACCCTGGGAGGAGAACCACCTCCTCTTGTTTGTTTTGGACTTGCCATTTCTGGTTTCACCTGATGTCCTGTAGTTCTTGTACAGATAAAGATGGAGAACATGCTCTGCCTGCCCACCCTTCCCATTGCACTCAGTGATTTATTGTCCTCTGTCATAAGCCTCCCCTTATCATAGAATGATGGCATGATTTGGGTTGGAAGGGATCTTAAAGATCATCTAGTTCCAACCCCCTTGCCATGGACACACCTTTTCCTAGACCAGGTTGCTCAAAGCCTCCTCCAGCCTGGCCTTGAACACTGCCAGGGGTGGGACATGCACAGCTTCTCTGGGCAACCTGTGCCAGTGTCTCTCTCCCAGCCTCAGGAGTCCTTCTATACTTTGTGATGTGGTAGTCACTCCAGAGTTTGAAGCATCTTGGTGGCCTGAGTCTTTTCCAACTTCACTTTGCCATCACTTTGTCTTTTCAGGCCAGGGAACCATCTTTCAGATGCTCCCTAAAAGAAACCATGAGCAGATGGAAACCCCTTCCCATGGAGGGGGGTGTGTGTACCCCACAGGGGCTTAAAGAAAAGGGCCTCTCAAACACATCAACATGGAAGGCCATCAGGCTAAAGCAGCTCTCACAGCTCTGCTAGGACATTTCATTAGCACACAGAGTTTGCAAAGGGTCTTGGAAGGCTGCACTTTTCAAAAGGGGAGAAAGATGCCAATACTTTTGTGCTAGACTGCAGAGTCACTGAAGTGAACCTCCTCCAGGTCCAGAGGAGGATCACAAAAATGATCTGACACTGGAACATCTCTGCTGGGAGCACAGGCTGAGAGACTTAAGGTTGTTCAGCCTGGAGAAGAGAAGGCTCCAGGGAGACCTTACTGCAGCCTCTCAGTTCTTAAAGGGCCTAGAAGAAAGACAGAGAGGGACTTTTAGCAGGACCTGTTGTGGCAGGCCAAGGGGTGATGGTTTAGAACTAAAAGAGGGACATTCAGACTAGATAGAAGGAAGAAATGTTTTGCTCTGGTGCTGGTGAGAGCCTGTCCCAGGTTGCCCAGAGAGGTGGGAGATGGCCCATCCATGGAACCTTTGCAGGTCAGGTTGGTTGGGGCTCTGAGCAACCTGCTGTAGTTGGGGATGTCCCTGCTGACTGCAGGAGGTTGGACTAGATGAGCTTGGAAGGTCCCTTCCAACCCAAATCATTCTATGACCCTAGCAGAGGAGATTTGAACTTCTCCCAAGTGATTTCCCTGAATGAAAGCCTGGAGGATGGCTGCCATGACAATGGAAAGACCTCTGAGCAGTGATATCCTCCATGAACCTCTACCTGTATTAGCACAGGTGCTGGGCAAACCATCTCCAGCAGCCACAGTGCTAAAGTAGTGTCTTCAGACCTCACACATGCTTTGCTGGGCAAACATTCATGTCTACCTGATGTTTGCAAAGTCAGCAGAGAGAGGAAGCAGCCCCAGAGGGCCAGGATCATTTTTCAAACACTGACACACAAGGAACCTCTAAACAGCCAAGGAAGGAGGCCCCTGGGAAGCACACATTGATCCCAGTCCACAACCTGGGAAGGTGGGAAATGTAAAAAGACTTGTTATTTCCTGCCCCTGACCACAGAAATCATGAACTTGCAGAGCTGGTGTGAGTTGGTTTCACTCATCTCTCTGCTTCATTGTGATTATCAGAGCATCTAAATGAGCAATCAGAGCACAGACCTGCAGTGTGTTCAGGGGTGTGAAAACACAAACCATAAACTTCCTGTGAACACAGCTAAGCCTTTAAGAGGCTCAAACTGAACTACAAAATCACCAGGAGATCCTGTTTGAGACCAGCTGGTGTTGGCTGGCAATAACAACCTTCCCACCATGCAAATATCCATCTGTCTCCCCTGCACCTCTGTGTCCTTCCTAGGCAGCATCCCACAGCTTTGCCTGCCTGAGACAGCCCAGGGAAGCAGGCTCATTTCTGCTGATACCACAAAAGAGATGTTGAAATTACAGACACTTCATAATCCTAGTTTAGTTCAAATTCCTGTCCATTCAAAACCTCATAAGCCCAAGGACTTGTGGTCAGAGACCATTAGTAGACACCAACATGAGTAAAAGTGAGTATAAAGAAGAATCACAGAATTATGGCATGGGTTGGGTTGGAAGAGACCTTTCAAGGTCATGTAGTCCAACTCCCCTGCAGCCAGCAGGGACATCTGCAACTAGAGCAGCTTGCTCAGAGCCCCAGCCAACCTGATCTGGAATGGTTCCAGGGACTGGACATCTCCCACCTCTCTGGGCAACCTGGGACAGGCTCTCACCACCTTCAGAATCCCCTCCCTGCCCTGCTGGCCATGCTGCTGGGGATGCAGCCCAGGACACAGTTGGCTTCTGGGCTGTGAGCACACATTGCTGGCTCATCTCCAGCTCCTCAGAAAAAGAGACAACACTGAGTCTTCCCAAGCCTTCCCTTTGGTAGCCAGCACAGCACTGTGGTGTTTTAAGAAGATATTTGAAGGAGAACAAGGAGTTTGAAAATAAATTCTCCCCAGCTCTGCTTGAAGAGACAGTGCAGGAGAGAGCAGAGAGCCACATGCCTGCAAACAGAGCAAGAAGGTTGCAGACACCCTGGGCTGAGCAGAAGCTGGGATCAGCCATTTGGAACTGAAAGGTAGCAGTCAGCCACAGAGGATCCATGTAGTGAGGAAGGTACCAAATGTCAAGGTCCATGGAGGCAGAGGGGTTGGAATCACACAGCACAGAAAGGATCAGCTGGATTTTGACCCAGAACATCTCTCATAAGATGTGTGTAAGCAGGAGGGGACTAATTTACTGTGTCAGCAGACACAGTGGTGTCCTTAGGCTTCAAGACAAGGCACCAGGATGGCACAGGAGGAATGAATTAGCTCTGCTGGGCACAACCCAGAATCCATGAGGTCTTGTCAGACACAGGCCAAGGTTTTAGTGAAGACATGAGCTGGGTCTTGGCACAGTTTGTGTACAGAAGGGGCAATCAGATGGAGCTGGAGGGGAAACTGAGAGCCAAGAGAGAGTTGTTTCAGATGGGAAAGATTAAAACATGTTTGGGCTGCGAGGAGAAGCAGAAATTAGTGGGAGAGTAAGCAAAAAGGGAGCCAAGGCAGAAGGAAGCATCAGGTGACAGAGCAAGGAAGATGGTGTGACCATGTCTGGGACAGGAAATGTGCTCTGTTGCCAAAACTCCTTGGAAGAGAACAGAGAGCTCCTGTTCAGAGCCAAAAGAGGGGGAGGATGAAGGGGGAAATCAACTTTATCATGAGATATCCCCCAGCAGGAGAGCAGAAGAGGGGAAGTGGAAGTTGGAAGGTATTGGAAGGTGGCCAGGGCTGGCTAAGGTGGTCTAGGGTGGCAGGTCACACACTCAAAGCCAAGAGTCACCTTACCTTGATGAGATTGCCAATGTGGAGACCTGCCCCAGGAGGACACTGTCCCCAAGGCCATCCCCAGCTATGACATGCCCACCCTCTAGTGGCCACCACTCCACTCACAGAGACTCCTCCTCAACATGAACACCCAGTGCTTACTCCTGCTTGCTAAGAGGTTAACTCAGGCACACAAAGAAACCCCTGTGGAAAAGCTTGGTCCTCCCTGCCAAGCATTTGCAGCAGCACTGCTTCAGCTCACAGGGCAAGAGTTCACTCACTGTGTGTGCAGACTGGAGAAGAAACCATGGCAATTAAGGTGCCCTCCCCAGCCTCATCAGTTCCTCCTCATTTGTGGTCCAGCAGAATATTTACCCTCATCAGCACAGAGCACCAGCATCAAAAGAGACCAGGCAGAGATCAAAAGCTATTACAGGTTGGGTTTGGATGCACTTTCCTAAATGGCATATTCTGATCCTGAAGGATTTTTGTCTGTTCTCCTGGAGAACTCCACATTTGTCAACCCATCTGTACCTACAGACCACCTCCCCTCTGAGGACAGGCTGAGAGAGTTGGGGTTGTTCAGCCTGGAGAAGAGAAGGCTCCAGGGAGACCCTGTAGCAGCCTGCCAATACCTAAAGGTGACCTAGAAGAAAGATGGGGAGGGACTTTAGTAAATTATCAGAAGGTGTTGTGATAGGATGAGGGGTGATGGTTTCAAACTGAGAGAGGGTAGATTTAGAGTAGATGTTAGGAAGAAATTCTTCACTGTGAGGGTGGTGAGACACTGGCACTGGTTGCCTGGAGAAGTTGTGGATGCCTCCTCATCCCTCAAAGAGTTCAAGGCCAGGTTGGGTGAGGCTCTGAACAACCTGCTCTAGCAGAAGGTGTTCCTGCCCATGGCAGTGATTTCAGAACCAGATGATCTTTAAGGTCCCTTCCAAAGCAAACAAGGCAGCTACTCAGGGATGAGAGTTCGTGTCCTTCACATCCTCAGGATAATGATTAGACAAAACATTGCCACCACTGAGAACATTTCTCCCCACAGAGTCTGTGAGGGCATCTTGAGCAGCCAATGAATCCACACCCATGGCCACTCTTGTCCCCTTAACAGCTTCCCCCCTGGATGCATGTTGGTTCCCAGGACACAGTGAAGATTCCCCAGGGAGATGCAATTGGAGAGCTGCTGGGCTGGGACCAAAACTAAAGCTGCACTAAATTAACCAGGAAAAGACATGTAAATGTTTTTAAACAAAATATCCTGCAGCAATGCTGAAAACCAAACACTTGCTGCTTCTGTGCAAGGAGGCAGAGGAGAACTGGAACCAAACTGGAAGGCAAGAAGGAAGTTGACAACCCAAGAAGTGACAAGGAACTCACATCTGTTGCATCCCACAGGACCCAGTCCTGTTGTGAAACCCTGTGGGACCTGACCCCTCCCTCACCAGCAACCTCAAAACCATGAGTCACTGCAGAGGGCAAGAAGAGGCTCTGGACTCACTGAGCTCCACTCCAAACTTCCAGACTCATCCTGGGGGATGTGACTGAGAAGGAGAGACATATGGCAGTGGACACAATGACAGTGGAGTCCTCTGCAGCCATCTTTGCAGGCAGCATTAAAGCTGTGTTTGCCACTTGCTCCAGTGATTTAGACACAAGTAATTGAAACACAACCAAAGCAAGCAAGGCAAAGGAATTATCTCTAGGATGCCCAAGACTGAAAGCCTTTGTCCTGCCAGCTTCATCTGATGACCTCTAGTTCTAGACTAGCTAGTCCTTGTCCCACTCTCCAGACAACCACTCTTGTGCCCTCCCACAGTAATCTCCTGTCAAAGCTGAGAAGTAGCCCTCTGGCTATTGCTCAGGGGAACATCACCCTGTGCCTCTGCCCACCTTGCTGCCCTTCTCTGGACCACCTCCAGCTCCTCTGCTACTGGGACACCGTGTCCATGGTGCAGCACAGAGCTATCCCTGGCTTTCCCTTGGGTTCTTCATTCCTGCCTGAGAGTTCCTGGCACCTCACCTGTGCTGAAGACAGCTTTGCCCTTGGGTGAACCTACCTGAGCAGGAAAGGCATGGAGAAAGGGATTCCATGGCAGGGAATGTGCCTCTGATGAGGATGGAGATAGAGAGGCTGGGATCATCCTTCCTCCTGGCCCTGGAACCTGGAAAGGAGTCAATGACCATGGTCACATCTCCATTGCAATGAGACAGTTATGGAGTGGGATCTCTAGGACCTAAGACAGGATCTTGAAGAGCAACTGACAGTGCAGAGGAGGGCAAGAAAGTGCTTGGGCTCACACAGAGGCGTTTGGGGACATGTGTGTGACCCCCCAAGTGCTTTCCCTGCTACATGAGCTGTGGTGAGCATCCAGTGTGAGCTCACAGCAGTGGGGAGAGGTGGTTTCCCTACCCAAGAGGAAGGGAAAGATAAGGTCAATTCCTGTGTTATTCTTCCTCAGGAAAACCCCTCTGGGTATCAGCTAGCTCTGCACTGATGTTGTTGTGCCTCTGGCTTTTGCAGACTGTCTGTCTCTTTCTCCAAGCCAGTGCCACATCTGTGGAGGTTTACAGCCAGAGATGATAACACCAGAGCTCAAGCCAGCAAGGAGGACATGAGCTGGCACTGCCCACAGCAGAGGATGACAGGAGACTGGTCAGCATGGAGGCCACCCTGTGCTTCTCTGTGCTGCTGCACTCAGGACAAGCACAACCACAGCCGGTCCCTGGCTTTGCCTTCGCTCCTCCAGCAGGGCACAGGGATGGGCTTGTCCCCAGGGTGACCATGGCTCTTTCTGTCCTCCAGCCCCTTACCAGGTGTTTTCTGCTGAAATTCTCTGCTCAGATCCCTTTTCTCTTTTCCTCCCCACAGGGCTAGGTTGATGAAGCTGATTTGGGAACGTGTGTTGCTTAGCAACATTTATTATCCCTGACGACATCCCAATTTACTCCACCTGCCAAAGGGAAGCAGAATGAAAGGAGCCTCCCTCACCT
This sequence comes from Galbula dea, assembly GCA_013399015.1. Taxonomy (NCBI): domain Eukaryota; kingdom Metazoa; phylum Chordata; class Aves; order Piciformes; family Galbulidae; genus Galbula; species Galbula dea. The sequence goes on along the minus strand of VWZX01008613.1, from coordinate 300,263 downwards.
CAGGCATGGAGAGTTTTGAACTAAATTTGCATTTATTGCTACCCTTTCTGCATGCATGCATTGCAAGGGCACCTAGTGATGCTTGTCTTTCCCCTTCATCTCTGCCCAAAGCATTTTTGTGGAGCAGGGTGGGTTCCAAATCTCAGTTCTGGTTAAGCAAAACAGAGATGTGACCAAGATCAAGCTCAGCTCAGGGTGAAACAGCTTTTGGGTCAGAGAGCAGCATCTCTGAGAAACCTGATCTTGTTGAAGATGTCCCTGAAGGTCCCTTCCAACCCACACTGATTTTAGTCAGAGGTGTCCAAGGGCATGTTATGGTTCACAGAGACAAATCAAGGGACCCTGCAGAGCTGCTCACCTCTACAGAAAGTGTCTGTGTGTGGTCAGATGAGCTGCCTCCAGACATTACTGCCTGTACTGGCAGAAGACTCAATGTTCTTACCAAAACATAGATGTCTTATGTTACCTGAGACCTGCTGTGGTGTCTGGGACATCTTTTCAGGGATGTGCCACAGGCTTTTCAAGGATGGAGATGCAGACACTGAACCAGCAGATGGAGGGAGGGACTTTCCAGGCAGGAGACCCTGAGTATCTAAACCAGCACTGGGAACCTGTCCACATGTCTGAGTGGATCTTCCCAGTCCAAAGGTTTGTCCATCCTGCAGAGAGCACAAAACAACAGGACAACCAGAAGCTTGGGCAGTGCTAGCTCCAGGCCAAGAGCACATTGGCATTCAGGCTGCCAGCTCAGCAGGTTCTACAAATGCCATCTTCACCCACAGAGGAAAGGAAAGATGCTAGCTCTGTTCTCCAGCAGCTGCCACAAACAAAAGCCATGTCAGAGCCCATTCCAGCAAGGAGGCAGAGAGTAACAAAGTGCCCAAGGAAATGCAAGGAATTTCCTGGCACTGCCAGATCTCCTAGCATGATCCATGCTCACAAGCTAGAAGTTCAGATCCTTGCATTGTTGGCTAAGGCAGGCATTAAAATCATATATAAGCAGCACTGCACCAATTAGCCATCATCATAAGCAGTGCTATAAGGTGGTGGAGTCCTGGATCCAGTTCTGGGCTCCCCAGTTGAAGAGAGACAAGGAACTACTGGAGAGAGTCCAGCAGAGGCTCCCAAGATGCTGAGGGCACTGGAGCAGCTCTGACAGGAGGAAAGGCTGAGAGCCCTGGGGCTGCTTAGCCTGGAGAAGAGAAGCCCCAGAGGGGAGCTGCTCAATGCTGAGCAAGAGCTGAAGGCTGGGGGCAAGAGGCAGGGGCCAGACTCTGCTCAGTGGTGCCCAGGGCCAGGCCAAGGGGCACTGGGCACAAACTGGAACCCAGGAGGTTCCTGCATCTGAGCTACACCAACTAACATCTCCCTCCTGGTCCTAATGGTTTGCTGACTTGATTTTGCTGTTGGATCCAGTCTGGCACAGGTAAGCAGCCTGGGATGGCTTTGCTGAGTGCACTCAAGGAGGGGCTGATTGCACAGGGTCTTCTGGGTGCACTGAGCTCCCTAGGGCTCAGCATCTCTCTGCACAAGGGTTTGGATCAGGGTGTCAGCTGCATCACAAAGAGGAAAAGGACTTGATTTTAGGACTTTTCCCACTGAATTCATTAATGAAATATGCAGCACTTCAGTAAGGCAGCAATAGTGTTGGAAGGAAACTGAGGCACAGCTAAGCTGTGCATCCCAAGGAGAGGATGCCAGCCCCTTATCTTCCTCCAGAGAAGCCATGCTCCCTGACACGTGAAGACAGCACATATAGCAGTGGATAGTTTCCAAATCAACAGTTGGGATCTGGATCCATTTTGGCTGAGCCTCCAGCCCATGTCCAATGGCTCAGATGAAAGGTTTCTCTGCTGGCTCCACTCCTGCTGGAACTGAACGAGGATGAACAGTCTGGCTTTGACTTGCAAGCTGAGCCAAAACCCTAATAGAAATTACAGGAGGAAGATGAGCAGACTTCAGGATGTCCTCTCATCCACTTCTCCCCATTTGCTGCAGCAGAAAGAGGGATGGGAAGGTTGAGATATGCCCTGATTATCCTACTCTGAAAAAGACTTTGCTCCACTAGTGTCATTTCCTGCCCACCTACAACCAGTGGCTCTAGTGTTTGTGCTCTTGGCACAGCCCAATGAACCCTGGAGCTAGGAAAACATTCCAAGGGCTGGAATGAGTAGGAGCCCTGTGTTTGGGCTGAATAGCTAAAGGAGCTTGTGTGGGTTTCCCTTTCAGAGCCAGCTCAGAAAAGGTTTTGTTACAACTGCCAGGCCAGAAGTGCTGAGGAGCCTTGAATTCTGATCTCTGTGCTTGTTTGTGCCTATTGAAAGAGTAAATCATTCTGTAATTTACTCTTTAACTGCTGTAAGGGCTGAAGGAGCTCTTGCAAAGGAGGACTCCCATTGGTCCCAGCCAGGTGAGGTTGGGTTCTGTCATTTGGCTGGGAGACCCAAGGAGTCCCCTCCGAGACCCAACCACCTTCCCGGGCAGGACATCACTGCTCCATGACACAACCTCTGTCCTGGTCCAGAGCCTCCCCTTGGCAGGGTGCTAGCAGGGTCCTCTTGCACTCAAGGTTGGGTTTCTCCAGCCTAAACACAATGAGAGGAAGAGAGGCTGAGACGAGTGTGTGGATGGAGCTGTAGCCACTGGAGATCTTCCCCTTGGCCAAGACCTCTGCCCTCCCACCATCTCATCATCTCACAGCTTCTTTATCCTCTTCAGTTCTCCCAAGCATCCCAGCAGCTGTGATGGGAAAGACATGCTCCCTCCCAGCTAGCCCTGACCTTCACCTGGCACTTCATCAGCTCACCCTTGGACCTGGCTACAGTTTCCCACAGATCAGAGATCTCCAGGCTTGATGGCTGTGCCCATTCTTGGTACACATGCTCCAGACCATGCATACCCCTCCTCAGCCAGGAACCAAGGAGAAGAGCACCTGGATTTCTGCTATTAAAATGTACCAGGTGCCTTGAAATATAGATATCAGCTTATTCTAGGTAAGCTGCAAAGAGAGGATCTCCAGGAAGGTTGTGGTCACACTGGTGGGATGATCTCATCTAGGATTACTGGAGGAGGGGCAGCATAAAGGAAGGAGAGGAGTGGAATGGAAGAGGATATGGATAAATATTACTTAATGACTAGTAATATTTAGTAGCCAGAACCTCAGTCCTTGGATAGTTTGTGAATTTAGATATGAAGCTCTTGGAAGGGCTTGGAGGCATTTTTATGCCTCATATTCTCAGAGGAGCCAATTAATTAGATGAGCCAAAAAGTGATTATTTATGAATAATTCAGAATGAATACAGAAGTCTCAGTGAAGGCCAAACCTCACAGAGGGAAATGTGGATTTAAGTTGTGGTTTAGGGTTTTTTTGGACTGACTTTGGAGTTTAAGTTCAGCTTTGGAATTCTAAGCACGTGGGTTACAGATTCTGGGCATCCTCCCTCACTGCCTTGTGCTGATATTGCATGTGCTATGTTTAAGGGTTGTGTTTTCTAGACAGAGGAGTGTTGATTCAGCCACATAGGTATGAAGCCATCTGTCCCTGGCCACCATCCCTGCACACACAGTGCATCAGATATCTCTGGGAACACTGTTCTTCCTGCTTCTGGAAATCCAACCTCAGGCAGGCAAGCCTCCAGCTGAGGGAAGGTCCTGGCCCTCACTCTGCAGTTGACGTCAGGATAGCCCCATTAGTGTCCAGGGAGCACCTCCCACTCTACACAGGCATGACCAGGAGGGGCATGCCCCTGCTGTGCTCCTAGCCCTGGAATTCTGCTTGGAGAGGGCTCAGTGTCTCACAGCTCCCTGCAGTGCCTCACATCAGCTCATCTTGCAGAGCTGTGCACCCCCCAGCAAGATGCAGAGGGAGAAGTTGTAGCCCTGGCAGCAGGAGGTGACCTCTTCTGCACACAGACCAGTTACCACTTTGCATTTCATCACCTAGGCAGCTCCATCTGACATGGCACTTCAGCCCATGCCTTTAAGCCCAGGTGTCCCTCTGAATCATTTCTTTGCAGCATAAAAAGCCTCAAGGTGGTGGAATCACCATCCCTGGAAGAGTTCAAAAACCATCTAGATGTGGTGCTTGGGGCCATGGTTTAGTGGGGAGTGTGGGAGGGTTGGGTGGATGGTTGGACTCCATGATCTCAGAGAGCTTTGCCAACCATAATAATTCTAGGATTCCCTGGCTAATTCTTGCAGAGCTCTCAGGAGTTCTCCAGCTGGAGGCACTGGACTATGTCCCACCCATCAGGAGAGCTCTTTGCCCATTCCCAAACCAAAGTCTGGCATTACTGCAGGGGATGTCTCTGCCTGGGTTCAGGCTCTCCCAGATCTCTCTGGAGCTCACCTCCACCCCCACCTCATGAAGCACAGAACCCTCAGACAACACTGATGAAAGGATGGAGGCCACCAGGGAGCCTCATTGCAGGGAGACTCATTTCCCAGCCCACTCAAGCCCTCAGTGTGCAGTGCCTCTCTCCTCAGGATGCTGAGCTCCCTCCTTTCCAGAGAAGAGAGAACCCTGCACCACAGGAGAATCCTCAGTGACCTGCTTGATAAAGCCTAGAGTGGAGAAGCTTTCACAGTACCTCAGAGAGGTCCCATCTGCCTAAGAACCACAATCTGCAGTGAGAATCAATGTCAAAACCCATTTGAATGCTGAGTCCTTCAAAAAGAGTAGCAAGGGGAGGATGCCTCTGCCTCCCTGTCCCCTCCAACCAGACCCCATCAGGCAAAAACTTCTGGCTTCCAGGAGCCCTTTACTCTCTGCCTTATGACACATGGAGAAGGGGGAAGGGAAGCAAACCTCAAGCCCAGGCTCATGCATTTTCCCCAGGCAGAAAGCAATTTGAGATGATTAGAGAGCTTTCTATTCTGCTCTGCAAGGTCATTAGTTAAGAGCACACCAGTAACTTGGAATTAGGACTGCATTAGGAGAAGCACTCAAGCCTCATCATCTCCTGAACAAGGCACTTAAGGAAGCATCCACAGCAGTTCTAACCTTTGGTGGATGCCTGCCTGTGGCATGACTTCATGTGCTTGTGGTGGGAATGGAGAGGAGAGGAGAGGAGAGGAGAGGAGAGGAGAAGGGAAGCAGCTGATAAACCTTGGCAGCATAGCAGCAAATCACACTTATGGAGGAGGTTCATTGATCTGCTTTTACTGTTTAAAGCCCCAAAAAGGGAATCAAGTTGAAGGAAATGAAAAGCCCTCTCTGGAAGGGCAGAAATTGTGCAGGAATTACATCACAGGCAGGAGCTGGCCAGAGGTTTCCATAAATCTTCACTACAAAGCAGACTCCTCCCCAGGAGCCTCTCTGCCAAACCATGTCTCCTTTCCTGGGAGAAGGAGAATTAGAGTACATCATGGGACAGGGTGCAACAGCCACAGGAGATGTGACTAAAGGGACACCCTTCACACAAGGTCTAGCTGCCTTAGTGGGATCCCCAGTGAGCCCTGAGCATCTCTAGCAGACATGGACAAATCCTCCCAGGAGCCTGCTGGGAGAAGAGACCAATCCCCACCTCACCCCATCCTCCTTGCAGGGAGCTGTAGAGAGTGAGGTCTCTCCTGAGCCTCCTCTTCTCCAGACTAACCAACCCCAGTTCCCTCAGCTGCTCCTCACAACACTTGTGCTCTAGACCCTTCAACAGCTTTGTTGTCCTTCTCTGGACACTCTCCAGCACCTCTATGTCCTTTTTGGAGTGAGGAGCCCAAAACTGACCCCAGAATTCCAGGTGTGGCCTCAATAGTACCCAGTCCAGGAAGACAATCCTTGCCCTAGTCCTGCTGCCACCCTAGTGCTGCTCCAAGCCAGGATGCTGTTGGCCTTCTTGGCCACCTGGGCACTCTGCTGCCTCATCTTCAGCTGCTGTTGATCAATATCCTCAGGTCCTTTCCCACCAGCAGCTTTCCAGCCACTCTGCTCCAAGCCTGGAGCATTGCATGGGGTGGTTGTGACCCAAGTGCAGGACTTGGCACTTGACCTTGTTGAACCTCATCCCATTAGCCTTGGCCTGTCAACCCAGCCTGGCCAGATCCCTCTGGAGAGCCCCCTAGGCAAGGACAGAGTTAGACTCAAATCCTAAGATACCTAAAGTCCCTTGACTAAGGGACATTTGTTCACTTGAAGGACATAAATCTGAACAGACTATCAATGGTTGATCTATGGAAGTTTGTTACCCAGATCACTCAGATTTACAACACAATCAGGGGACTGATTTTTTTTTTCCTGAGCCATAAGCATCTTCCTAAATGATGGAGCAATCCTTCCACCCTGTGATTTAAAATCAAACCAGAAGAAAAAGAAAAACAAAGTAGTGACAATGACATGAAATTCAGGTTACTGCCAGCATCTGCTTCCTGCAAAGGAGAGAGAGAATCTTTACAAGATTGTGCTTGCAAAAGAGAGAGGCATCCTTAGCTGGAATGCTTGTTCAAAGGAAGGAGAAAAAAGCCCTATCAAGAGGAGCTTAGACAACCTTCTCCTTCAGCAAAGCCAAGTTGCCACTTTCTGGGAAAGCCAGTAGATTTGGAACAGTGTTGCTGGAGGATTCTCTCCCTGCTGCATCCCACCCCTCCCAGGAGGATCTCACATGTTCCTTCACCCAGACCTGTGAAACTAAATGATACAGAAAGAAAACCACCTCCTAGGTCTCACATTCCATTCCCTGGAATGGACCCTGGTGAGGTTTAGCCAGACCCTGGTGAGGCTAGCACAGCTCCAAGGTTGCCCCTTCAGCTGGACCAAGGTGGGAGGAGGTTTATTTACCAGGCACAGGCTCTGCTGATGCACTCCATGTACTCATGGAGCTTTCAGTGCCTTCAAGCAGCTCCTGGGTTGGATTCTGCAACCCTGCTGCTGCCTCCTGGATTCTTTGCAAGGACAGAAGGTCACTTTCCTGGTCACCATGCAGGATCCAGGCCAGCAAGAGCAGCAGGGTGCAATATTGCCAGGCCAAGTCCTGCTCAGTCCCTGAAGTGCTGCTGAGTGAAACAAGAACACTTTCTAAGCAACAACTTTCAACCCTTTGCCAGCTGAGCAGCTCCCTCTGCTGCTGCTTCTCCCAACTTGACCCAAGTTATTTCAGACCTGAGAAGCCACAAGAAGCAGCTGATGAAATTTGCACAGCAGTTGGCTGGCAGATCACAGTCTTTGAGCCTGAGGGGACAGGTGACTCCCTGCAAGATGTCTGGTGATGTACAAAATGCTCTAGGATACCTCAAACACCTGCATATTCCCAGGTCCTGGAGGAGGATCACCACAGCTGGAGGCCAGCAGGTCCTAGGGCATCTCCTATAGCTGCTGAACTGACCTGTGCCTTACTGTCCATGTCAGCAGACTTCACATGGACTTCAGGGTTCTTGGGTTATTTTCCATCCTTTCTTCATTCTTTCATCACCAAATGCAGGAAGATCTTCTGGCATCTCCTTCCCTGATGCTTCCTTGCTGCCTCTGTGTTCACACCCCTCAGAGGGACCATCCCCAGATCAGAGGAGCAGTGATTCTGGACAGAAGCTGTCACAGCAGCCTTTTCCTGGCTTGTTTGGAAGATGTCACTCTAAGAGGGTGCCACCCTGCCACAGGGTGCTTTCAGTCTCAGCTGGAGTGCAAAACTCAATGGTTTCTCTTGAACCAAGGTGTTCTCTCAGCCCAGCATTTGCATCACTGCCTCTTGGGGGTAGAGGGATGCCAGATACCTTCTGAGCTGGCAAAGGTGGGGATCAGCAGCAGAGAGGTGAGGAAAACAATCTGCTGGCTTGCTGAACATCACCCATTGTCCATTGCAGGAGGAGCTATAGCAGTGATATGACAGCTACCACTTGTCCCCAGGAGACCCAAATCCACCCAACATGTTTGGCAGTGTGCATGACACAGCAGAGGACAGCCCATCTTGGGCTGAAGAGCACAGAGGTGGCATAACCTCCACCTCTAATTCACACATGGGGAAACTGAGGCATGCAGGGTGCTGGCCAGTGGCTCCAGAAGCTAGTGGTAAATTGGGAATGTGTCCTCCAGGCTCTGCCATGAGGAGGGGTGGGAGGGTGGCTGGGCTGAGTACAGAGGTGTCAGGAGGCTCCAGCTCTGGCAGGGACAGCCTGGAGTGAAGGCAGGTGGTCATGTAAGCAGCTACCCAGTCAGCCCTTAATTCTTCTGGAGGGACAGCAGAGTCCCCTTCTTCTGACAGCAGTGACAACAACCTCTTGGCAGTCCTGCCAATGGAGTGGAGATGCAAGGGAGGTGTCCATCCACCAGGCACATGGAGGAACACCAATTTCCTTCAGCCTTGATCACCCAGCAGGTGCTGGACACAACTGTGTTCAGATCATCATCTTCCACCCGTGGCCAGGTTGGACCTGATAACCTTGAGCTGTTTGAAGTGATGACCCAGGGCTGAATGGCAGCAAGGTTTATCTCTGAAGGTTTATTTTGACAAGGGTGTCCACCCTGAAAAGAAAATAGCTCACATCCTGGTTCAGAGCTGTACCATGAGCAGCTCCCAGTGGGAGGGGGACAGCAAAGCCTTTGCTGATGGGCAGTGGAGAAGAGTTGCACCCAGCATGACCTCGAATCCATCATATCAAGCCTCTGCATTGGCTCCCATGCCTTTTTGCAGCAGCTGGGCTGTCAAGAGGGTTGTCAAGCCCTGGCCCAGGCTGCCCAGGGTGGTGGAGGAGTCACTATCCCTGGAGGGGTTTAAAAGCCCTGGAGATGTGGTGCTGAGGGACATGGTTTAGTGGTGACCTGGCAGTGGTGGATTCACAGTTGGACTTAAAAGGACCCAGAGAGGCAGAGAGATTCAGGATGATGAAAGACAAGCAAGCTCTGCTCTGCACAGCAGCTACAGAGGCCCCTTACCTGGGTTGCAAGGAGAAGCCAGTTTTAGGATGCTCCACTTTTCTCTCATAGCCTGAGCTGCCAGCTGCTGGGTGCATCTGATCTTCTCAGATCTTGTCTTTACATTGACTTCCACTGGAAACTACAAATGGAGCTTCCTGGTGGTGAAGCACAAGTTCACACTCCAACACCAGAGCTTGAACCATCAGGAAGAGGAAGGTATGAGTGAGAAAACTCAGCCTCTGCATTTCACACCACTAATACTTCAGCAGATCCTGCCTGGAACAGTGGTAACTAGCCAGGATTGCTTATCTGCTGGCTCTGCCTGCTCCTAAGTGAAGCAATTTGGTGATGTCAGCTCAATAACCTTGGCAATAGCTAAAGAGGAGACATAAATCATTGACAATAAGTTAATCACTTGAGCTAATAGCCAAGACAAGGACCACATTGTTCTGAAATGAAACAAAATTTGCTGCTGACAAAACCCCATATTCCTCCCCATTACTTTCTGCTGTTGACAGGAGAGTGATCCTAGAAGAGATTTGCTCTGCAGCCCATGTTTTCTTCCCAGTTAGGCAAGGGGAAGACTAAAGCATCTCTAAAGGTCTGAATTTAAGGCCTGGGCCATGGCTCTGGCATCCTCACAGCAAAGAAGTTTTTCTTTATGCTTTAGGTGTCACCTCCTGGGTTCCAGCTTGTGCCCAGTGCCCCTTGGTCTATCCCTGGGCACCACTGAGCAGAGTCTGGCCCCAACCTCTTGCTCCCATCCTTTAGATATTGATGAGCATTGGTAAGATGGGAAGGTAGAAGCATTGATGGGGCACCCAGATGTCTTGCAGGTGTGATTTTCCTACCGAGGAGCACAGAAGACTGGATTATTCCTTTATGGATTTATTCCAGAATCTAGATCACTTCCTCACCATAGTTCTCATCTTCCCCTGCAAATAATCATTCTTTCAAAGCATAATGAAATCAAAGACCTCCTAAATTGGCATATCAGGGCAACTCTGAAGGTAGCAAATGGTAAATAGGGTATCAGAAGGGAGACAAGCTGAGGAGACCTTTTCATTCCCTACAGGTTTGGACAATGACCAAACACCAGGTTGCACAAAGCCAAAGAAACTCCATCCCTGAGAGGCTTGGAAGGAAGTTTCTCCTCATCCTAAGCTGTTAGTGAGTCTTTCCCATGGTTTTTTTCACTCTGGAGCCCAAGCTGATGACAGATGCATGGATCTCCCAGGCTAAGTGTGCCTGAGGTCAGGACAGGAGAAGAACCAGCGTTGTCCATTCCCAGCCCTAGGCCGGAACCATGGTCAAGGGAGGTCAGGCTGGAATAAAAGGTTTCATGGTGTGAACTTTCCAAAGGAAGCAAGTTCTCTCCTGGAAAGAACAGAAAGTGTGTGTGGCAGGAGTAAGTGGCTCCTTGGGGGCTGCCTGAGCAGGAAGGAAGAGGTTTTGATTTATTCTAGGTGTGAAACTTGGCCAGGGAAGCTTGTCAGGTGTTTGTGTTGGCTCCTCTCTGTCACCAGGGTGTGATTCCAGGGGGAACTTTCCTTCTCAAAGCTGGCCTCAATATAAACAATCAGAAGAAGGGACAGCTAGCAATAAGCTCTGGCTTACCCAGGGGCAGGGTTGGTGGAAGGGCTTAGCTTAAGCTGAAAGCAGCCCTGTGGAGAAGGATCTGGGGGTACTGGTGGGTGAAAAGTTAGATATGACTCAGCAGTGTGTGCTCACAGCTCAGAAGACAACCCTGTCCTGGGCTGCATCCCCAGCAGTGTGGCCAGCATTTCTTGGGCCATCTCTTGAGTGTCTGCTGGGTTCCCACGAAGCCTCACTGCTCTGACCTGTAGAAGTGGGTATCTACACTGAGAAAGGGAGAGAGGCAGGAGGAGCTGGCTTTGGGAAGCCCTCAGGTAGCATATTCCTTTGAATTGAGAAGCTACCTTTTCCCAAGGAGCTCTCATGGCTGTGATTTTGCAATGTGGCATTGCCTAACAGATCTCCTCATGGGGATCCCCTTGGTGAAGGCTGGATCTGCTGGAGCTCCATTGTGGACCCAATACATCCATCCACCCCCACACCGACCCCTGGAGCCACAGCTGTTCCCCCACCACTGGATACATATCCAGGTCAGGAGCTGCCTGTCCTCCCAGCTCTGCATCCCACCTCATCCCTAAACCCAAGCTCCTGACTGAGTGCTTAGGAACTGCTTCTGCCAGGATCTGTCTGAGCAGGTTGCTGTCTGTGGCTCGAGGTGACAGCTGGTCTTGAGCAGGAACTAACCCCCTAAAGCTGGAAGGAAAAGAAAGATTCAATATCAAAGCTAAACCTGCTAAAAACAGAACCCTGAAGGGACAAAATCCCTGGCCCCAAAGCAGCTTAGACATCTCAAGTTCCTGGTGGGTTTTTGACCAACCTTAGTTCAATCCTGCCCAGCATTCCTCCCAGACACAGCCCTTCCAAACATGCTGCTTCCTCCCTGTGAAAGCCTTGCTCCCACCCTGCTAATCCTTTGCTTTCCTTCTGCACCTCCCATGCATGCCTTTCCCACAGCCCCCTCCAGCTACCTCCCTAGGGTGCATCTCCACCACCTTCCCTCCTGCTGGTCCCAAATGGTCTGAACTCCCCAAGGGTCTCCTGTGTCACACCCCACCCCAGACAGAGAGAGCTCCTCTTTAGGTGCCCAAAGCCCTGGGACAATCCCAAGCTTAACCAAGCATCTCCAGGGATGCCAGCCCCAAAAGGATCTCCACAGATCATCACCCTTTATCCAGCACATCCACAAACCTAGATGAAAATGAAATATTTTGATGTATTTCTCCAGCTCAGCACATGTTGAGTCTCTTGTAACTGTAGGGCAGATCTTCCCAGAAGGTATCCAGGACCTTCCTTCCCTAGACACAGCTTCTTCACCCTGAGCCTTGGTCACCCCTCAGCCCTGGCCTCTGCATTTGCTCTCCTGCAAGCTCCTGATTAGAGATGGGATGCAGCCACCTAAACGTGGGGTTTGATGTTGGATACTGATGGCACAAAACAAGGAAGCCTCAGAAGCCACCAGGAGCCTGTTGTCAGGCCACCAAAGCAAGCCTGGGTGCCAACTTTTGGAGAAGCCTCTCCAGTCACACCCAGCAAGTTCTCCATCTGCTCTGCTGCTCTAGCATATCCTGTGCCAGCACTGGGCATGAGCCACAGTTTCTGTTGATCTAAACTGTCTGGATCAGCACTTCCCCAAGATAAACACCCCCTGGAATCAGCCCCTGCACCAGGTGCAGGAACATCTCCCCTCATATCCAGGTGACTTCACTGTGTTGGCTTTGCAGAGAAAGCAAAAACCCTGTATTTGAAAGGGAGTTTGCTGACTGATGAGAGAAGGCAGTGAATTCCCAGCACAGGACAGATCCAGGATGACATAAGCAGATCTCCAAGATCATGCCAATGCTCAGACTGTTGATGGTGAGACCTAAATGTGGAAACATTTCCAGTACCTCAACCCTTCAGGCTTTACTAGGACATGATTGGACACTGCAAAAGGTTTCTGCTCTGAAAGGGGTCTCAAGCCCTGGCCCAGGCTGCCCAAGGTGGTGGTGGAGTCACCATCCCTGGAGGGATTGGAAAGCCCTGGAGATGTGGTGCTGAGGGACATGGTTTAGTGGTGACCTGGCAGTGTTGGGTTAACAGTTGGACACAATGATCTTAAAGGTCTTTTCCAACCTAAACAATTCTATGATCCACATTTCCTCTGCAAAGAGCAGTTTCCATCCCAAGCACACCTGAGGAGGCAGATAGAGGCTGTTCATCCCACAGGATGTTTTTCTGAACTGATGGGCACTGCTTGGACAAACAGCCCAGACCCCTCCTCCAGTGCTGCCATGGAGAGCAGAGAAACCCACCAGGGCCCTTGGGAAAGGGGACAAAAAGTATTTCCATAAGAAAAACAGGGGACAAGGAAACTTCCCAGAAGAGTGTGGGTTGAGGTGGTTGAGCTTTTCTTTTCAGTGCTCATAAATATTGAAAGGGCAGGAGACAAGAGGCTGGGGCCAGACTCTGCTCAGTGGGTCCCAGGGCCAGGCCAAGGGGCACTGGGCACCAACTGGAACCCAGGAGGTGACACCTAAGCATAAAGAAAATCTTCTTTGCTGTGAGGATGCCAGAGACCTGGCCCAGGCTGCCCTGAGAAGTTGTGAAGTCTCCTTCTGGGGAGAGATTCCAAGCCCAGCTGGAGGTGATCCTGGGCAAGCTGCTGTGGGTGACCCTGCTTTAGCAGGGGGTTGGACTGGATGATCCCTAGAGGTTCCTTGCAGCCCCCAACCATGCTGGGATTCTGGGATTCTTCCTGGGATCTCTCACTAAGGATGCACAGGGACAAATCCAGACCTGATACTCAGCACCAAAATCCACTCTGTCCTTTGTAAGGATTTGATAGCTCCTCTCCATCACAGCTAAGGTAAACCTCACATCCAGGAGAGAAAAAAATGGAAACACCAAGTGCCTCCACTCACCTAGCCAAGGAGTTCAGTAAAGGTAGAAGAGATGCAGGTGTAGCATCCCCTGGCTTTCTACCCCACTTCCAGTGCAGGTGAGGAACCCATCCAGGAGGGCAGCAGTTAAATCCAAGTCTTCATCTCTGAGAACAATGAGGTTCTGCAGTGTCTGCTCAGGCCAGAAGGATGTTCTGGAGTTAAAGCCTGGCAAAGTCTGGCTCCATCCCCAGTACAGAACATTGTGCAAGTGCTGCCAGCACACCTCATCCAGAGGATATCACCTGGGGATTGAGCAGGCACATCTGTAGCAGAGAGACATGACCAAGCAAGCATGGGGAAAGCCACTACCAGTGAGGAGAACCCTGCAGGCTTCTCCAGCCTGGCAAAGAAATACAAAGTTCACACAAAGAGGATCAATGCTCCTTTGTCAGGAGGATTGGGGCCAGGCTTTGTTCAGTGGTGCCCAGGGACAGGATAAGAGGTAACAGGCACAAACTGGAACATATCTAAACATAAGGAGGAACTTCTTTACTTTGAGGGTGGCAGAGCCTTGGACCAGGCTGCCCAGAGAGGTTGTGGAGTCTCCTTCTCTGGAGAGATTCCAACCCCAGCTGGATGCCAATCTGGGCAAGCTGCTGTAGGTGACCCTGCTGGAGCAGGGGAGTTGGACTGGATGATCCTCAGAGGTCCCTTCTGACCCCTAACATTCTGTGATTCTGTGTAATGAGGAAAACCAATATATTTTAGCAGCTCTAAAGTAAAAAGTCCAGCAGGAGAATTTGTCAGTCATGTTCCAGAACCCACCACTGATTTCAGTGGCCCCTGAGAGCAGAGAGCTGCTGTCTCTCTTGGGAGGAACAAGTGCTGCTGGAGGCAGCAGAGCTGCCATGAGAAATGTGGTGGCCCCTGACCTCCACCTGGTGACTTTTCACAGCACAGGGAATTTCCAGAGATGAAAAGATCTCTGTGCTTTGTTTGATAATGATCCTCTGCTAGCAACTTCCCTTCATCTCTGGTTTGATTTGATACATTTCTGGTGCTCTTTTGATCTCCACCTTCACAGTGACACCATGGATCATCATTTCCAGCAAAGGATTCAATGTTTTGCTGTCTTCACAGGCAGCATCTGCTGTCATTCCAGCTCAGGGGCAGCTGCAATGCCTCACAGCCTTTATGTTTCAGGGCACAGAAAGCTGATCCCCAGCTGAGATCATGAAGACATTTCCTCCTGCAGCAAATGGCACATGCAGCTCTGCAAGGAGAATTTGCAGACCTTGCAGATCCTCACCACAGTGCTCTCCCTGCACATTTGTGCAATGGATTTTGCCCTACCAGGCCCAGCCTGCAAGACCAGCATGCATCTTCTCTACCTCAGCAGAGTCCTTGGTTTTGAGCCAAGGGCTAAATGTCAGTGACATGGAGAGTGACATCAAGTGCAGCCTCAGTGCCTTGACCAATGACACCAAGCTGAGTGGTGCAGTTGATGTACTTAAGGGACAGGATCCACCCAGAGGGACCTGGACAAGCTGGAGAAGTGAGGCCATGGGAACCTTAGGAGGTTCAACAAGGTCAAGAGCAAGGCCCTGCACATGGGTCAGGGCAGTCCCCAGTATCAATCCAGGCTGGGAAATGCTGGGACTGAAAGAAGCCTTGAGGAGAAGAACTTGAAGGTGCTGCTGGGTGAAAAGCTAGACATGAGCCAGCAATGTGTGCTCCCAGCCCAGAAAGCCAACTGTATCCTGGGCTGCATCCCCAGCAGATGATCATAGGATCATAGGATTGTCAGAGTTGGAAGGGACCTCAAAGATCATCCAGTTCCAACCCCCCCTGCCTGCCAGGGACACCATCCACTAGATCAGGTTGCCCAGGGCCCCCATCAAGCCTTGTCCTAAAAGCTTCCAGGGATGAGGCTTCCACAACGTCTCTGGGCAACCTGTTCCACTATCTAACCACCCTCAATCTTCAGAGGTCCCTTCCAACCTAAACCATCCTATGATTCTCCAGTTCTAAGATGCCTGGGTCATCTCTCCATCACCTTTTGCAGTGTGGAAATCATCTAACCCATAGGTAACAGGACTGGAAGTTAAGGAGCTGAGTCATCCTGACATTTGCTGTCCAAAGCTGCCTGTTTTTCCCACAGCCCAGCAGGAGAAGCATCCTACTGTGACACCAACCCATGGCTTTGGGGAGAGTCTCTCTTCTGAACATCAAGATCCATCAGCAAAGAAAAGGGAAAGAGTCCCACCCAAGGAAGGAAGGCACTCTTCTTTTGATGCATTTGCACTACAAACTGATTCTAAATTCAGCTCTAGGAAAGGTCAGTTCCCAGGCAAGCATCCATGGGAAGCAGCCATGTCCTCAGGAAGGTTCATCCTTGGGACATTGCCACCAAGGGCTTGGTCCTTCAGAAGACCATGGCCATATCAAACACCAATGGAGAATTTAGAGTGAGCAAAACTCTCTTACTGAACCACAAAGCAAATGCCAAGGCAGTGTTAGCTGTCCCAGAAGTCTTCACAGCAATGAGATAAGTTGTGACTTCCCAGTCTAGGGATACAAGCACTGGGAAGGGCCAGAACCAAGCCACAGCTCCCCAGCTCCTAACCCAAGCTCTCTTTTGGCCCATAAAGTGACAACCAAATATCTTAGGGATTCTGTGTGGTTTCCAAAACCAGTGAAAGACTTTGCAAGTCAAAATAAACCCAGCATGTGACCTCTGTTCCCAACCCCCCTCTGGCCAGGGTGGCTGCTGCACTGCCCTGATAGAATGAGGTAAGTGAAGAATCAGTATGACACCAGCAGTAGGCAGCTCCTCTTGCATGGAGCAACCAGAGGATCTTAGAATCTTCTAGGCTAGAAGAGACCTTTAAGATCATCAAGTCCAACTGTTAACCCAGCATTGCCTTTGCTCTTTGCTATTGCCAGCTGTGGAGACCTGGCCTGAAGCCCACTGGAGCACATGGAGCTTCTGTTTCCTGCAGACAATGGATGGGATAGAAAGGGAAGGAGGAACCCAAGCCCTTTTGAGGGTGTTGGTGGAGGAGATGGTACTCCAGGTCTTGGCTGGAGTGAGTGGGAGCAGTGCACATCCCCCATGGACATAAAACAGCCCATTTGAGCCAGCCTGGAGGCATCTCCCACCATCCTGCAGACTGGCAGCAACACAGACAACCCCCCCCTCCCCTCTGGCTGTAGGTAACAGTAATCCCAACAGGGAATCCCTCTCCTCTCAGATCCCCTGCCCACTGTTACAAGCCCTGGGCAAAGCTGGCTCATTGCAGGTTGGAGAGCATCTGCCAGGAGCCAAAGCAGACAGAAACACCAGCTCCAAGAACCACAGTAGTCTGAGTTACCCTTGGCAAGTGGAGGCTTTTCAGATCAGGCTCTAAGCCCTGGCTCATGCAGGATCTGCTGAAGAAGAGAGGTGCAGGTGGGCTGCAGGGGTCCTACATGAAGGGCTTTATCTGTGGCATGATTTTGGGACTGGCCTGGCTGTTCATCATCCTCCAGAACCCCAAATCTCTGCTGTGCCCCAGGTAGAGACCAGCAACACCCAAAAGGTAATAAGAAACTGACTGCCCTAGAATCTTCCTCTTTTCTCCATGAGGATCTCCAGACCTTCTCCTGGGGGCTGCCTCCTGCTCCCCCAAACTAAGGAAGCCTAAATAGAATCACAGTATTACAAAGTGGTTGAGGTTGCAAGGGACCTCTGGAGGTCATCTGGTCCAACCCCCCTGCCCAGGCACAGCCACACAAAGCCAGTGGTGCACAACCAGGTCCATACAGATTCTGAATATCTCCAAGGATGGACACTGCACAACCTCCCTAAGCAACCTGAGGCAGTGATAGGTCACCCTCACAGTGAAAAAGTGTTTCCTGATGTTCAGAGAGACCCTCCTGTCTTCCAGTTTGTACCCACTGCCCCTTGTCCTGTCACTGGGGAGGAAAGGAGCCTGGTTCCATTCTCTTTGCATCCTCTCTTCAAGTATTTATAGACATTGCTGAGACCTCCCTGGAGCCTGAACAGTCCCAGCTCTCTCAGCCTTTCTCCATAAGAGAGGTGCTCCAGTCCCTGTATCATCTTTGTGGCCTTTCAAGGAACTGTCTCCAGTATGTTCATGTCTCTCTTGAACTGGAGAGCCCAGAACTGGACAGAGAGTTCCAGGTGTGGCCACACCAGTGCAGAGGGGAAGGATCAGCTCCCTCAGCCTGCAGGCAATGCTTTGTCCAACACAGCCCAAGACACCACTGGCCTTCTCTGCTGCAGGAGCACGTTGCTGGCTCATGGTCAGACCAAGAACCCAGTCCTGGAAGGGCAAGAAGGTAGGAACCAGGCAAAGCACAGGGGAACTGGTCTCTTTGGAGAGAGGGAGAGGAAAACCTCCCATAAAGAACAGAATCAAGAAGATTCCAAACCTTGCCCTCCTGTGCAGCCTCACCACTCCTCCACCCACTGCTGCTTTCCTCTGATAACGTCAGAAGAGAAACAACCTTCTGCTGGTGATGCAGGAGTGGGAAGATCAGCAATGTGGAGCTGGGTCACTTGCCACAGCACTTTGAAGCCTCTCTGCACACCCTCCTCCAGAGATCTCCTGGTCAACCCAGCCTGAACCTCCAAGAAACTGGCTGCTGCTTCTCCCCTGCAGCTCCTGAGCCCAGTTGAAGTTTCTAGGCTGGCTGGCTGGGAGCTGATGGGTGGTTGCTAGGTCCTGGGTGCCTTTTTAGTGCCACTGGCTCCAGCTGGTCTGCCTGTGCTGGGGAGAGTTGGTAGGGATGAGAGTAGGAAAACAGCATAGGAAAAAGATGTGGCTGTGGCTCTGTTTTGTAGTCCAAGGGCATTCTGGTTTTAATCTAGTTTGGGAAAACCCTGAGGGATGTGTCTGGAAGGAAAATAAGAGAGAGAGCATTGAGTTGTCAAGGCCATCCAACTCCTTGTGTTTTGAGAAAGGGCAAAACATGTGGTGGGGCTGAGCCACAGAGAAGGCTCTGCCCAAGCTCCAAGGCAAAAGCAAACCAAAGCAGACTCCTGCAGAGCAAAAAAAACCAATCCAGGCTATTTCCATCATGCTGTGTGTGGACTGAGGCCAGGACAGTCCCTATGGACAGGCTGCAGCAGTCACTCTCCCTGGCTTCAACCTCTGCCTGAATGAGCAAGATCTTGGACACCATTAATGCACCAAGGTCTGGAGGATCCAACACTTGGCAAAATTTGGCCCAAGAGCACATCTACATCCCAGCCATGGGGAAGATTGCAGAGTATGGACTTCATGAGAGGCTCTTGAGCAAGACTCTCTTCACTCCCAGCACAGGCAGGCTGAGGGTTGCATCAGTTTAGCATGATGGTTCCCCTCAAGAAGATGTCACTACCTGGGGAGAAACATCCTTACTCCAGAGCAGCACATCCCTACCAGGGTGAGACAACATCATGCCTGCAGCAATGTGCTGCTCCCATGGGCAGAAGTCATGTAAGGAGCAGGTCTGAGGGCAGTGAATCCTTCAAATCCAAATCCCTGTAGAGAAACTGAGGGACCTTAGAGCCCATCCATGCCTCTGCCTCCTCACTTTAGATCCAGCTGAGATCCTAGCTCTTATCAGCTCCTTCTCCACCATGCTATGGCTTACACTACTGTGCTTAAAACCAAGCAGTCTCCATTCAGTCTTGTGTCAAGGGCTGGGATGCTTCTTCCTGGCCCAAAGGAAGTTTTTGAGCCACCCAGAAGCTTTTACCCTGCTTAGTATTGTCCCTTCCCCTCCCCAGCCTTGCCAGAAACCAAGGACATCACTGGGAAGCCATGTGCATGTACCCACACCTCCCCAACCCTTCCCAGCACAGGGCTCTGCCCACTGCCTCCAGGCTTCAGCCAGTCAAGAACATTTGGGTAGAGCTGCCTTCCTTCCCCTAAAACATTGCAGCCACTATAGATATGTATCTCAGCAGGACACACCACTTTTCAGGGGGGTTGGGAAAGGTCTGGTGTTCTACAAACATCCCATTTTGCATCCTCCTGAAACACAATAGCATGGGAGGAAGCTAGTTGTGTTTGCAGTAGTCATGGTTCCAACAGTTTGGGGTGGTTTACCTCCTTAAGAGAAGGATTCAAAGCTCAACCTTTCCTGTAGCACACACAGACCATTTCCTTCCCAGATCAGGGACATTTGCAGGGCTCCTTGTTCCCACCATCCCTGTATCCCCAGAGAAATCCTTGGGAATGGGTAAGCAGGTCTCCTCCTCTGTCCCACAAGCATCCACCTTCTCTCCAGGAGCAGCAGAGGCTGGAGGCACCTCATCACATGCCAGAGATGCTCTCCATAGCAAGACCAGCACAGCCCCAAACCAGCCTCTCAGACATCATGTCCCAAAGCATCTTTTTTAGCCCATGCCAAGCTCCAAGTCTCTTTTCCCCCACTTCATGGCTTCAAGAGGGGATGGGGAGGAAGTCAAAGTGTTAAGGAGATGAAGCAGAAGACCTCTGGGACCTGCCAGCTGCAGCTTGGAAGGGGAGGGAAGGATGGGGGCTGAAATCAGACACTGGATCTTTCCATCATGAAGTGGCCAGGTGCTGCCAAGAGAGTTTTTTTCCACTCTCCAGCTACTATAGGGTTGATGACAGGAAAGCTAATTATATCAACATCCTGTTTATGTGGCAGTGTGGAACAAGAGCCCAGATATACTTTGGTAGTGAGGACATACTCTGATCTGGTTCCATGATAGAAAAATCTCAGCCATGCCCCTGGGTCATTTTCTTCCACACCTGCTGCCACTGCCCCAAACTTTTGTTGTTTGCCCAAAGGTTGTTCATGGAAAGCAGATCATGCAATATCAACCTTGTGTGGTTCCTGCTGAGAGCAGCTCACATTGCTGGGAAAGTGCTTACCCTGCTCTGCTTGGGGTTTATTGAAATCCCTGTGGGTTCCTGCTCACCCTGCAGCAAGCTCCAGCCCAAAGTCTGGGAGGGAACTTTCCCTGGGAACACCCTGACCAAGCAACACTTTGCAGAAGAAGCAAACCACCCAGCAAAAGCCACCTAACAAGTCAGGGCAGGGCATCTTGCCTCAGTTTCCCTCTCCATCAGAGCAGTAACCAACAGACTGGTGCCTTTTTCTCTTGCCCTCCTTGCCCCACACCTTCCATTTCTGGTTGGCAGGCAGAAGTGGGTTTGGTTTCAGTCATTCTACCACATTGCTCCCCATCAACCATGGCCTCTCTGCTTATCTGCTGCTGTCCTACTCCTTTTCCACATTTCCCATCACTTTACTTCTCCTGGATAGCCCAGGAAGAGCAGAGCTGCAGGAAGGAGGAGGCCACCAGCAATGAGCCTTCTCCATCTCCCTCTGCTCCATGGGGTGTTGTCACCATGCCATGCACCTCCAGACCTTGAGCTTGTGGCTTTTGGGTCATGATGGGCACTGATGGCAGCAGACCAAGCACCATTCTGTTGGTACAAACTTGGAGAGACCATACAGGACCAGAAAGTGTCCATATATTCTGTCCCTTCTGCTTGCTTAAGAAAACAGCTGGAGAAAGCCTCTTCTCCTAGCCTGCCCTGGCCAACAGAGCCAGTGGTGTGATGTGGTGTAGAGAAAGAGCTGAAAGCCACAGATTCCTGAAGTAGGACTAGAGCTGTCAGCAGACAGGGGTTTGCCACCTGGATGTGGTCCAAGGAAAGTGCTCAGACCTGTCTCCAGATGTCATGAGTTGCCAGCAGGTTTCTAGCTGAGTGGCAGAAATGAATAGGATAAAAGATCTCAGTTGGAAGCGATCTCCGATGATCATCTAGTCCAACTGCTGTCATGTACTGAAGAAACCAAGAGAGAGAGAAATAGAGATCCTTAAGAGGAAAAGGCCATAATTTGCACTGGGGAGGTTTAGGTTGGACATGAAGAACAATTTCTGCCCCAAAAGGGTTGTCAAGGCTTGGCCCAGGCTGCCCAGGGCAGTGGTGGAGTCACCATCCCTGGAGGGATTGAAAAGCCCTGGAGATGTGGTGCTGAGGGACATGGCTTGGTGGTGGACTTGGCAATGCTGAATTAATTGTTGGACTTGATGGTCTTAAAGGTCTTTTCCTTCCTAAACAATTCTCTGATTCTGTGACCCTCACAACCATTCATTTCCAATAAAAACAAGACCCAAGATCCATGTTCAGCCAAATCTGAGTCAAGTCAGGTCTGGTTTAAGGACTTTGTTCCTCTTGTCAAAGAAAGACTCTGTCCTAATCAACACTAGGCCAAATGCCATGGCCAAGACTTCAGGAGACCACTCTTGCTGCCAAATCCTCTTCCCTTCTTCTTTCACATTGACTGACAAACTGAAATGACTCTGTTTTTTCAAGTATCATCTTAACCTTCTCTCAAGGCTTCAACCTGCTTTCATCAAGACCATGTGAAGAGATGGAGGTTGCTCCTCAGGCCCTGTGATATCATAGAATGTTCTGAGCTGAAAAGAACCCACAAGGATCATCTAAGCCAGCTCCTAACCCTGCACAAGACACCCCAAGAATCACACCATGTTTCTGAGAGCAGTCCCAAGTGTTTCCTGAGCTCCATCAGGCTTGGTGCTGTGACCACCTCTCTGGGGAAGCTGTTCCAGAGCTCAACCACCCTCTGGGTGAAAAACCTTTTCCTGATATCTAATCTGACCCTCCCCTGACTCAACTTCACACCATTCCCTCTAGTCCTGTCACTATCCACAGGAGTAAAGAGATCAGTGCCTGCCCCTCTGCAACCCCTCAGGAGGATGCTGAGGACAGCAATGAGGTCTCCCCTCAGCCTCCTCTTCTCCAGGCTATAAAGTACCAATGATGCCATTTGTGTCACCTCATGAGGTACCAAAGCAGGTTGAATCAAGAGCATGAACTGCAAAGCCTGGCAGCCCCAGCAGGATCTGAGGTGGAATGAAGCTGCCCACTGGGGACCCAGGGGCCATGAACAAGCTCAGATCACCACCTGCAAGGGGCTGGTTGATATGATAGAGGACCAAAGGAACATGAACACCCTTCCAGAGCAGCATCTGGAGATCAAGAGCTAAGACAGCACCATGAGTCTGTGGCTGCATGAGTGTCCTACATGAGCCACTGCACCCTAATGTGATGGAGCCTGGCTCAGATTGCCTTTTCCACTGAAAAAAGTAGATTTCAGTGGCCAGAAGAACTCAGGAATTTGGCAAATCACTCTGGCCAGATGAAAAAGAAAGAAAGAGAAAAAATACACAAAAGTCAAGAGGGTGGTCAGAAAAGTCAACATCTGTCACAGCTTATTCACACCAGCAGTACCACAGCAAAACAGAGTTGAGGCTGGAAACAAAACCAAAACAACTCTTGTTTGGGGTCAGATTTCCTTTTTTTTTCCTCCAGTCTCTGTTTTCAGTGGAGGGGATTCTGCTGTTTATTTACTTTGTTTGACTCAGCCTCAAAATTCCCTCTGATTTCTCAGGGTAAGCTGAAGGCAAAGCTGGGTTATTTGCACAGCTGTGGCAGAACACCAGCCCCTCGTGATGGAGGGCTGAGGGAGAGCCAAAAGTGCCACAGGAGATGTCCTCTGACAGAGGAGCAGGTGAGATGTACACAGCATGTCTGAACCTTTCTCTGGTCTTCCAGTGTCCCCATGCTAAAACAGGAGTGTGGTGAGTTCAGAGTCATAGAATCCCAGACTGTTTTGGGTGGGAAGGGACCTTCCAAGGTCACCTAGTGCAACCCCCTGCAGCCAGCAGGGACATCTGCATCTAGATCAGGTTGCTCAGAGCTCCAGACAACCTGACCTGCAATGGTTCCAGGGATGGGACATCTCCCACCTCTCTGGGCAACCTGGGACAGGCTCTCACCACCCCCACTGTAAAAAATGTCTTCATTGCATCTGGTCTAAATCTCCTCCCTCTTTTAATTTCAAACCTTTCTCCCTTTTCTCTGGTCAAGCACTTCAGGAAGGAGCAACCTTGCTCTGCTGGGAAGAGGTTGCAATGGGCATGTGGCCAACAGAGGCTGCCAGCCAAGGACAAGATCTGCTCAAGGACAGAATCTCATCCTTGGCAAGCACTCTTGGTACAATGAATGCAAAGACCTTGCCCCCTCCCTGCAGACTTCAACCCTACCTCCCCCCCCCCCAACACTTCATGCAGGAGGAAAGACACAGCTGCAGAAAACAGCTGGAACCCTGGAATCTTCCACCTCCACCCAGCAGGGGCAAAACACTCTTGTCTTTTGTCATTCTTTTTTTCCTAATCTCATTCTTGCAAAATGCTCAACTGTTTTAGCTGAGATTTGCCAAAAACATCTCAGCCTGAAGCCAACCTGGAGAGAAAGTGGAGCCTGGCAGAATTACCAGGAACTGAAGGCAAAGTCTTGTCCTAACAGGAAAGAAGGAGCACACTAAGGAGAGATATCAGCTCCACCTTCAGACAGGCAGCACCTCACCAACCACTGAAGTAGAGCTGCTCTGGGCACCAGAATGGATGAAGGGAGGAATGGATGGATGGCTAGAGAGATAGATGGAAGGATGGAGGGAGGGATGGATGGAACAAAGTGGTCAAAAGCCCAGAGAAGCCCATTCCCCACTCAGGACAAAAGGCAGGGTACTCTTCACCTCCTCCAGATAAAGCCCTATGAACACAAGCCCAGCCAGAGGAGATCCTCTCAGTCACTTCTTCATGAGCATCAGACACATTTCAGGCTGCTCTTCACAGCTGCCCTGCAGCCATGATACTGGTGGCAGCAGTTCCTGTCACTAGGAGAAAGGCTGGAGATGCAAACTTATTGATTTCAGAGTTTTCCACCAATATCTACAGAAATCCTTAGTCTGCCTAGTGGAAGGTGTCCCTATGGCATGGAGGTGGAACTAGATGATCTTTAAGGTCCTTTCCAACCCAAACCATTCTAAGAATCTCTGATTCTCCAGACCATGAGCAGCTGCTGGAGCACCAGAGATGATGTTTTCTCTGAGCTGCATGTAGAATATAACACATGAAATAACACATGACCTTTCAGTGCTTGGACCATGGAAGATGGCATCTTCAGTGGAAGACAAGCCTCTTCCTGAAATAAAAGGGATGCTTTAGGATCTAGCAAGGGGACAGTGCTACCAAGTAGTTCAACACTGGATGGGTAGCATGCTCCAAAGGCACAAAGCAGACCTCTTTACCCTGGAAAACCCAGGCTCACGACCCACAAGCTCCCAGTATGCATTAAGACCACCCAAAGCCTCACCAGGATGCAGTCCCAAAGTGCACAGACTGACCTGGGCTTTCCAGTCAGCTCAGGCATTAACCACACATGGAAATATCATTGCAGAGCTCTGGACTTGCTGACACCAGAGCTGGAGACTGTAATCCAGCAACAGGCAGCTGGAGGGTAGCAGATTTCCACCAAAAGCACCCAGAGTCAGAATTGCAGATACAGCCAAAGCTGTGAACAACCTGAAAATCAGCTTTAGCCAAGAACACTTCCATCTCATTTGGGATCAGCAGAAGAGACAGACCAGCACATTCAGACCTCAGCAGCACTGGCTCAGGAATTCTTGGATTGTTAAAGTGTCTCCTTTGGGATTTTTTTCCCCCCTGTATTCTTGCTTTTGAACCATTAGGTCCTAGCTTCTCAGCCTCTTCTGTGCAGCTGAATGGAGCAGACATTTTTCTCTCATGAAGATCTATTCATGTAGACTTCCTGTGAACACAGTTTTGGGTCCTTCACTAAAAGAAGGGCATAGAGGTGCTGGAGCATGTCCAAATTAGGGCAATAAAGCTGGTGAAGGGTCTAGAGCATAGATCTTGTGAGGAGCAGCTGAGGGAACTGGGGTTGGTTAGCCTGGAGAAGAGGAGGCTTAGGGGAGATCTTCTCACTCTCTACAACTACACAAAAGGAGGTTAGAGCCAGGTGGGGGTTGGTCTCTTCTCCCAAGAAACAAGTGATAGGACAAGAGGAAACAGCCTCAAGTTGTGCCAGGGGAGGTTCAGTTTCAGGTTAGACATTAGGAACAATTTCTTACCCAAAAGGGTTGTGATGGCCAGGCCAGTGGTGGAGTCACCATCCCTGGAGGGGTTTGGAAGCCCTGGAGATGTGATGTTGAGGGACATGGTTTAGTGGTGACCTGGCAGTACTGAGTTAATGGTTGGACTCCATGATCTGAAAGGTCTTTTCCAACCTAAGCAATCCTATAATTCTATGATTCTGATACTCTCACAAAACAGGGCAATAAGAAAAAGCAGCAGGGATCCCAGCCAACAGCCACTATCATCTATATCCCTGGTGGATTGTTCTTAATTAGTTGCTATAATAAATTTTCTACTCATTGATTTTATTGCTTTGGTTCCTAAGTGATCCTTTCATGGACCAGGATCACTCTGTGCAAGATGCAATTCAACAAAGAAAAGAGTGTCTGGCACAAGAGATCAGATTTCCACTACATTTTCAAGCTATATTTCAAACTTCAAGAACTGTGTGAGATTTTAAACCTTTGTACTCTTGGCCAGGGAAGCAATAGAGAAGAAGGGTCCAGCACCCCAAAATGTACATTGGAAGTGTAGCCAAATTGTCCTGCTCTGAGCTAGAAGAGAGCTAACTCTGCACAGTGACTTCCCTGCCCAGCTCAGGCTCTTCTCAGGGCTGCACTTTCTGCAGCTCCCAGCATGTTCTCCCAGCCACTGGCTGCTGCTAGCAGGGACAACACTCCATGGGGAGAGTTCCTGCCAAGGCTTGGGCTGCAGAAAGGCTCTGCCATACACTTGCTCCTCTGCACACCGAAGGCACTGCTCCAGCTTGTGTCCCACCTTGGGCTGCAGGAAGTCAGAGGTGGCAGCTGCAGGGAGGAGGGGACAGGAGAGGTGACCCTGACCTGACCAACAAGGGATTCCAGCCCATGGGTGGCACAGGCAGGAGAAAGCTGAGGGATCACAAGGGTCAAGCCTCTTCTTCAGCAGTCCGTGTCTGAGGAGGACTCTGTCCATTCTGCTTTCAATCCCAAACTGTGTGTTCCTGAATCTAGTTCCAGAATCTAGCTCCTGAATCCAGCTCCCATCTGCCAGTGAGTCCAATCTGGGACTTCCCCAGTGCAGCCCCACCATCAGTGGTGACAGTGATGTGATTGCCACCAAGAGTTGGGTTTGTTATTGGTTTGTATCTCTTTGTATCCATTTCATGTTACTGTTATTATTTCCACCCAAGCTGGTTTAGTTTCTTTCCCACCCCATGAGTCTCTCTCCCTTACTCCCTCTCTCTTCCCTTCGGCAGGCAGAGGGCTTCAGAGAGCATCTGGCACTCAGACAGCCCAGCCCTGACCCTTCACACCAGCAACATTCATCTCCCACCAAGGAGCCAGGAGATGCAATGACAGCTCCAGGCACTGTGACTGCCTGCTGGGAGGCATGCTCACTCCTCCATCCCATCTTCTCCTGATTCCTGTCTCCCTCTCCATGGGTGTGTGAGCAGAAGGAGGTCTGTGGTAGCTGGGACAGCTGCATCCATCACTGCAGGAAATCCTGCAGTGAGAAAGGACCACGTCTGGGAGAGGAAGGAAGGCAAGGAAACAGAGCTGTCAGGGTTCAAAGCCAATGTCCTCTGCCAACCTGTGACTCCTGTGTCCCCACCAGGATTTGATGAGATTTGGCTCAGGGCCTAGCCTTACTTTATTTCTTGTTTTGTTTTGTTTGTTTCTCTTTTCCACCCTCTTGCTCCTGCCACTCTCTCTCCCATCACTGCACTGAGCTGCCAGGTCTCTTCTGCTCAAGTGCTGAACCTCCACAGCCACCAGCTCCACTCCCCCAAGACATGATCCTCTAAAGATGCCTCCCATCACATGCTTCCTCCCCAACAATGTGATGCCCCCAGCCTGGCACAAGGCATTGGAAGAGGGCAAGAACTAGAGCTCTGATGGATCTCAGAGACATGGGAAACCCCTGGCTTTGCCAATATGCCAAAGCTGGACTTCAGGTTGCAATGGTAACTGGTCCAGCACTCCTGCTAACTCCAGAGTTTCCCAGCTTGGCCATCATCTGTTTCTGCAGCAGAAGCATGTAGTCCTTCCAGAGTCAGAGGTTGCTTTGCAGGCCTCCAACTAGTTTCTCAGGCTACCTGGTGAGTGGAGGCATTGTGGTCTCCTTCCACCATCCATGGGGTCCTTCAAGCATGATGCACACATTCACACAGGATGCCATAGTCATTCCTTCTAACCTTCCCATCTCCCTCTCCTCCATCTCCCACACAAACCAGCTCCCTGTGCCTTGGCCAGATGTTAACCTCACCTGCTGCTCAGACAGCGTCCTGGATACACCTCTACTGCAGTGACCCCATCTTCTGACACACAGGACATCCAGCCTGGGATCTCCACCCTGCTCCTACATCCATCACAAAGCAACTCCTTGTCCCTGGAGCAGTTCTCAACACAGGTTTTCCTGCTGAGAAAGGGGAAACAAGAGTGATTTCTATTCCCCCCCCCAACACTACACAACCTCCATGCAGTTGTAGGTCCAAGTTAAGAACACCTTGAGGATGAAGACTACAATCTACAAATGGCAATTTCACAGAGATGGGGATCTCACATTCATTCTGCTATCCAGGGACACAAACTGGAGCCCAGGAGGTTCCATCTGAACAGGAGGAAAAACTGCTTTGTTGTGAGGGTGCCAGAGCCCTGGCCCAGGCCACTCAGAGAGGTTGTGGAGTGTCCTTCTGATGCCCTATCAGCATGGACTAGGGCAAGACATCAGTCCCTGAGCAAAGCACCACTGGCATAGCAAAGTGTTAAATACAAGTTTCCAAAGCTGAGCCCCTTTTTGGGCAAGAAAAGCTGCCCCTGACCTTCACTGCTGGTGGAGGGAGGGGGAAAGGGAGCATCCATGGAGGTCCTCCCAACCCCACGCTGCCCAGAGAAGAGCCACACTCCCTGCATGGTGCCTGTAGCTCCAGAGGTGTCTCCACCTTACCAGCACTGCTGTGCTTCTGGACACAGCCACTAGAGGATGGCAATGTCCTAGGCCAGAGAATCGCTGAGATCCAGCTTTGGAAACTGGCTAGATGGGTGATCCCATCAGCACCAAGGCCACCAAAACCATCCATCCCACCTCACTCATGTCCAAACCACGAGCTGAAAATGCCCAACCCTCAGCTCTGCTTCACCTCCCAAGCAACAGAAACCCCTCTGGAGACCAGGATTTTAGGGTTTAGAGAGGATCAGCTCACACATGCTCCCTGGTCCCCCAGGACACAGACCAAGGGGTGTTTTGCTGAGTTACTCGGTACATTTCCAGATGTCACTGTCCTCCCCAGGCAATTTTTGTGACCACAAGGTGGTCAGGGAGTTAAGCCACTAGCTCCCTGCTTCCTTCTTCACAGCCAGTGGCCTCCAACCTGACACAGGTCTGGGAAGGAGAGAGGGACCTGCTGGCCCCAAGGAAGAGGCTGTCCTCCTCCATAAAAAGGGGCAGGTGGCAGCAGAAGCAGTATGGATCAGCTCTGCTGGTCTCCCACCCTGTGGTGCCTTCAGATGGGGAGCTGATCTCAATGTCCCCTGTCATCTAACCAAGCATCCAGACCCCTTTTCCCCCCAGCAGGGATTTTCACACAGTGGCTCAGCTTTCTCCACCCAAACAGAGATATAAAAAGATACAGAGTGACCTGAGATTGATCCAGCAAATTCCTTCCAGCAAGAAGAGTAGGTTTTCAGAGGGGACTGGGCTGAAGTTTCAGAGCTGGAGCCAAGTCCAGCTGAGTCAAAGCTCCCCACTGGCTTGCCAGCTGGATAGGATGCACCTCAGATTTACAGCCAAGAGGTGGATGAAGCATTGCCCAGGTCAAGTGCTCCTCAACCATCTACAAAACAAGGCATCAGCTACGTGAATGGAAGTAGCTCCTCCCCCACAGGACCAAGCTTCCCCATAGACAGTAAATAAACCCAGAGATGCCCAGTTTAATAATTCCTGCTAGCCCACAGGCAAGCCCTTGGCTAGAAGGGCACAATGAGCTCTCCTGGCTCTCCCTGGGGCTGGTGGGACAGGTGGTCAAAAGCATCTTCTGAACCCCCCACCCCCCAGGGAGGGTGACTCTGATGCAGCACCCAGGTTCAGGATGGACTTTGGCCAACTGCTGGGTGAGGTTCCCCAACGTGACTACCCCACACCAGCCTTAAAATTCTGAGGCCATATCCCAACTCTTCTGGGCCAAGCCAGTGACATTGGCATCTCCCAAGGCCTGGGGACAACTTTGATTTGAGCTGCAGGTGTCCCAGCCCTGCTCTGCAGAGGTAATAGTGCTCTTCAGTTTAAGCCAAAGTTCTGACCTAGACTTCTCCAAATTCTGGGAAGCTACAAAATGTTTTCCAGGTCCTCCTGCTCTCTCCTTTCCATGTGAAGGTGTCCCACACATTTCCCACAGGAGCTGATGGTCATTTCTCCCTCTGTTCCCAAGAGGATCATCACTGGGTACCCTGAGAAGGTCAACATTAGGAAGCCAGATGTCTCTGGGGAGAACAGGTCACCTGAATGAGCCATGCCTCAGTTTCCCCACCTCTCAAAGGAGGATTAGTTCATTTCCAGGATGTCATGAGGCTCAGAGATAAACATTGCTGGGGCAGGACCAACCATCAAGTAAGCAACAGTTTATCTGGGCTGCTCCCAGCACTGCCCAGGAAGAGGAGGTCTGATGAAACCTTGCTTCCCCAGTTAGCCTGGTGACAGGCAGGGCCCTCACAGGGGTGGACAGGTGGCTTGCAGGGTTTCCCTATGCCCAGAGATGAATCTCATTGCTGGGCACCAGTTCTTCCAGTCTCTTTGCTTGTCTGGAGAGTTACATGCAGAGAGGGTTTGTGGGGACAGTCCCAGTGCCACACCTGTCCTAGGAGACCTGCCACCACACACCATGCTGAGAGGAGAGGTGAAGTCTTCTCCTGGCATGACTTCTATTTTGCAAAGTTGCTTCTGGGCTGGGATTTCTCCTGCTGGGGAAGCACTTGCAGAAGTATTTCATAGCAGAGAGGAGAAAAAACACCTTAAGAATTGCTCTCATCACTCTGTCTTTGAATCCCCAAGAGCAAGGCAATCCCCTCAATGATTCTCATCCACTTTCTACACCTGGGGAAACTGAGGCACAGGGATGCAGCTTAGCCAGAGGGCTCCCAGCCATTGTTTCTCTGTGAGTGTTGAAGGTGGCACAGAAAGCTCTTGCATCTGCTCACACTTTCTTGGCCAAGCTCCTGCAGAGCAGAGGCTGATGACCTCCCCATCTACTCCCTCCTTGCATAGCAGCCTTAACTACAGCTTCTGGAGAGGATCCCACCTCTCCCTCCTCACCCAACATCATCTCCAGCCGGGTCATTGCATGCTGATTTACAGCCCCCTGAGCAGCTCTAATCCCCAGTGAGGAGCTAACCTTCTCCAGTTACAGGGCAGGAGTGGCTTGGAGGAGATTGCTTGGGATGGTTTCCCACAGCTCAGTGTAACAAGATGTCTGTGCCTCTCTCCATGGGCTCACATTGCAAACCCAGCTCTATGCTGCCCACCAGCTCACCCATGGACATTTTGGAGTCCCTGTGTCATGCTGATGCTAACCTCCTGAAAAATCATCCAGTCCACCACCAGGGCTGGCCAGGGCCAGGGCACCTCTGTAGAAGAGCCATGGCTGTTGTCTGCAGGTGGTA
The DNA here is from genome assembly GCA_013399015.1 of Galbula dea. NCBI lineage: Eukaryota > Metazoa > Chordata > Aves > Piciformes > Galbulidae > Galbula > Galbula dea. The sequence continues at coordinate 269,330 of VWZX01008613.1, read as the reverse complement.
TGGGAACCACAGAATCATTAAGGTTGGAAGAGATCTGCAAGATTACAAAGTCTAACCATCAACCTGTCACCACCATGCCACTAAACTGTGTCTCTAAGCACCACATCTAGATGTTTTTTGAACACCTCCAGGGATGGTGGCTCCACCACTGCCCTGGGCAGCCTGGGCCAGTACCTAACAACTCTTCCAGTGAAGAAGTTCTCTTCTCACCCTGCTTTGGTGCAAGAGGGTGATGGTGGTGCTGGCAGCTGCAAAATCCCATCAAGGTGTAAAGCAGAACCAGAAGTTCAGCTCAAATGGTTGGGATGACCATGGGGCTTATAAGAAAGATGGGGACAATCTTTCTAGCAGGGCCTGTTGTGACAGATGAAGGTTTGAAACTAAGAGAGAGATATAGAGATTAGATATAAGGAAGGAATTTTTCACACTGAGGGTGGTGAGAGCCTGTCCCAGGTTGCCCAGAGAGGTGGGAGATGTCCCATCCCTGGAACCATTGCAGGTCAGGTTGCTTGGGGCCTTGGGAGATGCCAGTGTCCCTAGTCACTGCAGGGAGGTTGGACTAGACGACCTGGAAAGGTGCCTTCCAACCCCAAACCAGTCCATGATTCCTCACAACAGAGCCAAAATCTCCTGTATCCACAAGGCAAACAGCCTCTTTAGAGAGGTGTGTGTTGAAAGAAGGATTAGAGAAGAGCCATTCAGGTGGCCTCTGCTGCTTTCAACCTTTCCTCCTCCCTACTCTCCCAAGCAGGCTCAGCAGCTCTGTAGGAAGACTTTGCTGGCTCCAGCACCCCAGCTGGGGTGAGATGCTATCAGGAGCCATGGCTCTGCCCATACTTGCAGGAGGTAAATCTGCATTCAATGCACTGGGTGGGGACTTTCCTCACTCCCAACTTAAAGGCAACTGCAGAAGAGCAGCATCTGCCTCTCATTAGAGCCCAGGAGCAGGTGCCTCATGACCACTCAGTCAGGTTTTTCTCCTGCTGTGGAAGAGGCAAGTTAATTTTTGTCTTGGGGCCACTGGTAGCCACCAGAATGGGGCTGGAGATGTCATTGCTTGCAGAGGCTCCAGGGGACTTACCTTCACCTTCTGGCTTTTAATTTAATTCAGGATAGAAATTATTTGGATATGGTGGAAGGTCTCCCTGCCCATGGAAGGGGAGTTGGAACTAGATGATCTTTAATGTTCCTTCCAACCTAACCCATGTTATGATTCCCTGATTTGCTACCCAATGTTTGCTCTGTGCAGAACCTGCTCTTCATGTGGGACCAAAAGATCACCAAGAGTCCCAAATTCAGTGTCCTCCACATCAATCAATCAAAAGAACAACTGCTGGATGTTGCAGTGGTGGCCCTCCACTCCCAGAGACCCTTGATGTTGTCCATCACATGAGCTCCCTCTGATTCCTCCCAAATTCTGCCTTTTCTTGCACGTGGCAGCATCCCCATCTCCTGTTGATCTGCCATGAGACAGGGGACATCCCACACCCCTGCCCACCCCTGTCCTGACTAATTTCTGACACCACAAGCCAGGTACCAACCCAATAGCTCCATGCACAAGTGCATCTCCTCCTGTTTTCACCTGCTGGGGAATTGTCTCCCATGGAAAAGCCATCCCTAGCTTTAGCCAGGAGCTCCTCTCCCTGCAGCTGTTCCTGCAGGCCTTTTCCTAGCCTAATTTTAAATCAACCCTAGCTGAGCAAGTGTGGTCAAAACCTGGGGCAACACGACAAGGATCTGAGGAAGGGAGACTATTTAATAAAGATGCTCTAGGCTCTTTGCTCCTCTCCTCCTGCTTTGATTGCAAGATCTTTATTTAAAAGCAAACAAACCAACCAACAACAACAAAAAGGCCCAAAACCCAAGAAACAAAAACCCCCAAACAAACAAACAACATCAACAAAACAAAAAACCAAACCAACCAACCAGACAAACCCCAAACAGATTCCAAAAGTCAAATTGCCCTCAAAACCCCCAGGAAGATGATGACTTTTGGTCCATCATCCACCTTATGTCATGTTAGAGGGAAGTGGTTGCTCCTGGTAAGGTGGGAATTGCCTTCTGCATCCAATGCAGCTGCTCAGAGGGGTGTAATACCCCTGGGACTGAAGAGGGATGCTGGCAAGACAGAGGAGGCAGCAGATCACAGGAGCTCATGACCCCCAAATTATGCCTGGGCTGGATCCCACTTGCAAACCCCAAACTCTCCTGGCCAGGATGCACAGATAGCCTCATTTGGGATGAGGCAGTGTGAGTGTGTGACTGTCTGAGGCTGTAAAGGGCAGCTTGGAGCTGTTCCTAGTTTGCAGCATTCCAGTCTCTTTATGGCTGATGTTCTCCAGATGTGTTGGATTGCAGCCTCATGTGGAAACCCACGGAGGGGGGCAGCATCCTGCTCAGCCTTTCCTCCACCTTACAGCCAGCAGAGAGGAGGAGGCTGATTGGACACCACTGCATGCATGACATTCATCATACTTAAGGCTTATTTATAGAACCATGGCTGCACTCAAATGCAGCTTCTTCAGAGCTCATTCTTACTTTGGAACTCTTCTGGGGTTTTTTTCTTCCCAAGGAAACACCCCACACATGATCACTCCTTCTCCACAAGTCCATGGAGTGCTGTTAACCAGGGAGATATGGATACAACCTCTGGCTCAGGAAGTCCCCAGGCAACAAATTGCCGGAAATGGAGAGAATATGATGTGGAAAGCATTACCCTGCTTGGCCCTCTCCTTGCATTCCTCCTGAGCAGCTCCCCTCAGTCCCAGCCAGCAGATGGATACTAGCAGAGCTGGGCTGTGGCTCTGAGCCAGGAGGAACTCTTGGCCCAACCATGTGTGCGTGTCCCTCGCCTGTCTTGAGGCTTTCAGTGCATTTGGTTGAATGAGCAGAGGTTGTAACCAAAAACCCAGACTGTTTTGGGGCCAGACTCTGCTCAGTGGTGCCCAGGGACAGGCCAAGGGGCACTAGGCACAAACTGGAACCCAGGAGGTGACACCTAAGCATTAAGAAAAACTTGTTTGGTGTGAGGGTGTTGGAGCCCTGGCCCAGGCTGCCCAGAGAGGTTGTGGAGTCTCCTTCTGGGGAGAGATTCCAAAGGCACCTGGAGGTGATTCCAACCTTCAACCTGGAGGTAATCCTGGGCAAGATGCTCTGAGTGACTCTGCTTTAGCAGGGGGTTTGGACTAGAAGATCCACAGAGGTCCCTTCCAACCCCCACCATGCTGGCATTCTGGGATCCTGTTTTCCCTCTACCTGTGTCTCCTAAGGGCAAGAGGAAGGCTGCTTGGTGACCTCCTAGGGCATAAGAGTGAATTTGCTTCCCCTCCTTCAGCTCTCAGCTCTGGTTTGGTCTCTGCAAGCAATGAGTTAGGCAGTTCTTATCTTGTGCCCTGTTGTCAAACACTCCACAGGGACATGGTGGGTCTCTGACCATGCAACAAGGCTGTGGTGGCCCTGGCAGCATTGGTGCAGGGGAGAATCACATTTCCCATGCATTAGTCACCACATAATCAATGCACACTATCTCCCATAAACCAGTTTGACCTCTGTTTAGGGACTGGCTCATTTGCTATTTATGGATTCTTTTTTTGCTTTTTTGCTTTCCAAAGACATCCACTCCCACCCCCCATCCTTCCCAATCCTCATCCCTCTGTGCTCCACACATCATTCAGGGCTGAAACCCCTCTGCTGTGAGGCCAGGCTGAGAGAGTTGGGGTTGTTCAGCCTGGAGAAGAGAAGGCTCCAGGAAGAACTTACTGCAGCCTTGCAGTACCTGAAGGGGACTGCAAGAGAGATGGGGACAGACATTTTTTTGCAGGACCTGCTGAGACAGGACAAGGGGTGATGGTTTGAAAGTAAAAGAGGAGAGATTTAGACTAGATAGAAGGAAGGAATTTTTCACACTGAGGTTGGTGAAACACTGTCCCAAGTTGCCCAGAGAGATGGGAGATGTCCCATCCCTGGAACCATTGCAGGTCAGGTTGGTTGGGGCTCTGAGCAACCTGATCTAGTTGTAAATGTCCCTGCTGACTGTAGGGGAGTTGGAATAGACAACCTCTGAAGGTCCCTTCCAAGCCAAACCATGGCAGAAAAACACCCATGGCAATCAGCTCTTCATCCTGACCATGCTCCAGACTCCCCAAACTGCCAGTGGCTGGGTACTCCTAGCAGGATCAGTCCCTGCCTGTAGTTCCAAGCCCTATAGCCATGACTCTCCCAGCTTTCAGTATTGCCCAGGGATGTCCAGGTTGTTCATTACCCCTGGCACATTTTTGGCATGGTCTAGGGCAGACTAGGAGGATGAGGATGAGGATAAGGCCACCTCCAAGCACCTGAAAACAGGCCCCAGCCCCATTTAATTCCCAGTATGGACATGAGTGGTGATTACCCAAATTCCCCTGTCCTATCTAGACCAGAAGGATCCTGCTCCAGAGCTCAGCCCCACAGCACATTGATGGAGGTTTGGATTGCCACCCAGGAGCAATACCTGTTCCACTTGTTAGGCTGGATGTGATGTTCAGAGCAAGATCCCACCCCTGGGTGGGTGCAAGGAGCGAGCAGGTGGGTCAAGAGGAGGAGGTAGGTCACCCTTGGGCAAGCCCTGCAACAGCAGCGTTGTTCCTTGACTTACAAAGTCATTCATGAGTCAAAGCTCTCAGGTAATTGTGCCCTGCTACAAGGAAGAGGAAGAGTCTGCCCTGCTCCACCCTGCTCCACATCAGTCTGGTGAGGGGCAAAATCAAAGTCCTGCTGACTCCATGGAAGGGGTGGAGAAATGCTCTGAGAAACCAACCCTGCAGCCCCAGCCTGGAGCCATGCCTGTGCTACTGGCTCAACAAGACCTGAGCAACACCCTGGTGGTGGCAGGGATGGAGGGAACAGGGGAGGCTCCCCACATCCTGCTTCAGAGGCAGAGATGGGACAGGCACACACTGCACATACCTGATGTTCACCAACAAGTGTCCTTTGCTGTCCATGATCTCTCTTGGATCAGCTGGCAAGGCCACCCCATAGACCTCAAGTGAAAGGGGGGAAAAGGGGAGGCAAGGAGTGGGGAGACCAAATAGTCATGGTGGGTGAAGAACAAAACCAGGGATTGTTGCCAGTGAGGGAGCTGGAGGAGGACACTTGGACCACGAAGGTGTCCAGGACCTGACAGCAATATGCCATGGGTGCTGGGACCAGAGTAGTGGATGGTGTGCAGGAGCCCATCTCTTCCTCTGCCCACCAGGTCTCCTATTCACAACTTGTGTATGATCAGTCATGTCCCTCAGCACCACATCTCCATGTCTTTTCAACCCCTCCAGGGATGATGACTCAATCACTGCCCTGGGCAGCCTGTTCCAGGGCTTGACAACCCTTTCCAGGAATAAATTGTTCCTCATGTCCAACCTCTATCTCCCCTGGCACATCTCGAGGCCATTTCCTCTTGTCCAGTTGCTTGTTTTCTGACATTACCACAAAGCCAAAATATCCTGGAAAGGAATGAGAGGAGAAAGGAGACAACTTTCACCTTCCCAAGGAGACAGACCCACCCTCTCTTATCATGTCATATCTCCTCCATAATGTCTGGGCATGCAGCCATGCTGGATCTCAGATGCTTTCGTTCATCAAGTAGGAAAAACTAGATCTTCTCATACATAGAGAGGGAGAAAGTGAACACTGTGGTTTCCTCCTCTGCCGGGGTGGTGAATCAGAGCTTGGAGACATGTCCCTGTTCCCCTGGATAAGCCAGTTTTGGATGCCTCCATCCCACAGGCAGGACACAGCTCATCTGGTCTTCTCCTTCCACCAAGGCTACTTTCTAGGCTGTAACCTCCCAGAGGCAGCCATACTTCCCAAAGGGGAAACTGAGGCAGGGAGGATGGTACATCAGAGGGAGCTGTTTACTACGACTGGCAGGAGAGCCTTGGCATAAGGGCAGTGTCTGGGAGCCCTGTGCTGGTACTAGGAGTCCCAACAGCCACCCTATGATCCTAGCCACCCCCCTTGCAGGCAGTTATTGTCCAGAGGCAGAAGGTCCCTGCCTGTGGGGCTGGTTTGGGTCTTTTTTAACTTTCTTCCAGTTCCTTTCTCCCTCTGGTGAAATGCCACAGCCTGGTTTCCACCTGCATCCCAAACTAATTCATGACTGTGTTTGTCACCTCCTTGGGTGGATGTCGTCTCCTCCCAGGTGGCAGCAGCTCAAAAGAGCTGGAGGAGGAGGTGGCATTTAAGGAAAGGTGGACAGACAGACAGATTGAGCTGAAGTCCCACTCTGCCACCTGTAGACACCCTCCCCAGTGCAGCCCCTGATTCCTCAGCCATAAATCCTTGTAGACCTCCCAGAGGAGCAGCCCATGGGGACACACTGCACTGTGTGTCCTCAGACTGTGGTGACAGGGCCTGTGCAAACCTCAGGAAATTCAACAAGGCCAAGTGCAAGGTCCTGCACCTGGGTTGCAGCAATCCTTGGTATCAACCCAGGTTGGGGGATGAAGGGATGGAGAACAGCCCTGTGGAGAAGGGCTTGGAGGTACTGGTGGGTGAAAAGCTGGAGATGAGGCAGCAATGTGTGCTCACAGCCCAGAAGCCAACCCTGTCCTGGGCTTGCATCCCCAGCAGCATGGCCATCAGGGCAAGGAGGGGATTGTGCCTCTGCTCTGCTCTGGGGAGAGCTCAGCTGCAGTGCTGGGGCCAGCTCTGGAGTCCTCAGCACAGCACAGACATGGACCTGGGAGAGCAGGGCCAGAGAAGGCCACAGAAATGATCTGAGGTTGGAAGCTCTCTGGTGTGAGGCCAGGCTGAGAGAGTTGGGGTTGTTGAGCCTGGAGAAGAGAAGGCTCCAGGGAGACCTTAGTGCAGCCTTGCAGTGCTTAAAGGGGCACATAAGAAAGATGAGGACAGATTCTTGATCGGGGCCTGATGTGACAGGGCAAGTGGTGATGGTGTGAAACTAAGAGGGAGATGTAGATTAGACATAAGACAAATTCTTTATTGTGAGGGTGGTGAGATCCTGTCCCATGTTGCCCAGAGAGGTGGGAGAAGTCCCATCCCCGGAACCATTCCAGGTCAGGTTCATTGGGACAGTGAGATGTCCCTGCTTAGTGCAGGGGGGTGGTGGACTAGACAATCTCTGAAGGTCCCTTCCAGCACAAACCATTCTATGAATCTATGTGTGCCAAGGACAAAGGCTGCACATGAGACCAGCAGCTCTCCCCGGCACTGGCTCCGGGCTTCACCCCAGGGTACCAAGGTCCGGCTCGTGTGGGAGGAACAGCAGAATCTGATCTCCAAGTGCATTTGTTTCCCATATTCATCCTGTCAGCTGCTGGCAGTAGGTCCCTGCAGGGCCCTGGCTCTGCAGTCTCATCGTCGACAGCAGGACTGGCAGCTGAAGGCAGCTCCAGCATGTCCAGGCAAAGCCTTCCCGTGCAAAGTGGGGATTCCCACCACGGGAATATGGCTCCTGGCAGTGAGAACACCCAGCAAAGCAGCTCCCTGCCTCATTGCTCAGGCATCCCCAGGTCAGGGCCAGCATCACCATCAAAGATGCCCTAAGTCCTCTCATGACACCCTGCTGGGGAGGAGGAGAAGGTCACGGCCGGTTCAGGCTCTTGTAGTGCCTAGGGACCCTCTGTAGAGCTTGAAGAGCAGTAAGGCAGGAAAGCAGCATAGCTCCCCATTGCAGGAAGAGCTTCCCACCAGCACGACGCTGGCCAAGGCCATCAGATTTCACTGGGATGCTACAGACCAGCCTGGGGCGTGGGTCTGTGGGATGGAAACACCACGGAGGAACCATATTCAGGGGTTTCTCATTAACACAGCTAATTATAGCCTCGCCTCCTCTCCCTTATGTGCTTCTCCTGCCCAGCTGTGAACGGAGAATCCCAGCATGGTGAGGATTGGAAGGGATCTCTAGGGATCAGCCAGTCCAACCCCCTGCTAGAGCAGGGTCACCCACAGCAGCTTGCCCAGGATCACATCTAGCTGGGGTTGGACTGTCCCCAGAGGAGGAGACTCCACAACCTCTCTGGGCAGCCTGGGCCAGGGCTCTGGCACCCTCACAGCAAAGCAGCTTTTCTTTATGCTTAGGTGTCAGCTCCTGGGTTCCAGTTTGTGCTCATTACCCCTTATGATGCCACCAAGCACGTCCCAAACCTGCTATATTCCCGCCCCTCCCGCGACGTCACACAGCACCCTGTCCCCGGGACGTCACCGAGGCGCAGGCGCGGGGCGAACAGCGAGCCTCGGGGCGGGGCCGTCTCTATCCGGGTCCCTCCCCGCCGCCGGCCAGTGCGGGAGGTGCGAGCTTCGGCAGGACACTGGCGGGTGAGTGAGTGAGTGAGTGTGGGGCGGCGGGAGCCCCCTGGGGGGCCGGAGGACCGGGCACCCCCCTCCCCCCCCCAAGTACCGTCTGAGGGGCAGGGTCCTCTCGTGTGCACATCGTTGTGGGGCAGGGTCTTCGCGTATGTATCGCTCTATGGGGCAGGGTCCTCTCGTGTGCACCGCTCTGTGGGGCAGGGTCCTCTCGTGTGCACCGCTCTGTGGGGCAGGGTCCTCTCGTGTGCACCGCTCTGTGGGGCAGGATCCCCTCCCTGTGCATCGTTCTGTGGGGCAGGGCCCCCTCCCTGTGCATCGTTCTGTGGGGCAGGGCCCCCTTCCTGTGCGTCGTTTTGTGGGGCAGGACTCCCTCCCTATGCATGCTATGGGACAACGTCTTTCCTTCAGCATCCCTCTAGGGCAGGGTCCCCTCTATAAGCACTGCTTTATGGGGCAGGCTGCCCCCTGCAGCCCCCCTGAGGGGCAGGGCCCTCTCGTGTGCACCATTCTGTGGGACAAGGTCTTTCCTCCAGCCCCACTGTGGGGCAGGACTCCATGTCCTGGATGTGCCTTATCCCTGGCAGTGTTCAAGGCCAGGCTGGATGTGGCCCTGGGCAACTTGGTCTAGTGATTGGCATCCCTGTCCAGGCGGGGGGGTTGGAACTAGATGATCTTTAAGGTCCCTTCCAACCTGAGCCATTCTATGATTCTATGACTCCCTCCCTATGCGTTATATGGGACAAGGTCTTCAGCATTGCTGTGGGTCAGGGCCCTCTCTCTGTACACCGCTTTGTGGGGCAGGGTTCTTCCTCCAGCACCCCTATGGGGCAGAGCCCCCTCTCTATGCGTCGTTCCATGGAGCAAGGCCCTTGCTTTAGCACCGATATGGAGCAGAGCCTTTCCTTGTTGGCTGCTCTAAGGGGCAGGACACCTTCTTCAGCAACCCTGTGAAGCAAGGCCCTTCGCGCTGTGCAGCTCTCTGTGGGACAGAGACACTCTCCTCTAGCACCCCTGTGGTGCAGGGCCTCTCCTTGTGCACTGCTCTGTGAGGCTGGGGACCTCCTTCAGCATCACTGTGAGTTAGGGGCACCCCTTCCTCTGCATCTCCCATGGGGGACAGGCTGCTGTCCCTGTCGGATCCACAGTCCCCTTATGGGGCAGGGATCTCCGTAGGGAAATGGAGCTGCCCTCGACTATGCCCTGCAGGGCAAGGCCAGTCCCTGCAGACCCCACAGGGACCCCTATAGGGCAAGTGCTCCACAGAGTGACAGGGCTGTGGCTTTGGGGCAGTTGGCAGCCTTAACGGGAGTGCCATGAGGTCCCTGCTTGTGGGTGCAGCCCAGAGGTAGGAACAGTGAAGGCCTGGGACCACATCACCCACGAGTGATAGAGGAGGGGGCTGAGGGAGAAGAGACACGTCCCTGTCTCCCCTCCAGCAGCCAAACCCCTTTTACAAGGGGGAGCTCCTGGGGGCCCCACCCCGTGCTGGGCTTAGGGTCCCTAAGTCCCCCCCCCTTCCTGTGCTTGGAATGAGGCACGTCCTCTCGTTTTCCTGGGGCCAAGACAGGACGCTGTGGGTTTCTTTGGCTTAAAAAAAACCCAAAACATCAAGGAATGGGAAAAGCTGCTCTTAGGAGTTAACACAGGGCTGCTGTTCCTGCCGTGCAGGCACGTACGGCGCCCTCCCAGCATCAGCCGCTTCCCCCACTTTGGCAGCGGACGTGCACAGCTCCCACCGGACTGAAAACCAACGGGTAAAAATGCACCTCCTGGGGTCTGGGGTTTGGTTTGGGTTTGGGTTTGGGTTTGGTGTTTGGTTTTTTTTTTGTTGAGTTGAGCCTGCCTTTGTTTTAGCCTGGGTACGTGGAGGAGAACATCCCCATGGGTCCCGTCCCCCTGCATGCCTACGAGCGGTGCCGTATCCTTCGCCGTGCCAGCGTGTGTGTCTGCGAGTTATTTCCCCCCCCTCCCCTTGCACACCTTTGGCAGGAGGTTTGGATGACATCTTGCTCTAGCACGCTCCTCTCCTTTGATCTCGAGTTTCCTGCCATGTCTAACGTGTTCGGCAACACGCGAACCCAGCTCCAGCTCCGGGGCTGCTGAGGCGGGCGGTACGGGTGCCTCCTCGCTCCGGTTTTCCCCGGGCGGCTTCTGCCCACAGCTCCTGCCTTTCCTTTGTCTCAGCTGCCACCAGGATGGGCTTTCACAGCCTGAGGGTGCTCTGAACGGAGCAAAGACAAGCACAAAAAACCTCCTGGCCCTTTGTTTCCAGCCGTTCTCAGGCTCAGCTGATTTTATGGGGTGTTTTGTGTGCCTAGGCACACAAAAAACAGATAAAACAATTACTCTCATCTCTTTTTTTTTTTTAAATTATTTTTCTTTTTTTTTTTCCCTGGGTTATTTTGGGTGATGTAGTTTGCAGGGAACACATCCCAGCAGCAGGCTGTGCCAGAAGGATGCTGCAGCTTCCTAGAACCAGGGCGAGTTAGCCAGAAGTGAAACTGGAACACCTGGTGATTGTCCTCTCGTGTCTCCTCGGGTGAGCAGGGCCACAAGCTCTCCACAGCACACTCTAAAATCCAGGTTCACCAACCTATCTCCCTGCTCAGAGCAGGAGAAGTTTGACCCTAGGTTGCACAACCAGCTGCTGATAGCACAGCGGCTCTGGGGCCAGTGAGGACGGAGGATGGTGAAGGAAACCCAGGTCCAGGCTCAGCCCTGGCTGCTGTCACAGCTGAAATGAGCCTTTCTTAATGCTTCACTTGCCAGGAAGCAAAGTGCAAGTTGCTGTTTTTTGTTGTTATTATTATTATTTAGATTCCTCCTGTGTCTGTTCCCATGGGTCCTGGGTTTGATAGTGTAGCCTGAGTCCCTGTTAACACTTCCTTTTTGTGGTAGGTGTAAACAAAGCTACTCTGAGCATGTCAAACAGCCCCTGAGTAAATCAGGTTATTTGCTCTGTTACTTTATTCATACAGGTTAGATGCTCCAGTTGATGCATCTAGAGTGCTCTGCCATCTGGAGCAAAAATTAAATACAGATTTGGCCCCTGGCCTGGAAAAGTGACAAGGCTTTGCCTCCTTGTCAGTGGGAGAATATGGCCCCTGACAGAAGAAGTTCTTGGGGGGCAACAGGGGAGGAACCCAAAATGTGCTAATTGAGGTGTTTAAAACAAAAAAAAAGGGAGGAGAATAACTCCTTCTGGCCCTGCTCTGCATGCTGAAAGCAGCCAAGAGGCTGATGCCTGCAGATGGAGGTCCTGCTCCCCAAGTGGGTGGTGGAGCTGCTGGAGATGAGAATGGTGGTGACCTCCTGGGTCTCCCAGTCTTTCTGTTGAAGGAAATCCCCTCCACAACCTCCCAAAGCTCCACCTGACTGCTGGCCCAGCTCACGTTGGCTTATTTTGTAGCTGCTCTGCCTGGTAGAAGTTTATGCTATTGGTGTCAAAGCCTGGAGGGTGTTTTGGGGGGTTTGAAGCTTCCTCTGGTCTTCAGGTGTCTTGATCTCAGCTGTGGTTGGTGTACCTGAGCTGGTTTCTCTTTATTTTTGTTTCTTGAAATCATACATCATAAAGCTGAGTGTTGCTGACAGAAGAAAACATCTACCTTGTGTAGACTTCCCTCCCCTGTGCCTTTAAAGTGATGTCACCCTGAATCCTCTCAGGCTTTGTGTTGGGAGCGGCTGCCCTGCCTGTGTCCCCACCCTGACTCACTGGCAGGGCTGTAAAAATGACATCAGGGATGATGTGGTGTGGGGCTTATCTGCAAGGCAGCTCAGCCACCACCTGACCCAGGGGGATGCCTCCTGCTTGCTTGAGAAATACAGGTGGTCCCATCAAAAACGTGCTGGAGGAGAGGATGCCCAACCCTCATGGTTTCACCTCAGTGCTGGGCAGAGGTGAGCTGCATTGGTTTGGGATGCTTTTTCCTCTCTGGAGCGGTGACAGGAGCCACCAACCTCTCCTTTTTCTACCTATCTGGGCACATTTAATTTCCAGCCAAGAAAACAAAACCAGAAATCTCAAAAGAGTTCCAACCATGTGTCAAGAGCTGCTGATTATGGTGCTAGAGGGGTGTCAGCAGGAGGAAAGAGCAACCATCCAGAACACTTCCAAAGGATGGCAGTAACAGTGGTGGTGGTGAGGACACCACGGCTGTGAAGCCTCTAAGGTAGGCATGAGCCGGTGGCAGGAGAGGAGAAGACACCCTCAGGGAGGATGGACAACCTTACTGCTCCAAGAGAAGCAAGAAGCCTCATTGCTGATGTGTGGCTGGACAGCAGGAGCCCATGGATCAAATTAGCTGCCAGCAGCTGCCTCAGCGTAGCCAAAGGCTGTGAGGTCTCGGATTGCTGCGACGCCGGAGCTAAAACTGGATCAGCCTTCGGAAGAAAACGGGCGAGCTGCCGAGGAGCAGGAGGAGGAGCTAGGGCCAGGAAGCCCCAGGCAGGGAAGTCCTTCAACCAGTTGCTTTTTCTACTCCAGCTTCTGGGCTGCAACTAGAAGGAAGCAGGAATATCGTCTCCTGGTTTATTTTCTGATCCCCGTGGAGGATTAATCTTGCTGCTAATACAGCTTTTAACTCACAAAGCGCCTTAGAGGAGACCGTGCCAGGAAGGGTGCCTTGGCAAGAGAGAAACTGAAAGCGCCGAGAGCAGCTGCTCTCTTGCAGCCATCGACCAGCTCAGGGCTGATGACGCTTTCCCTGCCCACAAATATCAGGGGGTTTCCGTCTGTCTACCCTGAAGGAGTATTTAGGGGAAAATAGGAGAGCTCCTTGCGCATTCCCCTTCAGGGAATCCACCAGTGTGGAGGTTTCACCTCTTTGGTTGGTCTGATTGAAGGCAGGAGGAGCAGCCCAGCAGGTAAGAGGATGGGTGAAGCTAAATTACTCCTCAGAAGCGGGGGGTGGAGGGGGAGTGCAGTTGCCCACCTGAGAGCTTCCAGCTAGAATCAACTCATCTGGGTGTTATCCCTGCCCCTCTCCAAGCAGGCTCTTTGTGCTTGCAGCCTGCACGGAGTTGAATTGCTGGTGTACTGTAAGGCTCGAATTAAACACCAGTCCGTGCAGAGCTTGCCGGTGACCAGGCAGATATTTCCATGGTGCTTTAAAGACTCTTGGTTTCTTATTGTTCTGTGTAAAAACCCATCACCGGGCTGGGCTGGGCTGGGCTGGGCTGAGCTCTGCTCTGCTCTGCTGTCCCCGGGGTGGTTTCCAGGCTCGGAGGTTGTTAACGCAGCTGCGGGGTCGGGGTTGGTTTTTTGTTGTTTGCTTTTTAGCCGAGAGGCTCTGGATTACAAGCCAGCATCTGGGTCTCTTGGTGTCTGGAATAAAAGATGAGGTTTTTGGAGGCTCCGTGCCAGTGGTGGCTATCCACAGCAGGACCAGATTGTGCAGCATCGAGTGGCTTTGTGGCTGAATAAATAGAGATAATCTCAGCCGAGTAGGTCGGCTGGCTGGCAGCTGAGCCCTCCACCCCGGGCTCGCACTGCTGGACGAGGATTGTTTGGGGGCGGTGCTTTGGGAGTAAAAGCAGGAAAAACGGATCGTTTCCTTGGCTGTGGCTTTGCCAGGGGTTGCTGAGCTGTCCTGTGCTCCCAACTGCTCTTGGGGCTCCCTGCTTGCGTCGTCCCCCTCGCATCTCCTGCAGCTTCATCCCCCTCACGTCTGCAGTGCCTTTCTCTTTGCATCCTCTACAGCATCTTTCTCCTCACAGAGCAGTGAGAGGGCTGGGGCTGGTGACAAGCCCACTGCTGGGTGGTTTATTCCTTGGATGCTAAAGCTGGAAGTGGCAGTGTTGCAGGGAGTTAGGAGTTGGGCTGTGGTGGGTGTTTTCCCAAAACCAAGAGAATGTGTTTCTGTGCTTAAGGAGAAAAAGAATATGTGGTGTCCCATTAAAATGGGTGGGAGAAGAGAAATTCTGCTGCTGTCCCTTCAAGCACCTCCAAAAGGAGTTATTTTAAGACAAGAGCTTACAAGGTTGAGCCCTGATTTAAATGGAAGTTAAAACTTAGATCTTTTTCGGTTTCTTTGTTGGGTGGGATTTAACAGAGGAAAGAAGCAAACAGCAACACAAGTTTTCTTTCTTTGTTAGAAAACTTATGTTTTCTGCCAAGAGTTGCTTTTGCTCACCAGAAGATCACTGGATTCCTTTTGACCTGAAGCCTCTTTTAGGTTTTGATTTATTCCAGCCATGAACTTTTCTCTTAAGAGCCAGAACATCAAACTCAGGAGTGATCTGTGGTCGGTATCAAAAACCAGGTTGCACAGTGCCTCCTTCATCTTCTAAATCAAATCATTTATTCTTTAATGCTATGAATGATTCATTGCAGACTGTTTCCACGAGGACACCATGTTCAACTTCTGCACCTGGCCCTTGCTGCAAAGCTGTGCAGGCAAAGGTGGCTGCAAAGCTGAGTGAAACTCAGGGTTTGTGTGAATTACCCAACTTGATGTTTAGAACTTTGCCCTCTTTTTATTTTCCTGTTAAAGTAATGTCCTCTTCAGCCAGGGGAGAACAAGTTATGGTATGAAGTTGAGTCGGGGAGGTTCAGGTTAGATATCAGGAAAAGGTTTTTCACCCATAGTGTGGTTGGGCTCTGGAACAGCCTCCCCAGGGAAGTGGTCACAGCACCAAGCCTGATGGAGTTCAAAGAAGTATTTGGACAACTGTCTCAGACACACTGTGATTTTTCTGAGGTGTCCTGCACAGGACCAGGACTTGGACTAGATGGTCTTTGTGGGTCTCTTCCAGCTCAGAAGATTCTGTGAAGTTGAGAATTTTGAGGTGGAGGTTTTATTTTTAGCTTGAGTGACATTACTGTAGGAGGAGGACCCCAAAAATGGGTCATGATGCCCAGGCAGGATCCTGACTGAGCTCACTTTGGATCCCAGCATCACTCCACACAACCCTCAGCAGCACTGAGATAGAAATCCCCATTTTCCACCCCAAAACCAGCCCAGGTGAGGATTTCTGGGTGAGGGCTCGCTGTGTGGCAGCCATCTCTGCAAGGCTGCTCTCTGCTTTTGTTTACATCTGGTAGAAAACTTCTTAAATTTACTGGTGAGGGAGTAATTCTAATCCTTTTCAATGAGATCAAGGGATTAGTGTCTCAGATGCTTATAAAATTGTGAGGATTAGCCAAGCCTGGTTTTTTCCCTTCCCCTTTTTCTCTCTCTGCTTCCTAACATCATTGCCACGTTTCAGAAGGGGATCTCTGTGCTGTTACTAAGAGCTGAACCAATTTATGGGCATCTTTGTCAATTGAAGCATTTAAAAACAATATCTTAGTCCTCCTTCCTTGCTCACTCTAGCTATTTGTGCAATATTAGGGTCTGCTTTAATCTTTTTTTTCCAGTGTCCCTGGCAACAAGCCACAGCAGATACCTTGGGTTTCTGTGGCTTGGCTGTGTTGCAGAACCTGTGTGGGTTGGTAGGGAGCTGACCAGAAAGCTTTCCTTGATAGAGACTTGCAAATTTGGGGATGACACCAAGCTGAGTTGTGTGGTTGACAGTCCTGAGGGATGAGAGATCATCCAGAGGGACCTGGATAAGCTAGAGAACTGGGCCCATGTGAAAGTCATGGGGTTCAACAAGGCCAAGTGCAAGGTCCTGCACCTGGGTTGCAGCAATCCTTGGTATCAACCCAGGTTGGGGGATGAAGGGATGGAGAGCAGCCCTGTGGAGAAGGACTTGGAGATACTGGTGGGTGAAAAGCTAGAGATGAGCCAGCAATGTGTGCTCACAGACCAGAGGACAACCCTGTCCTGGGCTGCATCCCCAGCAGCGTGGCCAGCAGGGCAGGGAGGGGGTTCTGCCTCTGCTGTGCTCTGGGAAGACCTCAGCTGCAGTGCTGGGGCCAGCTCTGGAGTCCTCAGCACAGCACAGACATGGAGCTGGGGGAGCAGGGCCAGAGGAGGCCTGGAACCTGTCTGCTGTGAGGTCAAGCTGAGAGAGTTGGGGTTGTTGAGCCTGGAGAAGAGAAGGCTCCAGGGAGACCTTAGTGCAGCCTTTCAGTATGGGGACAGTCTTTTTAGAAGGACCTGTTGTAAACAGGACAAGGGGGTGATGGTTTGAAACTAAAAGAGGGAGAGTTAGAGTAGACAGAAGGAAGACTTTTTTTACCATGAAGGTGGTGAGAGCCTGTCCCAGGTTGCCCAGAGAGGTGGGAGATGTTCCATCCCTGGAACCATTGCAGGTCAGGTTGTTTGGGGCTGTGAGCAAGCTGCTCTAGTTGGAGATGTCCCCGCTGACTGCAGAGGGATTGGACTAGATGACCTTTAGAGGTCCCTTCCAACCCAAACCATTCTGTGATTCTGTGGAAATCACATGAGCAGATCCTGAAAAAGCTGTTATTTCATGAGGTTGTCCCTTAGTGCAGAGGATTCAGGCTGTTGTGCTCCATCCCCAGAGGGGAGTGGTGCTTTTGTGTGACAGGATGCTCTGGCCGCAGCCGCTGGGAGCGATGAGAGCAGAGTGAAACTCCCCACACCTCACATTCCTCTTAATTATAACCTGTGCTGTTATTAGGGCATGGTCATAAGCAAACCATGCACAGAGCTTATGTTGAGGAGAGTTCAGTCCAAACCTCCTTGCTCTGTCTCCTCCTGCAATCTCCCTTCTCCAGAGGATATTCTTTAAGTGCCTTTTTGCCCAGGTCGATGCCTGCGCGGTCACTTGACCTCCGTGAGCCAGGCAATCCCGACCTGCCGAGTGGTAAGAGCTCAGAGCCAGGAATCTCTGGCCCTGACCCAATATACTTTTCAGAGGCAAGCTTTTAAATATATACAAAGACAAGCTCATCATTTCCACTCTACTAATGAGGCCACAGGGTTTTCATTGAGAGGTGCCAATAGGCACCAGGGTGGGATTTCAGCAGCTTTGTCCTGGGAATCCAAATGTGATTGAACATGGCAGCCCCTGCAGAGTGGAGGCAAACCAGCTTCTCCCCCTGAATTTCAATGAAGCTTCTCAGCAGCCCTTCCCAAAATCCCTGTGGCTATGGGACCTTTCCTTCTGTTTCATTTCCAAAAGGGTTTTTCACCTCAAATGTCACCCTTTTGGTGAAGATGGGGAAGGCTGGGAATGGATTGAAAGAGGGATGGTGATGTTTGAGTGGGGGGTGGAATCTTGGTTTGTAAGGACTGGTTTGGAAAGATGTGTGTCTGGCTGGTGTGGGGCAGTGATTTAATAACCAGACTTGCTGGAAGTGGCTTTCACTTATAGTGAAAACCAAACCTGAGGGCTCCCAGGCATCATGTGCTCTCTTGACCTTTAGAAAGACACTCGAGGCAGCCTGTCTGCTGGTTGCTAAGCTGACTCCTTAGTGCCACTCATGGATTTTGCCTTCTAGGAGGCGATTCAGTGCCAGGGAATTTGTAGTGAGCTGACAGCAAACTATTACAAGCCTGAAAGTTGCAGTGGTGGTTTTTAGCTTTGCTGCCCAAGGAGATCCCAGTAGCCTTGAAGTGGTTGGAAAATGGTTAGCAGGTTTTGTTCCCTCAGCTGCAAGAAAAATGCAAAGTTTAAGTAACCCTCTCAAAGGTGGTTTGGTTTTTGTAAATGAGTTCTGCATCAGCAGCACACTGATAATCTGGGGCTTTGCTTAGTGAGGCTCAATTTGTGAGAAACCCATGTAAGAAGCAATGTCCTTGGGCAAAGGAGGAGTCTAGGTGGAGGAAGGTGTGTGAGGAGTGGCTGAGGTCACTCTGTTCAGCCTGAGGAAGAGGAGACTGAAAGGAGACATCGTTGCAGTCTACAGCTTCCTCAGGAGGGGAAGTGGAGGGGCAGGAGCTGATCTCTCTGGTAAACAGCAACAGGACCCAAGAGAACATCATGAAGCTCTGCCAGGAGAGGTTTAGGTTAGATATTAGGTAAAGGCTCTTCCCCCAGAGGGTGGTGGAGCACTGGAGCAGGCTCCCTAGGGAAGCAGCCACAGCACCAAACCTGACAGAATTCTAGAAGCATTTGGACAACACCTTCAGGCTCATGGTGTCATTTTTGGAGTTGTCCTGTTCATAGGCAGGAGATGGACACGATGATCCTTGGGGAATCTCTTTCAACTCAGGAGATTCTGTGATTCTAGGCAGAAAACTCAGAGTGCCTGTCCATCATGTCCTGGTTACAGACCCCCAGGGTGTGGGTCTCCCTGAATTTAAGGTCCTATTGACGTGTGGAAACAAACTTTACAGCCCATGAAAGGTTCTAAAGCAGGTATGTTTATTTACAGCGCTGGAGAGCAGGGGAATAGCTTTGCCAAACCACTCTGCCCAGGCAAGTTAGACTGTTATTTAATGCCCTAATCTATACATATGCATTACTAGGCTATAGATATGCAGTGGATAGGTGGGATCATTACAATTAGTTCCAGGAGCTCAGGCTCCTCCTCTCGGTGCATGCGCGCTGCCTTCTGGTGGTCACAGGCAGTGGGCTATGAGGGAGGCTCAAAGTCATCATCCCATTGGCATGTTCAACTTTGTCCAGCTTTACTGATTTGGCAGCCATCAGGGTCACCAGAACTGGTTTTGTCTGGCAGTCCTGCAACTGGGTTCCCATTATCTCCTAGCGGGGCCCCTTAGTCCTTCTGTCTTATCTTTGTAGCCCTTCTCTATTGCTCCCTGTTTTCTTACTGTGTATTGTGGGCCAAATGTCCTAACCTACTAACCCTTTCCCAGCTCAATTCTCTTTTACTAACTCACTATCACTTCCTCTATCCCACTGAGGTCAGGCCACGATGCCAGGGAGACAAAGGGATCCCATGGCATCACCTTCGGAACTGAGACTCTGCACCAGAGAGGAGGAGATGTGTATGTTGGGTTTATACATATTTCTCTCCATCAGGCACCTGGTTTGGCCACTTCTGGGTGTGGAAAAGTTCGATTTTCCATTTCCATCCAAATTTGGAGGGGTTTGTGATCCTTGCAGCCACTTTTGCTTGTGCTGATCCACTGGGAGCAAAGCAGTTTATGTCCTGTATCTCAGTGGCTCTGGGGAGGGATTTTTGCTGGACTCAGAAGCATTGCAAAATCCCCCTGGTCTCTGTTGGCAGAGGAGGAGGAAGGATAACAAAAAATCCTGCCCCCAAACCCAGCAGTTTTGTTGAAACCAGAGGCAGGGCTGGCCAACAGCACAGCTCATTTTTCTCTGAGTATTAGGACAGTGACGTGGCACTAGTGTAAGTTCCCAGCAGGCTGAGGCTTGGGTTTGTTTGGGTTTTCCTGAAGGCTTTTGAATGCTGTCAGCATCTTAAAATACAAACTTTGGAGAATCCACATGGGCTCTGGGGGGTGGCTTCTCCGTGGGATTTGCTTGAGTGCCTTTTTCCCAGTATCCAGACACCAGCTTTTTTTGCTCTCCTGCATCCAGCCTCCTCTTTTCCTTAATTTTCACTGCAGATATCAAAGGGTCTGCAGAGAGCATTCCTGAGGAGTGAAATCCAGGATCTGGGAGCAGACAGCAGCAGCATAAAGAGGAATTCTTCCCTTTCTGGCCTCATGCTGCTTTTCCACCATGAGGCTTTCCAGCCATCTGGATCCTCTTTCAGATTATGCCCCTCCTGCCCTCGAAAAATCCATAACCTAGCAACCTTATTTAGTGTAAATGAGAGCATTATGCCTTCCTGCATCCCAGAGTGTGCTCAGCTCCTCTTACTGCCTTTATGGGATGGCTGCTAGCAGCTGTGATTCCCCTTGTTGGTGCAGGGTGCATACCTCCAGCAGGACTTTGGAGGGATTATTGCTCTCTAGATGTTGCACTGATTTGGGGGTGTTTTTTTCCACATTAAAGGAGCTTAGGATGCAGGGGAAAAGGGTTTCAGGAGATCATGTAGTCCATCTGCTTCTCAGTACAGAAGAGCAGAGAAGGCTGCTTGGTGGTCTTCTGATCTGCAGAAAGTGATTTGCTTTTGTGTTCAGCCTGAAGATGACTGGGATCAAAGGGAGGTGTTCCTCCAGATGGGAGAGCAGGAGACCACTGTGCAGCCTTCCAGCACTTCAAGGAGGCCTACAGGAAAGATGGGGGCAGGCTTTTTAGCAGGACCTGTTGTGACAGGACAAAGGGTGATGGTTTGGAACTAGAAGAGGGAGATTTACACTAGATAGAAGGAAGAAATGTTTTACAGTGAGGGGTGATGAGACACTGTCCCAGGTTGCCCAGAGAGGTGGGAGATGTCCCATCCCTGGAAGTGAGAAGCTTCTGACTCCACTCCAAACCCTCCTGAGAGGTGTTTCCATGTCTCTTTTCCACAATGCTTGGTTAGGCATTGGCCCAGGCTGCCCAGGGCAGTGATGGAGTCACCATCCCTGGAGGTGTTCAAAGAACATCTAGAAGTGGCCCTTCATGACATAGTTTAGTGGCATGGTGGTGCTAGGTTGATGCTTGGACTTGATGATCTTAGAGGTCTTGTCCAACCATGGTGATTCTATGATCCAATGGGAGCCCAAGGAGGGCTGTCCTCCAAACTCCACTTCCCCCTCCCTGCAGACTGGTTTAAAAAGCTCTATTGATTTTTCTGTTTATTTTCTTTTCTGTTTATTTTTGCCTGTTTTTTTTTCTGCTGGAAGTTGCAAAGGCAGCCCCAAGCAAACCTCTGGTTTGCTCCCAACAGCACGGGGTGAAAGCACTTGACTTTAAACTCAGGGGTGGGAGCTGCAGCTGACCTATTTTCTGCACATTTCTCTGCCAATGGTAGCAAAAACTTACTCCCATTTAAAGGTTCTCTTCAGTGTTAAGGTCATGGGATCATTTGCCTGTTGAACTGCTCCAAATCAAAGCACTTGCTGAAAATTGCAGTGGTACTGGTGGCACTGGCTTTTTTTTCTCTGGGATAAAGAATTTTCAAGGCTTTTTCCAGTGGCTGACTGCTTCATTGCATTTTCACATCTCCCTGTTCATGTCTCCCTGCCCAAAGGCACTGGAGAGGGTTAAGGTTTTGGGCTGAGTCTCAGCCAACTGGGGACCCTTGCCAGGAAATTTCCTGATTCCAGTTCAAAAAAAGCATTGGGTTCACTCTCAGGGAGAAAGGATCAAAGGTTTGAAGTGGTTCTTAGCTGGAGGTCACTTTAGTTTCTTGGTTGTCCAGGCACCCAAGAAAAATCCACCAGCATGCAGCTGAAATGGGCAAAATAAACAGGTTTTGTTCTGCTTGACACCCAAAAGGTTCCTCTGTTCCCAGCTGCAGTGCAGCATTGCCCCAGGAGAGCTTTGCAGGATCTCAGTAGGGCTCTGCCCCATGGTGTGAGGGACATGTTGGGGTGCTCTCCCATCATTCATGCTGCTGAACCATCTCCTGTCACTCCTGCTCCTCCTCTGCTCACTGCTGGCTTTTTGTGGTCGTGGAGGGTCCAGTGGAATACTCAGAGCTGGTCAAGGAGAGTCCAGTGGCATACTTGGAGCTGGTCAAGGAGGGGATATGGTGGGATACTTGGAGCTGGTCAGGGAAGGTCTGGTGGGATACTTGGAGCTGGTGCTGGATGCAGTTGGGCTGGACACCATTCCCATAGGAGTACTGTAACTCTACTAAAATCACTGCATGCTGAGGATGTCTTTTGATCTCTACTCTCAATCCTGTTGTCCCATGGCTTTGGATGGTGAAGGACATCACTCCCATGTTGTCCCTGCTTTGGGACAGTGAAGGGCATCATTCCCAGCCAGAGCAGCATTGAGCTCTCTCCAGCTCTGTCCCAGGCCGAGGAGATGCAGCCCCATAGAATCTCAGCATCTCTCAGGCCACAGCAGTGCTGGTTCCTGGGCTGGCTCTGCAGCTGCTTGTAATTTTCCCAGTGCTGTGCTGCAGATCCTCACCCTGGACCAGCTCCAGAGGTGGAGCTGAAGGAAATTCCTTCCAGCTGCTTGAGGTCAGAGCTTCACTTTTCTTTTGGGGTTCATGAGGGGGGATTTTTTTGCCTGCCAGTTAAAAGCAGGCATCTCTCCCTGCTGCTTTTGGAACACCTGGAAAGATCTTTGGTTAGTTTTGTTGGTTTTTAAATATCATCCTTTTAGGCAGTGTTCCCTGGCAGCCAAAAGGTCCAATTGGCTCCTGGGGTGCATCAAGCACTCCATTGCTAGCTGCTCAGGAGAGCTGTTAGTGCCACTCTGCTTGGTGCTGGCGTGGCCTCACCTTGAGTTATCAGGTGCAGTTTTGGGCACCACAATACAAGAAGGGTATCAAGTTGTTAGAGAGCATCCAGAGAAGGGCCACAAAGATGGTGAAGGGTCTGGAAGGGAATGGCTGAAATCACTTGGTCTGTTCAGCCTGGAGAAGAGAAGACTGAGAGGAGACCTCATTGGAGTTCAGAACATAATCACCAGAGGTGAAGGAGGGGCTGGAGCTGATCTCTTCTCTCTGGTGACCAGTGACAGGCCCCAGGGGAATGGCATGAAGCTGTGCCAGGAGAGGGTCAGGGTAGATCTTAGGAAAAGGTTCTTCACCCAGAGAGTAGTGGAGCATTGGAGCAGGCTCCCCAGGGATGCACTCATGGCCCCAACTCTCATTTGGCCAAAGCTCTTGGACACATGGTGTGACTTTGGGGCTGTCCTGTGCAGAGAAAGGAGTTGGTCTCCATGATCCTTGTAGGTCCCTTCCAACTCAGGAGATTCTATGATTCTCTGGTAGTAAAGAACCTTAATGTTGTGGATTTATTGCATGGGAGAACAGCCTCCTTTGCAGTCCAGCTTGGGGTATTTGAGCAAGGTCTTGTCAGCTGCTCCCAGTTTAACTTTCAACCCAGTTAAGAGCTGTTTTGGTTGAAGCTGGATGAAACACGGTGCCGACTTGCGTCAGGCCTTTGAAACTGGAGCTGCTGTTCAGGCATGCTTGAGATCTTTCCCATCAATAAACTATCCCCATTTGGGTTTTTGCCACAGCTTGGCATTTGCTTTTCCCTGAGATTTCATGGTGGTTTCCGTTGGGAGACAGGAACCTGCCCCTGTCTGGCTTTGTTGGGGTTTTTAAAGCTGAGGGTTTCCTGGGGATGGCTCAGATCGCTGCCTCCATCCACTTTCTCCAGCTAGTGGCTGAGGAGGTTCAGCCCAGCTTGGGTTTGCTTTGAATCCCTTCAGAGGAAGTTGTTTGTCTCAAAACCATGAGGTAATTCCCTCTGAAAGTGGGTTTTTGTCTCTGGCAGCAGAGGCAGTGTATGGGCTGTAGTTAGGTGTGAGGCACGGGGCTCCTGTGGCCTCTCTGTGCACCGAGGGCGTAAAGAGAAGACAATAAACCACAAGCATGAGCAGCTCCTTTCAATAAGTGAAAGCCAGAGAAGGAGAGCACAGGGCAAATCCACCTGACAAAGCAGCAGGAAAAAGAAAATGTGCAGCTTTCAGCCTGTCCCTGATGCTCCTGACATCACCCCCAGTGGACCAGTGGCATCCCAGTGTCACCTCCAGCCTTAGGGACCGCAGCTCAGCTGCCTCAGTTTCTCTCCCTGTCAGAAGATAATTGCCTCCTTTATTAATCCCTTTGAGATCTCCTAATAAAAGCTTTGGGTAAGATGTTGGCCTTGATTATTAAGAGCATGCTGTGATGATAATAGGGATTAATTTGGCTATGGCTTGGGTGGGATTGCCTGGAGTTGAGCAGCCCAAGATGTAATCAGAGCCCTGTGAAGCCAGTGAGTTAATGGTGACCTGTAACCCTGAGCTTCCTGACAGCTCGATGTGCCTTTAGCTCTAACCTGGCTTTTAACTAAAGCTCATTGATGTGGTCATCGAAGAAAGGGGATGTCCTTGGCTTTCTGCAGTGATTCATTGGAGGGTGGAACAAAGGAGGGTGCTCAGAGCTTGGCTTGTTCATTCAGCCATCCCTGGCTCCTTCTGCACCCCTGAGTCCAGCCCCATCACGAGGTCATTGCTCTTCCTTTTGGGGTTTGATGCTGTTGTGTTATTAAAGAAATATTCTCCAGTTCCCTTCATGCTGCAGCCTGGGAAAATCAGATTTTTCTCTGCTCTGCTTTAGCTGAAGATGCTTCATATGTATATAGATAGGTAGGTATCTCAAGATACTGCTTGCAATATATTACACCTCAATAAATTGTTTTGCAGAGTATCTAGAATATCTTGCAGTACAATATGTTGTAATATATTTAGAGAACAAAAAGATATGCATGCCTAGGTGTATATTTGCCATTTTAATTTTAATGTGCATTTAAAAGACTCTCTTCCAGCCACCCCTTAGGACTCTTCTGGGGCTTCCCTGGTTTTTTATGGGTTTTTTCTTTTTTTTTTTTCTATTTTTTTACTGGCTTCTTCTTCCCACTCTTTCCCCAGATTTCTCTTCCTTCAGTAAACTTTTTTCTTCTGTCCTCAGCACTGCTGGCCAGCATTCACCCTTCCTGGCCCTTGATGTTTCCCAGTCCTCTCCCTGTGGTTTCACACTCTGTGAGGACACCCAGACCTGTTAGACTCAGGCACAGTTGGAGACCTCAGGGAAATGGGGCAAAATTCCTCACCACTTCATCTGTGCCCTCCTGGCAGATTTCATCCTATAGACAAGGTGCAAGTCAGCATCTTCCTCCTCTCCCTGATAACTTCATGCCACAGAGAGGGTCTCATCCAGCCCTGGGGAAATGCCCTCCTCTATAAGTTCTCTGTGGTGCCACCTCCTTTTTCTCCTGGCAGCTTGAGCCCCTTGTCCTGGGGGTGATGATGGCCCCAGGAGGTACAGTGGGTGCCCCAGGAAGAGCATCTGCCTGATCTGAAATGCCTTAGCCATGGAGACAGCAACAGGGAGGCTTTTGTTCTGCACCAGAAACTTTTCATCCTTCTTTACAGCTCCTTTTTTATTTCTTTTGGCTGCACTCTCACAAATCTGAAGCAGATTAAAATACAGTTTTCCCCTATCCCCCCACTCCTCTATTTAAAAAATAAAGAATCAAACCAGCCCCAAAGCTTGGCTGTTTAAAATCATCAGATTTCAGTGAAGTCTTTTAAAGTGAATAGTTTCCTGGATCTTTTGCAGACAAACTTATTTCTTTCCCCTCCAACATCCATGGGGTTTTGCTGTAACATTTCTCAGCTGTTGCAGCAGGAGGGAGGGAGAACCAGGGTAGCTCTGGTGTGGAGAAGGTTATTCCACATGAGGGTAGGATGGATCTGGTATGGGACCTGCTGTAGGTGACCAAAGGGTTGTCCCAAGGAGGCTGAGCCCCTGTGGTATGACTGGAAGGTAGGTAATGGCTGCATCAGTGATGGCCTTTTGGGGCAAAACACTAGGGAAGTGATACTGTTGGAAGAAAAGAGCAGGATGCTGTGGGTGGACAGAGCTGTGTTTCTACCAACTGCTCATTTGCTGGGGGCTCAGATGGTTTGTAGCTGTGGCCAAGGTCGTTGTGGGGGCTGGTGGAAGAGCTGCATGGCTCAGCTAGATGTGACTAGGGAGCTTTCCTGGCTTCACAAGGTTTGCTGCCCTAACTGCAGCCTGGGTCCTCCTTAGCCACCATCTCTGCTTGTGGTCTTGGTCCACTGCAGCATCTCCTGGTGGGTGGGAGAGCTAACTAAAGTCCCTGGCTGTGGGAAGAGGAGCATCCAAAGTTACAAGGAGTTGGAAAGGAAAGAAAAAGAATAGTCCAGGGCTGGTTGTTTTGTTGCCTCTTCTCCAAGAGTGGTGTTTCCTTCCTTGCAAAAAAAACAGCTGAAGCTTTCCCAGATGGAGGATGGTTGACTTTCTCTTGAGTCACTGAGGAGCTGGAAGTGGCCAACTGTGCCCAATGCCACTGACTATCAGCAGAAGCCCAAGGGCAAGCAGGGACAGCCAGAACCTCATCCTCCAGCTGAAACATCCTCTGTTGCGTGACCGTGAGCGAGGCGAGAGCCTCTGAACCATCTCCAATCCCTTTGACCCAGCAAACAGCAGGGAGATGGAAACCAAACCCAATGCTACAGTGACACTGAGCTGCCCATTAACTCTGCTGGGGCTGGGAACAAAGGTTTGAGGGCTGCTTTGGGCTTTCTTGTATATATTTGGCCAGCAAAAGTGCTCAGCTGAGCAGAGCAAGCGTCGGTGGAGGAGCGTGAGCTGCTGGGTGGTTGCTGTGCTGTAAAATCCCCTCCCCAGCAGTGCTTGCAGTGGGATGTGCCAGCTCCCTGAGCTCATGGAGCTCTTCCACGTTGGCCAGGACAGTTTCTGAACCATGTGCTGTTGTTGGTCTCTGGAGGCTTTAATCAAATCCAGCCTTTACCAGAAATTGCCTCAAAACTTCCAGTGAGCTGAGGAAACCAAAAGCAGCCAGAGCAGGAAAGCTCTGGGTCGGGCATTCAGCGAGGGGGAAAGTGCTGGTGGAGCAGTGGGGATGGAAGGTGAGTCTGCTCCCAACATAGCAGCTGGGGGTGTGCAATGTATGGATGAGCCATGTGTATGTGATGGGAGGATGGAGGAAAGCCCAGGGGCAAAGCAGTCTGGAGGAGGAAAGGAGATGCAGGAGCAAGGATGCTGCTTGGAGGACTGGGATGTTGCGAAGAGCCTTGGGTTTTGGGGCATCGCTGCCCAGCACAGTTAGGTTCAGGTCCCGTGGGTTCTATCCCATCCTGTGCAGGGCTGGGAGCTGTGCAATTCATTAAGTGTGAAAACTCCCTGCTTCAGGGGAGGGTTTTGTTATCCCTGGGTAATTTTATTTGGGAAACAAGGATCAGACTGGAGGTACTTTCCCTGCTTGTTGTGAAATTCAGCTGCTCAGCCAGCCCTCTCCCGTGGGCAGAAAGGAAAACAGGCGTGTTTCTTCACTTCCTTTGCTAAGCTGGGGGTGGGTGAGCTTTGTGCCTAGCCAGAGATGGTTGTGATCATTCAAGGGTGAATGGCTCAGAGGTTGGCTGCAGTAGAAAGGAATCCTAAGAAGAAAGACTAAATGTGTGCTTTCCTGTTAAGGGTTTTGTGTATTAACAGGGCATCGTGGGAGCCATACAGAGACAGCAGGCTGCTTTTTCTGTCTGACTCCTGCCAAACACCCTGCTAGGGTGATGGTAGAATATTTGTGTCCCATGTGGTGAATCATAAAACTCAAATCAGGCAGAGGTGCTAGGCTGAAGTCATTATCCCAGGCAGCAGCTCCTGGCCTGACTGAGATTCTTCAAGGTGAGGGAGGGGAGGTTTTGTCATGTGTCCCAGATATGACACATCAACAACCCAAAATCATTGTGTCTTCCTCCTGGTCACTGCTCATGGGTGCTTTGGGGTTTTGCTGAGAGAAGCAGCCCAGGGTTGTACTAAGGAATGAAGCTGAAACCTGCCAAAAATGTAGTTAAAAAGCCAGATCTCACGTGGTAAAAACAAACTGAGTCTCTTTTATGGCCCCATCGTGTCTCAGCAGTGAGGCCACATGACATGGATATGTCCTTGTTCTCTCCTGTCTGTACTGGGAGTGTGCAGAACCTGCATGGGTTCCTGTGCATGCTCAGTGGCTCTGGAGATTTCTGTGAAATGAGGAAACCACAGGAGGGGAAGGGAAGGAAAACTTGCCTTGCTCCAGGGCTTTCTGGCTGCTTTTGATATTTTGGGCTAATTAATGGGGAGCTTGGGGGCCACTGGCTGCAGCCAGAGCTGCTGGGATGCAAATCCCTGCTGTCCATCTGATGCACAGTTTCACTTAAAGGATGATGTGTGTAAGGAAGAGGGGAAAATAGCTACAGGAGAAGCTCACAGTGGGAGAAGAACAATCCCAGCCCCAGCTAATCCAGCCCTGCTTCATTTTCAGGGTTACCCAGCTGAGGGCTCAGTTTTGAGCCAGGATGTCTTCACCCCTGGGGGCAAGGAACGAGGAGGCAGAACTGCTGGCTGCCCTCTCCTTCTCCACCCCACCTGCCTTTGAGGGGATACTGGTCTCTGAAGGCCCTCCCATGCTGCCAAAGGAGCCTCACCTCACATCTGTGTGTGTTTTCACCCTCCACAGCCTACCCATGAGCTCAGACTTCCAGCATTACAGTTTCAGGATGCCGAACATTGGGTTCCAGAACCTGCCTCTCAACATATACATTGTGGTTTTTGGCACAGCCATCTTCGTCTTCATCCTCAGCTTGCTCTTCTGTTGCTACTTGATCAGGTAAGGGCAGATGCCTTGCTTTTTCTCCAGACCAAACCTATCACCCATCCCTCCATCCCTAAAAGAGGATGGCATCACCCTTTCTGTCCACCACGTGTCTCGTGCCAGCCTGGTGTGACTCCTGAAGTGGCTTAGCTGTCCCTTGTCACCATGCAGTAGCAGACCCAACCTTCCCCCCTAAGAGCCAGCAGCCCCAGTGTGGATGCAGTGAGTACTGAACAGTAGCTGAGCTCCCAAACCCACCAGGCATCATCTGCTTCAAAGGACTTGATGATCTCAGAGGTCTTTTCCAACCATCTTCATTCTATGATACCTGGATCAAAACAGGCATGAAACCATGGTTGGCTTCTCCAAAAGCCTGGAAAGGGATGGTTTCTGGTTTCTGTGTTCTGCTTAATGTTTCAGCATGTTTTCCTCTTTAATGAGTAACTTGTGGACTGTGTGCTTGAGAAATGTTTAATACCTGCTCTGTTCCTGATTGTACACAAATTGCTCATTCAACAGTGCAGTTGAGAGATTAATGATGCAGAGTTGATCTGCTAATCTGAACAGCAGGGAGTGCAGGGGAGGGTTAAAGGTTGTTTCAGTTTGAGGCTTGTTTTAATTCTTTCATGGGCTGTTGGGGAAGGAGTTGGGCTGCTAATTGGGAGGAGAAACTCTTCCTGCTGGGGGGAGAGCAAGAGGCAAGTGAGGAAAAACCAGTGCCTGGGAATGGAGGTGGCAGTGGGGGTGAATTGTGCTGACAATCCAGGATGCAGGGCTGGCTCTGCCTCTCCCTGTGACTGGGAGCAGAGGGCATCACTTTGCCAGCTGCCAAAACCCTGCATGTCCAGAGCTGTCCTGCTGAGTTGCAGAAGAGCTTTCCATCCCCTGTGCCTCCCCTCTGGCTTTTTGTTTGTAGACCAGGGAAGCAAGATTTCAGTGTTGCCTTTCACATACTGTGTTTAGTTTTGGGCCCCTCACTCCAGGAAGGACACTGAGGTGCTGGAGCATGTCTAAAGATGAGCAAGGAAGCTGGTGAAGGGTCTAGAGCACAAGTGTTGTGAGGGGTGGCTGAGGGAACTGGGGTTGCTTAGCCTGGAGAAGAGGAGGCTCAGGGGAGACCTTCTCACTCTCTACAACTCCCTGGAAGGAGGTTGGAGCAAGGTGGGGGTTGGTCTCTTTTTGCAGGTAACAAGCAATAGGAGGAAATGGCCACAAGCTGCACCAGGGGAGGTTTATGTTGGACATGAAGAACAATTTCTTCCTGGAAAGGGTTGTCAAGGCCTGGCCCAGGCTGCCCAGGGCAGTGGTGGAGTCACCATCCCTGGAGGGATTGCAAAGCCATGGAGATGTGATGCTGAGAGACATGCTTTAGCAGTGGACTTGGCAGTTTTGGGTTGCTGGTTGGACTGGATGATCTTAAAGGTCTTTTCTAACCTAAACAATTCTAAATAAGTGATAATTTCCACCTAAAACCTCTAAAACTTGCAGGTGAGCCCAAACCCAGGCTCCCCCAGGGCTGATTGGTGCTGCCTGGGCATCAGATCATCACTTTTGCCCACAATTATGCCCATGAAAAGGGTGTTTGAAGGTGCAACACATCTTCCCCCCTCATCAGACAAGGCAGAAGCAGGTCATCTCCAACCAGGTGCTTTGTGTCTTGGTGCTCTCAGTTACCAAGGTCTGTGCTGGGATATTGCACCTGTGTCCAGCACTCACCTGTCAACTGGGATGCAGAACCAAATAGCCCAAGGATGTTCAGAAGGTTCAGGGACATGTTTTGCCCAGCTTGAGCTTGACTCTCAATGGCTCCCTGGCAAATTGAAGAGGTGTTTGGGCTTTCAGAGTGTTTTCCTGGCCACTGGGGTTTGCTTGGGTGTGTTCTGCCCCAAAGAAGAAATAACAAGTAGTCATGTCTGGTAGATCAAGCCAGAAAATCTGTTAACTGTAGAAGTTGGAGGCATGTTGTGAGAGGGAGGGTGAGTTTACCATTGACCAAGCCAGCAAGGGAAGTGGCAAGTCCTCTTCTCTCTTTGTGTCTTCCAATGAAGACAGAGAGCCTTTCTGAGATGAGATGTTTTGACTCCCATTCCTGGGAGTAATGAAGTGCTATTTAATGACCTATGATAGATGGGAGGTTGGATTAGATCATCTAATGACCCCTTTTTAGCCCTCAACTCCACAGAGACTCTATGGATTGCTCTTCAAACCACCACCTCTAGCTCTGTTATTGGCAAAATGGAGCCAAAGAAGAATCCTCCAGGCCTTGTTTTGGAGGGGGTCACCATCCCAGGGGTTTTAGCTGTGCTGATGTGCCCCAGGAGCATCCAGATCCTTTGAATTTGCTTCTGTGGAGTAGAGAAGCTTGAGCTTCAGACTGCTTTGAAGAGCTGTGCAGAGGGACAGAGAGATGAGGACCACGTGCCTGCATGTGCAGAGCATTGCAAAGGATTGCTCCAGGAAGGGTTTGCTCTGTCACTCCCCTTCAGAGTCATTTAATGGCAAAGCACTGCTGGTAGCAGGGCTAGGAAGATGCTGAGGGCACTGGAGCAGCTCTGGCAGGAGGAAGGGCTGAGCCCTGAGAGCCCTGGGGCTGCTTAGCCTGGAGAAGAGCAGCCCCAGAGGGGAGCTGCTCAATGCTGAGCAAGAGCTAAGGGCTGGGGGCAAGAGGCAGGGGCCAGACTCTGCTCAGTGGTGGCCAGGGACAGCCCAAGGGGCACTGGGCACAAACTGGAACCCAGGAGGTTCCAGCTGGGCAGGAACTTGTTTGTTGTGAGGGTGTTGGAGCCCTGGCCCAGGCTGCCCAGAGAGGTTGTGGAGTCTCCTTCTGGGGAGAGATTCCAACCCCAGCTGGAGCTGATCCTGGGCAAGCTGCTGTGGGTAACCCTGCTGGAGCAGGGGGGTTGGACTGGCTGATCCCCAGAGGTCCCTTCCAACCCAGCCATGCTGGGATTCTGATGCCTGGCTGTGCAGTGAATGCATATGCTGTGCACCCAGAGCCCTGCAGCAGGAGGAGTTGGTACACAAAGTAAACTACTGACTTTAAATGGAATTTTTCCCCTGTCCCAAAGCAGCTGCTGAAGTCTCCTGGATTACCCAGTGCATTCCTGCCACTTTCTGCCCTGGCATCTGTGGCTTTAGGACAGAATTACATCTGGAGGCTGTATGCAAGAGAGGTGTTAACAAGCAGATGCAGCATGGATCAAACCATGTCATGACAAAGAAACTGACCCAGAGCAGAGGGATGCAGGCTGGGAGCATCCCTTTGGGAGCTTTGGGGCTCTGCTGGCCCCCACAGAGATTGTTTGCAGGTAGCAGCATCCTGTGGCTTTCCCCAGGCCTTGCTTAGCCACAAAGGCACCAGATCCCATCCTCATCTTCTTCTCTGACCCACACAGCTGCAAATATTTGGCAGAGAAAGAGCAGAGCTTGTGCCACCATCCTCTGAGCCCTGGTTCTCATTGCCAGCTCCAGAGCAGAGCAGCCCATGCACCTCTCTTCCACATCCCTGGCTGGAGAGGGATCCAGAGGGTGGCAGAGCCAATATCAGGTGTGTTTACTCCTAATCCCAGAGCTGATGGCATTAAATAAAGGATGTGCCTCTGTTTAATCAAGGAGAGCACGTGGGCTGTGTCAGCAGAGTGTGTGCTGCCTGCTCCAGGGGCAGGAGGGAATCAGGGTTTGCAGGAGGTTGGCTCCACATGGGAGTCTGAGAGGAACTGCAGTCAAAAGCCAAGCAAAGATCAGCACCCTCTGTACCTACTGAAGGTGAATCTTGAGCTCTGCTGCTGCTGCAAGCCATCCTCCAGGACAAAGGAAGGGTCTTGCTCTTGTGGGGCTCTGCTGCCTCTGCTAGGGGAAACAAAAGGGAAGAAAATGAAATAGGGCAGGCAGCTGGTTGCTGAATTAATGACAGTAATAACTTTGTGTTGCCTTCAGTCCCCTAAAACCCACTTCAGAAGGGTGCTGAGCCCAATGAGCAGAGAATCATAGAAGCCTTTTGGTTGGGAAAGACCTTTAAGATCAAGTCCAACTGCTAACCCAGCACTGCCACCTCACCACTAAACCATGTCCTTCAGCACCACATCTCCAGGGCTTTTCCATCCCTCCAGGGATGGTGACTCCACCACTGCCCTGGGCAGCCTAGGCCAGGCCTTGACAATCCTTTTGGGGATGAAATTGCTCCCCATGGCCAACCTAAACCTCTCCTGGCACAACTTGAGGCTGCTTCCTCTTGTCCTATCAGTCATTGGTGCTTGCCAGTAGAAAGAGTGCACGCAGCCAAACACTGCCTTTCCAGACACTGTGTGGTCTCTTATCTGAATCAGTTGTCTGCCAGAAATTCCTTCAGAGTCACAGCTTCTTGACATGAGATGGATGAAGCCCCAGGTCCAAGAGGGAGCAGTGCTTGCCAGGATCTGGGGTCTCCTTACAGCAGCTGCCCTGGCTCCAGCCAGCATCCACCTGGCCCCGGGTGCTGCCTGGCCTGGAGTGGAAAGTGTGGAGGAGCAGAGCAGGTTCACAGGCCATGGGGCTAGATGTGCTCCTGCTCTTCCCCAGAACCAGCAGAAAGGTTCATTTTTTGGCTCAGCACCACCCTGTGGCATTGGAGTATAGAATCAGGGAATGGTTTGGGTTGGAAAGGACCTTTCAAGGTCATCTAGCCCAACCCCCTGCAGTCAGCAGGGGCATCCTCAGCTAGAGCAGGGTGCTCAGAGCTCCAAACAACCTGACCTGGGATGGTTCTAGGGCTGGGACATCTCCCAGCTCTCTGGGTAACCTGGGACAGGCTCTTACCACTCTCAGTGGAAACCATTTCTTCCTTCTCTCTAGTCTCAACCTCCTATTTAAGTTTCAAACCATCAGCCCTTGGCCTGTCCCAACAGGTCCTGCTGGAAAGTCAGTCCCCATCTTTCTGATAGGCCCTTTTAAGCCTCCCTTGAAACTTTGACAGCATGGAGCTGCACAGATCCATAGCCAGGTGCTCACTACTTCCCCATTGCTGGTCCAGATGCCTCTGTGGCATCTGCAGATGCTTGGACATGTTCTGCACAGCACCTTCCTTGGACTCACTGGGGCCAAAGCCTCAGTGCTCCCCAAGACAGAGGCTTTTCCCCCTTGCTGGGTGGCTTTTCCCCCTTGCTGGGTGGCTTTTTCCCCTTCTATGCCATCTCCAGGGGCACATGGTGCTCTGCCCCATCTGTGTTTCATAAGCAGTTTCCCAGCTGCTGGGATCCCTGCAGATCAGGCTGGTTTCATCCTGTTCTCTCTATTGTTTGTGCATCTTCTGCTCAGGGTCTCTGGCAGAAGGACCTGACCCCAGCCTTCTCCTTCCTGCCTGCTGCAGTTTGGTCTGTGGCTCTGCTGGCCATGTTCCCTGCTGGGCAGCAGCAGCAGAGGAGGAGGAGGAGGGGGTGGTGGCTCCTTGCTAAATTCAGGGCTCAGGAGCTGACTCACTGCAATTCTCAGCAGCACTAAGGTCCCTTTTTACTTATTTCTTGACTTCTAAGGCCAAAGACATTTTGAGGGAGGTGTTTTCCAGCCAAAAAAAAAGGGGAGAGGGATCTATTTTTCCATGCACCTTTTATAACTGTCCCACCACAGCCTGGTAGGATTAGACAGCTCAGGGTGAACCAGCTGGGGTTTGAAACAGACCCTTGGAATCCTTTTGGAGAAGTGAAGTTACAGACAAGGGAGTTTCCCATCTTCAATCCCACTGCAGGCTGCTAGAGGAAGATGTTCCTGCAGCTGGCTGAGCCCTGTGGACACACACTGATGTCCTGGGCCAACTCTCCAGCCTTGCTGACTTCCCTCTTTGAGTTTTCAGAGCACTTCACTAAGTGCCATGTCTTCCAATGAGAAACAAACAACATTTTTTGGGGGTAATGCATTTATTTTAGGAGCAGATTTGGCTTCTCCAGTCAGCTGCTGCCTGTAGAGCACTCCACTGGGCTGGGGGAAAATGAGCTGCTGCTTGTTTTGCTGGGGAAAGATGTTTTATTAACAATAGTTGGAGCTGCAAACTCTGGAGGGATGTGGTCTGTGCTTGCTGTTTCCTTCAGGAATGGGGACAGACTCTCCCCTTTGTCTCTTCTGGAGAGGAGAGGCAGAGACAGAGGGAATGGGACTTACCCTTTGCTTGTGGCCTCAAATTCCTGCTGCCACAGGCTGGACTTCACCACCACAGCAGGTGTTTCTGGAACAGCTTCATCCCTTCCACCTCCATCCTTTCATTTGCTCCAGGAATAGATCCTCTGAGAGGGGGGGAACCAAACCCCAAAATGGTGCTGAGGTCAGTGCTGTGGGAAGCAGCTGGGGGGAAAGAGTTGGTACAGTTTAGAACCCTGACTTTCCTCCACTGCTGCATCAGCTGAGGCTCCTTCCCTGGGGCAGGGAGTGCCCTGGGTGGGTGACTGTGTGTGCTTGGCACCCCATGCTGTAGCATCACACACTCCTGGCTCCTCTCAAGATTAAAACCCCCTCCCCCAAAATCCCAAACTGAAGGTTCCTTTTCCTGTGGCTTTTGCCAGCTCCTTATCTCTGGTTATTAAATTGCCTCCTGTGATAGGAGGTGAGAGCTGGAGAATGTCTTTGTTGCTTGGATGCAGCCTGCTCTTGGGGCACAACAGCCCCAGGAGGGCTCCAGGCTTGGGGCAGAGTGGCTGGAAAGCTGCTGGTGGGAAAGGACCTGGGGCTGTTGGTCAACAGCAGCTGAAGATGAGGCAGCAGAGTGCCCAGGTGGCCAAGAAGGCCAACAGCATCCTGGCTTGGAGCAGCACTAGGGTGGCAGCAGGGCTAGGGCAGGGATTGTCCTCCTGGGCTGGGCACTGGTGGGGCCACACCTGGAATCCTGGGGTCAGGTTTGGGCTCCTGACTCCAAGAAGGACACTGAGGTGCTGGAGTGTGGCCAGAGAAGGGCAGTGAAGCTGGGGAAGGGTCTAGAGCACAAGTGTTGTGAGGAGCAGCTGAGGGAACTGGGGTTGGTTAGCCTGGAGAAGAGGAGGCTCAGGGGAGAGCTTCTCACTCTCTGCAGCTCCCTGAGAGGAGGTTGGGGTGAGGTAAGGATTGGTTTCTTCTTCCAGGGAACAAGTGATAGGACAAGAGGAAACAGCCTCAAGTTGTGCCAGGGGAGGTTTAGGTTGGCCCTGAGGAACAATTTCTTCCTGGAAAGGGTTGTCAAGGCCTGACCCAGGCTGCCCAGGGCAGTGGTGGAGTCACCATCCCTGGAGGGACTGAAAAGCCATGGAGATGTGGTGCTGAGGGCCATGGGTTAGTGGTGACCTGGCAGTGCTGAATTAGTGGTTGGACTCAGTGCTCTTAAAGGTCTTTTCCAGCCTAAATGATTGTATGATTCTCTTCCAAAGCAGCATGATAGAAGCTTCAGTGGGAAAGCTCTTTGTGAGGTCTCCTTCCCCATCCTCACCTGAGCAGGAGCTTTCCCTGGCTCTGAACAGCCACTGTGTGGAGAAAAGGTGCTGTGGCCAATTGTTGGCAGCAGAAGGGGCTGGAAACTGGTGGTGTCTGTGGCAGCTTGTGGTTTACTCAGCCCCTTCTGCTGGTCTTAACAGTGCAGGTGATGTCTGTGCAGAGAATTAGGGAGGTGAGAAGAGGAAGAGGGGAGAAGGTCTAGTGCTCCTGGATGGAGATGTTGCCTTCCCAGGTGCAGGAAAAGCTGGCTCTTGCTTCAGTGCCTCATTTTGGGTGGCCCTTTCTCATTTCTGAAATGAAAACAGGATGTTAAACCCAGGAAAGAGGAAAGTGAAGTGTTTGAGGCATTGCAATAGCCCTGATTATTTGGCCTGTCCTCACATTTTCCCCTCTTCTGCTTTCAGGCTCAGACATCAAGCACACAAAGAGCTTTATGCCTACAAACAGGTGAGCTGATGCCCAGTAAGTTGACTCCTTCTTCCTTTCTGCTCAGCACCAAATCCATCTTGGGGTAGGCACTCCATCAGCTTTTCTTGTACTGTTCTTCTCTCTGGGAGGATTTTGTTCTCTGAAGAGAAGGTGTAATACCCAAGCAAATCCCTGTCCCCACTGATTTACTGTTTCCTCTACTTTCTGGGCACCCCAGGAGCATCTCTGACCTGTTAATCTGCAGCTCTCTGCATCCTCAGATGAGGTCCCTGGGCAAAGGGAACACCTCCACCCCTGGAGCACCTCATCTGGGCAGCCTCTCCACACCCTCACCTTCTTGAGCAGTAATGACATCACTTCCCAGGAATCCAATGATGTATTGTGGGGTCCAAATATACTCTCTGGGTTGGACCTGGCTGCTCTGAGCCCCCTGCAGCCATCCAGCTCTCATAAGGACCTCTCTTAGGACCAACCTCCACATCACCTTGGCAAGCCCAGCTGTTCTCTGCACTCAGTGCCACTGCCTGTGTTACAATAAACATGGCCAAGAGCTTGCTATCAGGTTGCTGCTTCCAGATCCTGGTTTCTCTGGGGC
This sequence comes from Galbula dea, assembly GCA_013399015.1. Taxonomy (NCBI): domain Eukaryota; kingdom Metazoa; phylum Chordata; class Aves; order Piciformes; family Galbulidae; genus Galbula; species Galbula dea. The sequence continues at coordinate 232,568 of VWZX01008613.1, read as the reverse complement.
TTGTGTGGTTTTTCTGCCTCTGATCTGCCATTTGAGCAAGAAACTGGGTGGAGTTGGGCTGATAGGATATGATGACACATGGTGGTCCTGGATGTATAGCCCTCTCCAGGTGTTCAGTGGAAGTGAAGTGGCAGAATGTGGGAGCCCAGGTGGTTTAAATTTGGGAGGAGACCTCCTGGGTTTGGCCCTCATGTTGGTGGTTATAGCTATGCTGGGTATCCTGGGGGGTTCCAGTTCTACTGGGATGCTAAATGGGATCTTTGTGTCCTGGGGTGAAGCTGTGTCTTGACTGTGTTCTTGTCTTACAGGTTATACTCAAGGAGAAGGTGAAGGAGCTGAACCTCCATGAAGTGAGTACATCCCTAGGGTGGCAGCAAAGCAGCTAAGCCTCCCTCATCCTCCTCTTCCTCATGCCAGGGCAGGGCTGGAGGTCAGGACAAGGCCTTTCTCAGTGGTGCCAAGCAATAGGGTGTGAGGCAGCAGGCACAAACTGCAGCACAAGAAGTTCTTGACTGTGAGGGTGTTGGAGCCCTGGCCCAGGCTGCCCAGAGAGGCTGTGGAGTCTCCTTCTCTGGAGAGATCATCTCCACCTGGAGGAGATCCTGGGCAAGCTGCTGTGTGTGACCTTGCTTTAGCCAGGGGGCTGGACTGGCTGATCCCCAGAGGTCACTTCCCACCTTAACCATTCTGTGGTTCTATGGCAGGCAAAGGGAGGAAGGTGCAAAAGTTCCAATTTAAGTCCATTGGGAACTAACTGCACAGCTAGGAGTGCTTGGGAGATCTGGACAGCAACTGCTTGACTTGATTTTGGAGAAATGAGGCACCCTGAAGCCTTCATCCTGCTCTGTGAGTGCCTGGGGCAAGGTGGCAGAGCTGGAGCCTGGCCACAGTAGCCAGGCAGGATGCCTTGGCCTTGGCTCTCTCCCTTTTCACTGGGGCTAGAGGTGAACCAGCAAGCTGAGGAGCCCCAGGGGGAGCTGTGATTGCTGCAGCACAGGGGCAATACATAGGATTTCATGAAACTTGCCAGGAGGAGGCTTCATCCAGCTGCAGAGATGTGCTAGCATCACCAGCCTGGCAGTGTGAGAGGGAAGGTGGCCAGGGCAGGCTCCCAGCTGCTCTTTCAGCAAGTCAAATCACTTGTTTATGCAGTTGGTAAAAGCACTTCTGCAGAGAGGTCTGGATTCAACCATCTCCCTCCTCCTCCTGGCTCCTCTTTGGCTTTTAATGCATTATTCTTATTGAATGCATTCTTCTTAGCACTGTGATAAAAAACTGGGGCTGGAAGGGGAGGCAGAGCCAGGCTGGGCTGTGTCTAAACAGGGTCCTGTGACAGTTCTGTCCTCTCCAGCTCCTGTTGGCCTTGCCATCATTGGAGCATGACAATATCCAGCACATCCCTGCTGGCTGTGTGACTGGGGTAGAGTAAGCTCTGCTGGGATCTAATTGAAATCAAAGATAAACAGACTCCCCCAGGCCTTTGCCCCACCTGCTCCTGGCTTGCAGCTTTGCAGAGAAGAGCTGGCTGGAGGAGGCAGCCACAGGGATGTCTGCTTGGGTGGATGAAGAATGAAAACCCCTTTTCCCAGCCCCCAAATCTTAAGGGTTTCTTCTTGGATTCAGGGGGAGGGCAGAGCTCACAGCAGCTGAGAAGCAAAGCACCAGACTTTGCATTTAAACTTTGCAGGGGGAGTTAGGCCAGTGCCTGCCCCATCCTTGGGCACTGTTTGGTGGGTGCCTCTGTGTGAATGAGCTAAGAGGAGGCTGTAACCCATCTGGGAGGAAGGACATCACCCTAACCCACCTCAACCCACCTGCTCCTTGAGGTTTAAACCCCACCAGTTGCTTTCTGCAGCTTCCCAGGCTGGTTTGGGGCTGAGTGTCCCTATTTACAGACCATTCTTCCTGCTGAAGCTGAGCAGGACTCTGCTCAAACCCTGCCTCAGACACCAGCTGGGTTTATTTCTCCTAACCACAGCAACACTGCCCACCCACATCCCTGCCACGAGTCCACTCCTCTCTTAAACACCAGCTCCATTTGTTTACAAGCTGCTTGCTTTTCTTGTCTTCCATTCCCCAAGCAGAGCAACAGGAGCCTCTCCCATGTTTTGTCCTCCCCCTCTGCTCCCTGAAGCCCAGGGCTGGATCCCCAGGGCAGGAGGGATGGAGCAGTGCCTCCTTCAGGGCCTTACTGCTGCTCCTGTCACACTAAATTCACTTGCAGAGCTTGGCTTTGGGTTGGGTTGGGTGGTTTTTTTTGGCTGGCATGCAGACTTCAAAGCACTTCCCAGTGTGAGAAGCTGGTTGCAGGATGGATTTGGGAGCATGCTGGAGCTGGGAAGAGCAGTGCTAACCTTCCCTCCTCCTCCTCCATCCCCTCTCTTCCCAGTTCTCCCAGTCCAAAGGCTTTTTGGCAGGGACAAGGGCTTTCTGGGGAGGGGGATAGAGCAGCTTCAGCTGTTCCTTGAGATTCCACAAAGGCTGGAAGGGTTTTGCTCCAGCTCCTTCCCCAAATATCCCTTTTTGGGCATTTGGATTTTGCTCTTTACAGTAAGTGGCTCTGGAAAGCAGAGCACAGGGAGGGGCTGGGGATTTTGCAACCTCCCAGGGCAGCTGCCAGAGCTCTCCCAGAGCCCTGCAGAGGGGAAAGTCCCTGCCGAGCTCTTCAGCCTCGTGTTCCTGCCTTTCTTTCTTCCTTCTTCTTTTTCCCACCCCACTGTCTCTCCCTGGTTCTAGGATGTGTCTGTTCCTCAGGGGCTGACCCCAGTGTCTGCTCCCTCAGTGAGCTTTGGGTGGCTGGAAAACAGCAGTGGGTGCCGTGTCCCCAGGGAAACCAGGAGCCTCCTCCAGCCCTTGCCAGCCACCAGCCTCCTCCCCAGGGCTTGTGGCAGCAGGGCTGCCCCTTGCTGGGAGCTGCTGGGTACTCCCAGGCTGGGGAAGCTGGGGGAAATAGCCAAGAATATTCAGAGTCCCTGGGAATATCCAAAATGGGTCAGGAAAAACCAGCAGGGTGGGGGAAGGAGAGTTCAGCCAGGTCTCCTGCCCAGCCAATAACCTTCCCATCCCAGGGGCAGAGATGCAGCCTTTACCTTTTGCTCTTCCCAGAGTTATCCCTGTGGATACAGCTCAGTTCTGGTGGCCTGGATCCATCCCCCTGCACCTTAAAGCCTCCTGGCACATTCAAACACATCTCAGCCTTGCAGCTGCTGCTCCAGGGAGACTCCAGGGTCCCCTCCACTGGGGAAGGGAGACCCAAGCCCCCAGCCTGTGATCCCAAAGCCTGCCAGGGAAGTCTGGGAAGGCTTTAGGGGGAATTTCACCCCAGGAACTGCCCAAACATTTCTTCTGCAGCTTCTTGGTCAAAATGGAGGGTTTGTAGCAAAGGAGGAGTTTGTTTTCCTTGGAGCACAGGGAGGTATTTCTCTCCCCACCCCAGCATATCCTTGCTGGCATAGAAGCCAAACTGGCCTTTTCTTTCCCCCAGCCAAAGGTAGGGGTGAGGTGGGCACCAGGGAGAAGATGGCAACTGCCTGAGGGCATTGCCTGGGAGGTGAATTTTTTGGGAGAAGAGTCTTTTGGCCAGTTTGGAGACTTCTGTATAGTTTGTATGGGCACAAAAATGCCTGCCAGCTACTGACTGCCTTCCCTCTGCCTCCTGTGTCTTGCAGATCTGTGCTGTGTGCCTGGAGGAGTTCAAGCCCAAGGATGAGCTGGGAATCTGCCCCTGCAAACATGCCTTCCACAGAAAGTAAGTGTGGGCAAAGGAAGTCTTTGGACAACACTTGGGATAGGTGGCTTAACATGCAGGTTACCTGGGTTGAGGCAGGAGTTGGCCTTGATGACCTTCATGTCTGTGATTCTGTGATGTGTGTGTGTATCAGAATGGGCTGGGTGGGAAGGGACCTTCCAAGGTCACCTAGTCCAACCCCCTGCAGTCAGCAGGGACATCACCAACTAGATTAGATTTCTCAGAGCCCCAAACAACCTGGCCTGCAATGGTTTCAGGGCTGGGACATCTCCCACCTCTCTGGGCAACCTGGGCCAGGCTCTCACCACCCTCAGTGTCAGAAATTTCCTCCTTCTACCTAGCCTAAATCTCCCTCTTTTAGTTTCAAGCCATCACCCTTTGTCCTGTCACAGCAGGCCTTGCTAAAAAGTCTGTCCTCATCTTTCCTGTAGGCCCTTAAAGCACTGCAAGGCTGCACTAAGGTCTCCCTGGAGCCTTCTCCTCTCCAGGCTGAACAACCCCAACTCTCTCAGCCATTTTATGTCTCTAAATACATATGTATTTGATAAAAGCATAAACCACTCTGACTTCTATATGCATAACATACACACATGACATGCATGATGTGTGTGATCTATAGCTACATTTTACAGACTGTATTTATAAGATGCATATATTCATGGGTACTTTTATGTGTATAGCTGTATTTTTGTGTATGTTTATAGGTTCTTAGATCTCTATTTGATAAATCTGTGTACAAAGTATATTATATGTACACAAAGTCCATGTGTGTATATGTGTATATGTATATATATAGATACAGACACACACACACACATCCTTAATGACCTCAGAGAATACAAAGGCACCTAAATGGTGATTTAAAACCTCAGCAGCAGCAAAGCTCCAGGGAAAGTGACACTGGCTCTAACCTGGCCTGTGTCCCCTCTCCATCACCTCCACGTCCCTCTCTGGGGAGGCAGAGGGGTGGCTGCCACCCCCACGGGCTGCAGGGAGCACTGACTGGGGGGGGTTGCTCTTCTGTTTTTGCAGCACCTCTGTACTGACCCTTCCCCCTGTGCCTCTCCCCTCCCCTGCAGGTGCCTCATCAAGTGGCTGGAGGTGCGGAAGGTTTGTCCTCTCTGCAACATGCCGGTGCTGCAGCTGGCTCAGCTCCACAGCAAGCAGGACCCAGGCCCCCCCCAGAGCCCCCTCCCCGGGGCAGAGAACATTGTATAGCTCCAGCTCCGGCCCCCTAAGGACTGCCCCGCTGCCAGCCCGGGACACTCAGAGACAACCAAAGCACTACAGCACCAGCAGGGAGGGAGAGGCGAGGAGGACGCGGGTGACCTGCTGGGGACCCCGCAGCACTTTAGCGGCGGCCGAAGGGGAGGAGCCTCCTGCCCCAGCCCCCTGCCTCCGCGCAGCCCTGCCGGCGTGAAGGTTCTCGCACGCCAGCCTGGCCTCATTTCCTCTCCCCAGGGGGAGGAGGGGACTTGGGGGGTCCTCCTGTGCATCACATCCTTCTTCCAGCACATCCTTCTCCAGCACCGTGTTGGCCGGGAAGCGGCGTGGAGCGAGATGGAGCAGCAGCATCATCGGCAGCCGGCAGCCTCTGGCAACACTGCCCCACTGTGCTTCCCAGCCTTGCTGTCCCCTGCCAAGGACAGAAGTGATGCCCAAAAGGCAGAGGAGGGGAGCTCCTGGAGCATCACAGCTGGTCCCTGCCCCCTTCTCCTGATGGAGTTACCTTTGCCTTTGCAATCTCTGCCTAGAAAACTGGGTGGCAGCACCCTGGGCGCGGTGATGATGGGGTTGGTGCTGCAGTTGGGTGCTTGCTCAGCACCCACTGTTCCTCCAAAGGGCTAGTGGGATGGTGGGGGGGGGAGCCTGTGTGCCCCCCACCTCCCCAGGAGATGGAGTTGGGGGGGGTCTCCTGGGCTTTGGCTCCCCCTCCTGCTCTCCCCAGCACGATGGGCTACCTCAGCGGGGCCGTTAGACCCTCCAAGGGGAATGATCCTGGTGTCAACCAGCCTGGAAACTGTACCACAGCCTTGCAGGGGCTGGGGTGAAGGGACAGGCACAAATCCTGTCCTTTGGGATCATCCCATTGCTTCCAGCTTGGCCTCAGGAGGTTTCTGAATGAGGGACACAGGATCCAGCAGTGCTTTGCCTTGTCAAGACACCCCCAAACCCAACCCATCAGCGAGTGGAACAGCTGCTGGAGGAAGGCTGGAGCTGTGTCACCTCTCTGCCTCTCCAACCACCTCACCTGGCAAACCTGGGCACAGGAGCAACCACCCCAGCATCCTCTTCCCTCCACCTTCCCACCTCCTATTCCCTGGGGGTTTTTTTGGGGGGGGATGGGAGTGTCAGTATTACAAGGGGGTGGCTTCTCCAGCCCCCCCCAGCCTTGGTGCAGGAGAGGGCCTGAGGCTGGGTGTCCTCCCCCACCCATAACTACCCTGCAAGCCCCCAGACTGTTTATGGAGCACAGAGCCTCATAGACATGTTTGTACACTATGGATTTTTTTGCAGAATGGTTCTGAAACCATGGGGTTTTGGGGTTTGTTGGGTTTGGTTTTGGTTCTGTTTGGGGTTGGGTTTTTTTTTGGTTTGGTTTTGTTTTGGTTTTTTTTGTAAGCTCTATTTTTGTATATTTAATTGCTATTTTCAGATTCTACTGATGCATCTTTTTTGGCTAATCACACTCTTGGTAAGGAAAACAAGAAAAAAAAAAAAAAAGACAAAAAACCCAACCAAAACAAAGTTTTGCATGTGAGCTGACTTGAAATGTAAATAAAAACAGGGTTTTTTTTGGAAACAGGGGTGTGTTTGGGGGAAGGGAGGAGGTTGCACCTGGTGGGGAAAAGGCAATGTCCTTGGTTCCTCAGCCCTAGGCTGTCCCCACTGGGGTTGGGACCTGCTGGCCCACTCTGGCTTGTTCTTAGGACCTGGTTTGGGGCTGGGGGTTTCCTGTTGGTCATGTCTCCCAGATGAGGGAAATCACCCAACACTCCCCAGATGCCCTGGAAATGCCCATCTCAGGGGGATTTTGCAGGGCTTGGGCTGTCCTGCACACCAAGAGGAGGTTTCTCCTCTAACCAACCTTCCCAGCCCAAACCTGGCCTGCAGGCAGGCAGCAAGGCCCAGCTAGGCTAACACCAACCTGGCCATGGGTCTGGAGGACTTCAGCCTAACTTCCACATTCCAACATTTCCTGGGGTCCAGCTGGAAACCTCATCTCAGCCCAGGTCACAGAATCACAGCATGGCTTGGGTGGGAAGGGACCTTTCAAGGTCATCTAGTCCAACCCCCTGCAGTCAGCAGGGACATTTGCAACTAGAGCAGGTTGCTCAGAGCTCCAGACAACCTGACCTGGAGTGGTTCCAGGGCTGGGACATCTCCCACCTCTCTGGGCAAGATGTTCCAGTGTTTCCCCCCCAAGTCCCAGGTTTCACCTCTCTGGTCTTCCTCCAGGAAGGCCACTTGTCCTCTCCACCCCACTTTGGGTTGCTTAGCTGGCCCTGAGGGTTGCAAGCTCTTGCAGAAAGCTGCCGTGGAGGAAGCAGGGCTCCCACCTTGCTGTCCCCTAGTCTCTGTCCCTGAGCATGGCAGAGAGCTGCTGCCCTCTAGTGCTGGCTGCACCCCCGGAGCTGAGCGCTGAGGGCAGGGCCCCACCTGGAGATGATGCTGCCCAAGGAAGGCCACCTCACCCTGGTCACCCAAGGACAGCTGCTGCCTCCAGCTGAGCTGCTCAGCTGCAAAGCCAGAGCCCTGTACTGCAGAGAACACACTGAAGCAGCATCTCATCTCCATTTAGGTCACATCACCAAGAGAAGGTGGAGGAGGCTCTTCAGAAAAGCAGCTCTTCTTCCCTCCTGCCTGCAGCACTGCTCTATCTGGTGCTAGCAGCACAGCCATGAGAACATGAGCACCTTTTGCACTAAAAATCTTCTTTATTTCATAACCCAAGGTCCAAGTTTGCATTACTTTTCTGCAAAGCACAAGAGACACACAGAAGGAAGATCAGACTGCAAACTGGAACATGTGCTCCTTGTCTTCTGTAAACTGCTCTCCACCACCAGCCTCTCTGCTGTTTGGAGCCAGCCTTTATTCAAAGCTCAGGGAGCCATTTCCCAATCCACAAGAGTGCAGTAGCCTCAGGAGTTCCTCACAGCAGAGGCTGGACACCGGGCAGCATGCATGGATTGAAGAGAGAGGAGTGGAGCACAGCATGCACCAGGCAGGGAGAGGCTTCCCCCAGGACTAACTAACAGCAGGTCAGCAGTGCAACACCAGAACGTGGAACATCACAGAGAAGATCTCAAGTGTAGGACTGAAAAGAAAATGATCTCTTTGGTATACTTAGGTGCAGCCAAGTTTTACACCAGAGGAAAAAAAGCCAAACCAACTCAACACACTAGTTCCTCCCTGGATTTGCTTGCAGCAGACCCCGAGGTGGGAGGCTGCCAGACACTCTGACACTGTGCCACATGCTGCTGGCATGTCCCAAGGGTGCTGTGGTTTGTACAGAGTGTTCCAGGCTGAAATGGGAATCAACCTGAGAGAGGGTTTGTGCCTTACCTTCCAGACACTGGTAAGAAGTGGTGCTCATGGGAACAGAGCCTCACCCACGGCCCAGCAGCCTCCAGCCAGCTGCTGGACTGCTCAGAGGAGACAGTCGTGGCCCACGTGGTTCTCAGGTGCCAGGGCTCTGCTGCTCCTTCCCCTTTACAGTACAACATGAAGGTGAATGACACAGAATGGTGACTGGGCAGACCCCCAACACTCCCAGGAGTCTCCCTGGAGGGAGCAGAGTGCACAGCTGCTCTGCTGGCACCACCATGAAACATGTAGACAAGTACACAAAGGCTATTTGATGTCAACAGCTAAACGCCCTACGGATACAACCACCACCTCTGCACAGTGTGTTTGAATGGATCCTCCTCTTGAACAAACCTGTGCTCTCCCTGAAGACTGCTTTACAAACAGAAACACAAGAGTCCTCTCCTCTTCCCATCAGGTGACACACAAGGAGGTCTGACAGTCAGAAGAGATGCTTCCAAGCAAAACGTGGCTTGGTGACCCCAGGAGTGTCCTGAGGTACAGGGGGGGGTCAGGCTGAGTCCAGGAGTTCCAGAAGAGCACCAACTGCACCAAAATAACCCTGAGGAGCAGACAAGAATGTCTCTTTAAAACACAGGCACACTCCTGACACCAGAACAGTCCTACTCCATGGACACTGTAATCTGAACAGCTTCTAAAGGGCACTGGGAGAAGTAACTCCAAGGAGGTCCATGACAGCATGGAGGCTAACTGTAACTGCTGTGTTGGGAAGCAGAGCTGCACAGAATCACCTACACTGGCAATAGCCTTAAAGGAAGGCTCCCAAGGGTGATGAAGCTGGGAAGCAAACAACCCTGGTACCAGCTACTGGAACAGTTGAGGTCTGTGGGACCCTCCACTGGCCACTGCAGTCACACAGCACTGGGAACCTGCTGCACTAAAGTCTTAACAGCAAGAGCTACAGACTCCACCCAGTTGTTTGATGAAGGATTTGCATCTTGCCACAACCATGTAGATATAATTTGAAGAAGCAGCTTCACCTCATGCTCCAGGAAGAGTGCTTTTAGCTGTCCCTTTGACCAGTAGTCCAAAGCATAAGCCAGGAGCCTCATGGAGATGGTGTTGATGCGAAGGAAGTTGCCAACGAACACCACACGGTTGATGTTCTGGGGGTGCCAGGGGGGGAAAGAAATGGGAGGAGTAAGGTTACAGGACAGTTTCTACTTGCAAGGATCAATACTCTACCTCAGTGTAAAAGGAAAAAGATACACTTCAGAGTGCCTTTGAAACTGCAGTATGTAGCTTTTCAGATACACTGTGGTGAGACTTGATGGAAGCTGAAGGCAGAGGGAAGTCAGCAGCTGACCTGAACTAACCAGCTCCAGAGAAATGCCATCCCCATACAGAGCTGTTCTGGCAGCCAAGGAGTCTAACTGCCTTGGGAAGTGTGGATGGGAGCTGTAAAGGGAGGAGTTATAATCCATCTGCAGCTTTCTGAACTTAAAAGACTTTTAAAACTGGACCCAGAAAAGCTGATCTGCAAACAGGAGACTGCAGTGAGTCGAGCTGGAACCTGGCAGCAGCAAGAGACAGGTCAGAAGAGGCAGGTAAGATGAGAAAGGGGCACTGGGGTGGTCAGAACTGCAATGAGAGGGGACAGGGACTACCCAAAAGAGAGAAACTTGGCTGTGGTGAGGACACACTTTGAACACTGAGTTCAGTTTTGGGCCCCTTACTCCAAAGAGGACACTGAGCTGCTGGAGCATGGCCAGAGAAAGGCAACAAAGGCAGTGAGGGGTCTAGAGCACAAGTGTTGTGAGGAGCAGCTGAGGGAACTGGGGCTGCTTAGCCTGGAGAAAAGGAGGCTCAGGGGAGACCTTCTCACTCTCTACAACTCCCTGAAAGGAGGCTGGAGCCAGGTGGGGGTTGGTCTCTTCCCCCAGGTAACAAGCAACAGCATGAGAGGAAGCAGCCTCAGGTTGTGCCAGTGGAGGTTTAGGTTGGACATGAGGAACAATTTCTTCCCTGAAAGGGTTGTCAAGCTCTGGAAGAGACTGCTCAGGAAGTGGTGGAGTCACCATCCCTGGAAGTGTTCAAAACACTTGACATGGTGCTTAGGGACATGGTTTAGTGGAGGACTTGGCAGTGTTAGATTAATGGTTGGACTCAGTCATCTTAGAGGTCCTTAATGATTCCCTGCTTAACATCTTCCCCTAATTACTCAGCACCCTCTTTGCATTCAGGGGTGTGCTCCAGAGGGAGGACTCAGCAGATGTCTTCTGGACAGGGCTGTTTGTCATGCCTTGCCTAGGGTCAGCACTAAATAGAGGCAAATAGTGAGCATCTGCCAACAGCAGCAGGAGTCAGGAAGATGCCAGCTCATCCCATGGCCCAGGCTCAGAAGGCAGTGGAGAACATGGCTCTGTTCTTTCATAGCCCTGTACAATGCTGCTTGACATGAATGCAACAAGGCAGCACTGTAAAGAAGCTGAAAGCACAGAGGTACAACAGCAGCCATGGAGGTGGTGGGACCTGAGCAGGAAATGGAGAGCAACCTGGAAAAACAGCCTGGACCAGGAATGGTACCAGCCCCTGCACCCTTCTGCCCCACCTCTCCCCTTCTGCTTCAGTGGTGCCAAGAGCTGCAGCTTATCACATGCCTCAAACCACCACAGAGAAGCTGTTTTCATTCCTGACTATGCAGAGGACCTAAGGAGAGCAAGAGCCAACTCCCAGTTGAGTCCCAGCTCTTCAGCTGACAGCCCAAGGATCTGCCTCAAACCACTCAGGACAGCAAGGACAAGACTTAGTGCTGAAGCCAAAACAAGCAGGTACCAAGGGGTACAAACATATGCCTACAGAAGAGTTGGCAGGGAAAGAGAGATCCTGGAGGACAGGAGCAGACAAGTGATGCTGCAGACAGGAAGCACTGCCAGAGATTTCCCCCCAGTACCTCATTGAGAGCACACATCCGTGCTATGGAGCCAATGTTGTTGGTGATGGTTATCAGTGTGGCCTTGGCCAGATCCTCCTTGCTGACAGATTCCCTTTTCTCCTTGCTCATCATGTTTCCAAAGCTGAAAAGAGAGTGCCAGGATGAAAGGTCCATTTGGACAAGACCAGGAGAAAATGGGAACTGCTCTCACTTAACCAAAGGGATTCAATTTGACTTGACTTCTCCCTTTAACCCTCCCCATTTCCATCAGCAATATCCACCTGGCAGGACAGCAGCAGGAATGGTTGTATGGCTGGATGGAGACACATAGCCAGCCATGTTTTCATCTTTGAAGAACCCCCAGTGAAAATCAAGCCCAAGATCAAGCCCAGCCACTACCTGGAGGCTACAGCCCAGCCTGGCAGCCCGAATCGCTCGTAGTCTCCTCCGTAGATGTCCCGCACTAGTTTGTCCACCTTGGTGCTGTCTCCATGAGAAGCCATCTCCAGGGCCTCTTCAAAGGTGGAGCAGCCTGTCAGAAGGCAGCAGAGCCCAAAGAAGGTTCCTCCTCCTAGGCTGGAATGTAAAGCAAAATGAAAGTCAGCCTCCCTGCTTCGAAAGAGGCCAGAGAAAGAGAATGGCTCCTTGCAGTGTCAGCTCAGCTCACTCAGCTTCACACCCACCTCAGCTCAGGCTGCCCCTCTCCACTCCTCCAGCTGCTTCTCTCTCCAGGGACAGCAAACTTGAAAGAGCAGCAGCTTCCTTTAAACCTCTTCATCTGCCAATAACCTGCAGCCCATAAGGAATCCCACTCCCTCCCAGCCATCTGCAGGGCACCTCTTTCTAAATGAGATGAACCTTCTTACTTGACAGAAGCCACCTTCTCCCCAGCACTTAGAGAAAGTTGATCTTAAAAGAAATGCTAGTCCTGAGGGGCTAGAGCACTGCTCTTCCAACCAAAAAGCCCCAAACACTATGTCCTGTCCACTTTCCTGCCCACACATGCCATTAATGATGTGTAACAAGAGCAGGATCTGTGCTGGGAGGCTTTTTGGTTTTCTTCTAATTGCTAACTTTCAAGGAACTCTGGAAAGCTTCAACCCACAGAGCTCTTTGGCTTTGCCTGGCAACAAGAGCCACATCCTCAAGAAAGGCTGCTGCAGCCCAGCAACTGTCCAGGGAATTACTCTCCTGCCAAAATCCCTTCCTCCAAACCCAGGTAACTTTCAGAAGCCAGGCTGCAAACCTCCACTGCTAGGATCAAAGCTAACAGTTGTTAACATCAGCATTGTCTATGGGATCATCCCAAACTATGGGGTCTGGCTGATGGCAAATAAAACACTTCAATTCCTGCAGCAGGGGAAAAAAAACCCCAGCTTCTAAAGACACTGGCTGCAGTGAAGAGATCAAAACATGACATTCAGATTCCCTATTCCAGAGGCTTTCCTACTCTGTTGGCAGAGGCAGAAGCTTGGTCACTCAACCCACCACCTTTATCACCGCTTGCCCCTGAAAATGTCACCTCCCCTGCACAAATGCACTTCAGACTCAAAACCAAACCCAGCTGGAATCCTCCCCCAGCACTCACCTGGTACCTGTTACCCTTTTGTAGTTTTCTTTGGAGTACACAGCCAAAATGCTGACCCCAGAGCCAATGTTCACCAGGAGGAGAGGATATGGATTCTCCAGGTTGAAGGGGAGCTTCTGACACCGCTCAGCATCTGTGGGGTTCTCAAAGTAGTAGCACTCTGAGTGGCCATTGAAGCCAACTGCATCAATGTACAGAACTCCTTTGATAAGGCAATCCAGCTCATCGAGCTTGCACAGCTCCAGGTCACCCATCTGCCAGAGAAAAGAAAAGAAAGAAAGAAGAACATTCAAGAAGCATCTAAAGATCTGAAGTGTTTCTGCTCAGGGCTAGAAAAATGCCTCCACTGTCAGCTGAACCCAAGCATCTCCATCACTCCCTGCAGTGCCAAGCACAGGAGGGCTCCTTCTTTCTCTGTGCACATGCACTGCCAACTGCCCTGGCCCTAAGTGTGCAGATGTGAGAGGGGGGAAATGAATGAACTGGATCCACAGATGGACACCAAGAGATTCCCAACAACCTCCAAGGCTGTGATTCAGGTCCTGACTCTGAGGGAGCAGGGTGACAAGCCAAGGAAAAATGAGAAAGGGCTTCACTGGTTGACAAGAAGTCCTCCAGAAACCAGCAAACAAAGGGGAGGAAGTCATGAGGGTGCTGAGGGACGTGGCTCAGGGGTGACTTGGCAGCCATAAGCTCAATGGCTGGACTGATGATCTTAAAGGGCTTCTCCAAGCAAAGTGATTCTATGAAACTGTTCTCTCCTCTCACTGCCTCAGCTGCACAAAAGCCTCTCTTGGGTGCATTTTTCCAAGCCCTGGTTAAACAAAGTCTCTTGTCACACAGTTGTCACTTACAAAGAGGAATCAAACTCCTACTGAAGCCACAGGATGATGTCAAACCCCAACCACTAAGCTCCCTCCAGTTCATTCACCACCAGCAGCTCACTCACACGCCTGTTAGGAATGAAACCACACCAGCAAAGGAACAAGACAACAAACACTGAGCCTGTGAGAGACAGCAATGAGGAAAGAGAACCACAAGACTGAGAGCAGAGGTTAGTCATACAGACAAAGTCTTGGAGGAGCACCCAGGGGGGAAGTTAGGGAACCATTTGGGAGTTAAATGTGCTTTCAGGAAAGCAAGCATCCTGCTTGGGAAGGGCAAACTTGAATCACAGAATGGCTGAGGTTGGAAGGGACCTTAAAGATCATCTAGTTCCAACCCCCCTGCCATGGGCAGGGAGGCCACATGCACCAGACCAGGTCATCCAGGGCCACATCCAGCCTGGCCTTAAACACTGCCAGGGATGGGGCAGCCACAACCTCTCTGGGCAACCTGTTCCAGTGCCTCACCACCCTTTGGGTAAGGAACCCCCTTCTAATCTCCAGCCTAAACCTCTCCTCCTTCAGCTTGTAGCCATTCCCCCGTGTCCTGTTGCAATCAGACCAGGAGAAAAGTCTCTCTCCTTCTGCCCTATAATCCCCTTTCAGGTACTGAAAGGCTGCTGTAAGACTCCACATGCTGCATCCTGAGGCAAGAGAACTCCTAGGAGTCTGCAAAGGTTCCTAAGCTTGCAGCTTTCCACCACCACCTCCTGACCAGCCCCTAAGGGGTTAGTAGAGAAGCCAAAGGTGCCTACTGTGCGAAAGTCCTGCTCAAATTTGTAGGCTCCACCTCCGGTGGCACATAAGGTAGAGTGGAGGCTTGAGAAGTGCTTCTGGCTGCCCATGTGAATGAAAGCAGGCATGTCATGAGTAGGGAAGCGGATAAAGTGCAGATTGCCTTGGCGACCACACAGGCTGAGCTCCCGCAGCTCCAGGTGCACGTCCCGAATGCCTGTGGAGCCGTAGGCCACGTTGGAGGTCAGGTATTTGCGGATGCTCTTCAGGTTTTCCACTTCTTCCTCCTCTTCTTCGGCTGTGATGTCCTTGGGTTCGAAATAAACCAGTTTGACCAAGGTCCCCCCGATGTCCAAGCCAAACCAAGGGAAGACTGAAAGGGAGAGAGGGAAACAGAAAGGGATACTGTCAGAGCAGCAGCAAAGGATCCCGGAGTTACTAAGGCTGGAAAAGGGAGCCAAGGTGACCGGGTGATACCACGGCACTAAGCACCACATCTGCCCCTGTTCTGAACCCTCCTGGGGGCAGTAACTCCATCAGCTCCCTGGGCAGCTTGTTCTAATGCTTAACCACTCTTCCAGGGAAGAAACTCTTCTGAATGCCCAACCTGAATGCAACCTGAAGCTGTCTCCTCTTGTCCTGTCACTTGTTCCCTGGAAGAAGGGACCCTGCCTCCCTCCAAGCTCCATTCAGGTAACTGCAGAGAGTGAGAAGTCTCCCCTGGGCTTTCTCTTCTCCAGATTAACCAACCCCAGTTCCCTCAGCTGCTCCTCACAACACTTGTGCTCTAGTGTTCCACCTTCTCCACCTTCACTGCCCTTCTCTGGACACACTCCAGCACCTCAATGTCCTTCTTGGAGTGAGGAGCCCAAAACTGAACCCAGGATTCCAGGTGTGGCCTCACCAGTGCCAGGTCCAGGAGGACAATCCCTGCCCTGGTCCTGCTGCCACACTAGTGCTGATCCAAGCCAGAATGCTGCTGGCCTTCTTGGCCACCTGGGCACTCTGCTGCCTCATCTTCAGCTGCTGTTGTAAACTGAATGAATTTGTGCAACTCCCTAGGCAGTGCAAAGTGCAGACCTGTTTGATCTATTCATTTTCAAGTGGAGAAGAAGGGAAGCAGGTTAGTAGTAGTGCTAGTTATAAGGTTAGTAGCCTGGACTGAGACAGGCATGGCTGAGACCCCTGGGTACACAAGCACAACTCCTGTTTTCAGAGATCTCATGTCCAGCAGCTCCCAACATCTGACACCCAACACTCAGAGAACTCCCTCAGCACTGCAGAGATCCAGAACACATCCTGACAGTGCTGTACACCCTCTAGATACTGCCACAATTTTAATCTCCAGCTTTTTCTTCTCTCAAGTCCTGAGCCAGAGCCAGAGCCCAGGATAATACCAGTGCTTTTACATCAAAGGGATGCACAAATGTTAACAAATTACAACACATAACTGAGGCAGACAAGGAACCTAAGATGCCCCAGGGAGAGAAAAACAAATGTCTAATTGGATTATTTTATTAGTCAAATTCCCCCCTGGTACAAAATATGCATTCCTGTCAGGCCCAGCAACATTTACAGCTGTATGAGATAATGAGCTTCTTGGAAAAGAGATCAAGAGAAAACCCTGATCTGATGGAATCTCTGATTAGAGCTGAGGCCTGGAACAGATTAATATTACTATTAATGAGCTAAAGGATAGGCTAGAGCTAATGAGATACATGGGCTGCAGAGCAAAGAGGAAAATGCAGCCACATGTTATGCCTTATGGCAGCAGGATTAAACCCTCATGGCTTTTGGTTTGGGGTTTTTTTCTTTCCAAAAGGCAAAATGTTTAGAAAATGAAGCTGAATGCAGCACAGATGTTCCTGACATTCCTCTGGAAAGGAGCTCAGGTTGAAGTACAATTCTCACATCTCAGAGATGACAGGATAAGACCCTGCTGTTGGTTTTGCTTATCTGCAGAGACAGCTCTGCATGCAGCACGAAGCAGCCTTGATCCCGCCACTGCCTGGAAGCAGGAATCTCTCCAGTTAAACTCCAGGAAGCAGCAGCCACCCTCCCCTGAATGCAGAACTGCTGCTCCTTGTCCACCAAGGCCTGGCTGCTCCAGGAGCAGCAGCACTGAGCAGTCAGGGAGCAACACCCAAACACCCAGAGGCAGCAGTTAGAGAAGGGAGGGGAACTCACTCCTGGAGACAACAAATCTCTGAAAAGCCACAAAGCTGACAGGCAAGAGCACTGCTGCAGAATGATGGGCTCTCCCTTTGGTGGGTTAAAATGGTTGCTGAGCAGAGCAGAGGCAGAACAGGCCCTTCCAGAGGAGCAGCCAGAGCCACCACCAACCCATCTCACTCTCCAACCACCCAGTTATTGTGATGTATTTACACAGAGGCCACCCCCAAGCATCATCAAAAGCCATCTTGAAAGAAGATGCAAACTCTGCTTTAGGAGGCACATCCAAACCCCAATCACTCTCTATTTCTAATGCATCTACTTCAAACAAGGGCAGACACAAAAATAACTGTGCATGAATAAGACACAGAGAGAGAGGAATCTGAATCAGGGGCCAACAGAGCAAGAAAACAGGAGCAATTCCAGGATTTTCCTCATGGCAATTTCCCACTCTGCACTCACCCCTTCAATGCACTGCAGGGTTGCAAACTCCATCAGCATTTCAAGATGGAAAGCCTGGCTTTAACTGGAGAAAGGTTTAGCAGAGGTGACTGCCAAGGCTTAGGGTGATCACCCAGCCCAACCTTCCTGCCCAAGCTGCATCAGCCACAACAGGCTCCCAGTCAGGCTCCTAGAATCTCCAGGGATGGAGACTCCACCAGCCCTTGGGGCAGCCTCTGCCAGTGCTCAGCTACCCTCACATCTTCCTGTAACATCAGGCATGGGGTCACACCATGCCAGTTCCCCACTGCCTGGCACACCAGAAGACACAGCTAAGAGGGAATCAGGAATGATTCTGCAGAGCCAGGTGGAAGCTGCAGGCAGGCTGGGCTCAGGCCTTGCTAGTCCTCGCTCAGCACTGGCCTTGCTAAAGCCCAGCTGGCCCCAAAGAAAGCATCCAGCCTCAGACAGGAGCTGCCTGCACATAGCCCTGCAGAAAGCCTCTGCACAGAGCAGCTGGTGCTCTCCATCTGCCACCAGCTCAGCTCTACCTCCAGTATGTCACCAGGGATAAATTCTTAAAGACAGCCTATTAAGGTAATTAACTTAAACCAAATGATTCTTAATTATGCATCTCTCATTATATCCATCCCAGCCACAGGTTACAAATCCAAGGAAGCAGTCTGCTAGCTCTAAACTAAGTACCTCTTTACCAAAGGCTCTTCCAGGCACTGAAACCTGTGCAGAGTTCTCCAAGCCTGTGGGGCAGGGACAAAACCTCCCTAGAAACCCATTTTTGAAGGCAAGGGCTGTGGCAGGCAAACAAGAAGAGGAAATTATTTCAGTGACCTAAGAGAAGCAAGAGGTTTGTTTTCTTCCTTTACACTGACAGGAAGTTAACCAACATGAACATGCAGGGCAGCAACAGCTCTGCCATGGCTGAGAACTAGAAAATTCCATGCCTCCAAAGGCAGGAAGGAGGAAGCTCTCCTGGCTGGATGCCATCACCATCTGCTACTGAGATTTCTCTTAAAACACCCATTTTTTTTTCTTCCCCCCAGCATCTACAGCACAGCTGAAAGCCAGTCAAAGAGTTCTCCCTTGCAGGCCTCTGAAGCATATTTGGCCACAAGAGCTGCTGCAGCAGACAGCAGATCTAGAGCAGGGGGAGAACTGGTGGCATCCAAGAGGCTTTGGACAGCCCAGGGGCTGATTTTTCTCAGTCAGAATCATACAATCATCTAGGTTGGAGGAGACCTCTAAGGTCATCGAGTCCAACTGTCAACCTATCATCACCATGCCACTGAACCATGTCACCAAGTGCCACATCTACATGCTTTTTGGACACCTCCAGGGCTGGTGACTCCACCACTGCCCTGGGCAGCCTGGGCCAGTGCCTAACAACTCTTGCTGGGTAGAAATATTTCCTGATATTCAACCTGAACCTGCCCTGGCACAACCTGAGGCCATGTCCTCTTGTCCTATCACCAGTTACCTGGGAGATGAGACCAATCCCCACCTGGCTTCAACCTCTGGATAATGCTCCTGCCCAGCACCTTCCAGGAGGCATTCAGCCTCTCCCTGGCTGTTTGGACATGCACAGGAAAGGCAGGAAATCCTCTTCTCAGAGCCAGAAACAGCCTTCTCCTTAAAAGACACTCTGTCTATTGCCTCCTGAGCAGGATGCCAGCCACTAACCCAAGCCCCTCTCAGCCAGTGGGTAAGGCAGAACCAAAAGAACACAACAGCATTCAGTGGGAAAAGCAGTGCAAAGGTGGTGACTTAAGAAGTGGCAGATCTGCTCAGCAGATCAGGCACACAATGACAGCCCTTCTTCTCATTTGCTCCCCCAATGCCACAGCCTGCAGCAGTTAGGAAGTATCTTAAAGCCATCTTTTTCCAAGGAAAATCATCTTCACCTCTGAGCCTGGCA
Organism: Galbula dea; assembly: GCA_013399015.1. NCBI lineage: Eukaryota > Metazoa > Chordata > Aves > Piciformes > Galbulidae > Galbula > Galbula dea. The sequence continues at coordinate 213,584 of VWZX01008613.1, read as the reverse complement.
ATGAGTTGCTTCCCCTTAGCACAGGCTTGGAAGAGCAGCTCTAGACACACAGCCTCATCCCCACCATGTGCACACAGCTCTCTGCCTTCAAAATAAACCTTCTGAGGGGCAGATACACAACAACAAACAAAAGATCAGTCTGTAAAGAGAGTTAAAGGCTTATGGCTCCTGCTAAACAACCTCAGAGACAAGCTCAAGGATACTACATGTTGCTGCAGCAAGAGCTGCCACCCTGCCCTCATCTTCACAGCCCTTCCAAAGCCAGGCTCTGAGCTCCCTGGGGCAAGAGAAAAATCATGCCAAGGAAACAGAATACCTGGATTTGTTATGGAAATCACTTTATACTGGACACTATATAAATAAAATACCCCTCAAGAGACTGATTTTGACAGCTGCAGAAGTGTCAGGATGAAAGAGGTGACTTAATTCAGGATCTCCACGGTGGAGGAGCTGTATTGCAGACTGAGCCTTCAGTTAGGAGCCAATTACACCAGAAGCTAGAAAGATTAGCCTGTGGAGAAGCAGCAAAGGCTGACAATTTAGCTGAGTGTAGGACTGCATCTCCACATTTCCTTTAAGATATTCAATATATTTTCATAGCATTATAACACCAGGGAAATTACACAACTGGGGAAAAACAAATATTCAGCAGCACTTAATGTGAAGTGACACCAAGTCTGCACATCCTCCAGCTCTCAAAATAGTCTGCTAGGAATTCACATTTCACACACAAGCCCCAAACATAAAGAGCTACTGAAAAAAATCAAAGCTTAAATGTTGTACAGCAAAGGAGCTGCCAAAAGAGGCATTTATTTCTACCTCTCAGCATCCCAGCATGGTGTGGGTTGGGAGGGACCTCTGGAGATCATCCAGTCCAACCCTCCTGCTAAAGCAGGGTCACTCACAGCAGCTTGACCAGGATCACCTCCAGCTGGGCTTGGAATCTCTCCCCAGAAGGAGACTCCACAACCTCTCTGGGCAGCCTGGCACAGGGCTCCAACACCCTCACAACAAACAAGTTTCTCCTCCTGCTCAGATGGAACCTCCTGGCTTCCAGTTGGTGCCCAGTGCCCCTTGGGCTGTCCCTGGCCACCACTGAGCAGAGTCTGGCCCCAGCCTCTTGCCTCCACCCTTCAGCTCTTGCTCAGCATTGAGCAGATCCCCTCTGGGGCTGCTCTTCTGCAGGCTAAGCAGTCCCAGGGCTCTCAGCCTTCCCTCCTGCCAGAGCTGCTCCAGTGCCCTCAGCATCTTGGGAGCCTCTGCTGGACTCACTCCAGTAGCCCTTGTCTCTCTTGACCTGGGGAGCCCAGAACTGGACACCTCTACTTGAATACTGTGTACATCAGGAATTTAAAGCACCATGTCCATTGTATCTTTGTGTGATTCTGATATAAAACACTAAAATGTTAAAAAAGGTATCAGCTGGAAGGATTAGAGCATGGGGGAGGAGATACATTTCAGAAACTACTTGAGGTTTTAGGCAGTTATTGTAATCCATTAATACTCTACAATACAAAGACTTTCATGCAACTTACTTCCTCTCCCCTTCTGTCAAACTGTCTAAACTTTTACTGTTTACATGATGGAGCTGCCTGGCAAAAACACCCAAATAAGCTCTTCTTTTTGTCAGAGAACTAACAAACAGGCTGCAGGAAGGAGCAGCACAGCTAGGGAAATACTCCATATGCAGGTAAGGAAGGAACCCTGCCCAGGAAAGCAGGAAGGAGCAGAGTAGTGAAGCAGCACAGGACAGTATCAGGGAAGTGGGAAAGGGGAGAAGCTGATGCATGGAATCCCTGAGCTCTTCCTCTTACTGTAAGGAAGATTCATTACAAGAAAATATTCCCCTGTTCACTGTGACCTGGTCACCAGTGGGTTTATGCCCAGCCCTTAACCCTGCCCACAGCAAGCCAGGTGGTAGCCCATTGCCACCTAACTATCATGTGAACATACTCATCTGGGCTATTTCCAGCCCAGTTTGTACATGCAGATTTCATTAATGGTGCTGAGAATTCATTCCTGGAAAGGACTTCTTCTGTACTGCCCCTGGAGCTGCTAAAGCTTTTCCTGCATTACCATTTCTGCTTGTACCAGTAACCCCATGCAGCTCCCTTCACACCCCACCAACACCACATTGCAAAGCAGCTCAGAGCTCCAACAAACCCCTGCTTCAGAACGCTGTCAGGCAGACTCCTCCCTCCCTCCTGAAAGCAGCAGCGTCCTTGACCTCTCCTCCTTTTACCTGTGGCATACTGCAAGTCCCTGTGCCTGCTGCAAAGCTCTTCAGCACACCAAGAAACAGTGAACAGCCCCAGACACAGGCCAGCACGCAGCTCAGACACGGGCTGCACTGCTGCAGGTCAGGTTACTTCCAGTCCTCTCATCTCATTGCCCTGAGGCTCAGCCCTTCCCTGATCTCTGCAGTGGAACAGCCCTCGCTGCCTGCTGCACGGACTCCTCAGGAAGAAGAAAGATCACAAGCTGGAGCCACAGCCCGCTGAAATCCTTTCATTCCTGCTGGAGCAGGGCTCATCTGCCAGGGCAGGCAGCAAGACAAGCCTCAAGGTCACCCAGTGCCTTTGCCACATACCAGCAGCAGACAAGTGGGAGCTAAAGCAGGACATTTTTGATCAGATGCCCATGAAGAAATTTGCTTTTTCATTCAGGCTTGCTTGGATCTTCCTTAAGGTGGGGATCAGGCATTTTAAGTTCAAACCATAATTTGCACTGACAGCAGATGCTGTCTCTATTAAGGGCCACACTTGCTCCAGCACATTTCTCTTCCAATTACCACAAGAACCATTTAGGAATGACAAGCTATGCTGGAATCCTGAATTGCACCACACTGACCTTCCAGCCTAGATCCAAATCCCATCTTAGAAGCTGCCAGAACATCCATTTTTCCCAGTGTCACACACCAGTCTCTGCACTGAACTTCCCCCCAACAAACCAGGACCTCAGCAACCAACTTCCATCTCCATCTTCCACAAAAGGCACAGAAACTGCCCCTGAGCAAGGCAGAGGAGCAGAATCACCTCATGCAGAGCTCCAGGTCCACCCTCATTTTCATACCAGAGATTTACATCTCCCTACAGCTGGCTGCACCTATTAACCACCATGTCTCTAGTTACTAACCCCCCCAGCTCCCACTGGGAGCTCTGGCTGTGATTTCCTTACACCACCAGCCACATGAATGGACTTTCACATCCACAGCTGGTTCTGCTGCCTCGAAATCACACCTGCTCACCACGGCTAAGGCCATGACACTCCTCTGCTGAATTTCTGTCACTCTATTTCAGGCAAGCAGAAAACCCCACAATTACCTCAGTTATTTAACAATTTAGAATCACTCCTGTTATCCAGCAGAGTCTGGAAATGAGAGGGAGAGGCGAAGAGATGAAGGCTAGCACAGCCACGCTGATGTGACACTAGCACTGCTAAGCTGCACTCGCCTGCAATCAGGAACCCAAGTGGCAAATGTCTCTGAAAGTCTCCTGAGATGTAATTCCTACTTTTCCACACTAAGGGTAAAAAAGAAGCTTCCTTTTTTCCACTTACCAAAAAAACCCAACAAGAACACACAGACTTTATATTAATAAGGTAATGGTAACATCTCAGTATCATCAGCCCACAGAGGGTCTTGCTACGAGACAGAACAATTCTGATTCCTGTTTTCAGCCTGGACTCATTTGCTGACATCCTTTAATACCTCTGCAGGTAATGGGGAACTCTACTGATGCTATTTCATTTTCAGGGTAAGGCACAAGGTAAAGAAATAATCCCTTGGCTCCACTTCAAACATGGCTGAAGCAAGCCACAGCCACGTGAACAGCAGCTCCTGTACTGCTCAAATGAAGGCTGCCATCCATTTTGCACCTTGCTTGCTCCAAGGATCACTTTTGATCTGGCATTTAAGAACATGGTGCTGAGGTTGGTTTTTCATCACATCACCATGCTGTCCCCAGACTGGACATGGTGGGTCCCATTATACCCCCCATGGTGTCCTCAAACTGGCCATACCGGATCCATGCCGTCACCCTACTGTCCTGTACCCAACCTGGTGATGCTGAGCCCAACATCCCCCTCCACCGCGTCCCCAGACTGGCCATGCTGGACTGATGGCATCACCCCACCGTGCTGTCCCTAAACTGGTGATGCTGAGCCCATCATCCCCCTCCATCGTGTCCCCAAACTGGCCATGCTGGATCCATGCCATNCCCCCCCCCAATCCGCCACCCCGTTCCCGCCGCACTCACGCGGGCGGTTCTTGCGGACCGAGTCCCGCCGCTGCTTGCTGACAGACCCGACCCGTTCACGGGGCTGCGGTCCCGCCGCGCTGTCAACGCCCGCCGCGCCGCTGCTCCGCCGCCTCGGCGCTCCGGCGTCCGCCATACTCCCAGCTCCGCCTCGCCTCCGCAGCTTTTCCTCCGCTCCGCTGCTGCTGCTGCTGCTGCTGCTGCTGCTGCTGCTGCTGCTACCGCTGCCGATGCCGCCGCCGCCGCCGCCTCCATGGCGCAGCGGCTCCATCCGCAGCGCGGCCCAGCCCCATGGGCCGCCCGCCCCGCCGCGCTCCGCACAGCCGCTGGCGCCGCAGCTACCGCCGACAGCGCGCCTGCGCCCAATGGCCCCCCGCGGGGAGGGTGGGACACGACATGAAGTAGGCTCCAATCCGCGCTCTCCACTGCACGGAGGGACAGGTGGCTTAGCCAATGGGAGGACGGAATTGGGACAGCAGCGGGGCGTCAGGCTCTGCCGCGGAGAATGACAGACGCCTCTGCCCAATCAAATGCGCGGGCTCCGTGCGGGGAACGAGGCTCCCGCGGGGGCGGGTCGGTATGCGATGCCGCTGGCCTATGGCTTTCCTCTGGAAAGAGACCGACACGACAGCTATCCAATGAGAGGAGGCGGCTGGCTGGCAGGGGCGGAAGACTGCAGGCTGATTGACAAGTTGGGTAACTGTGGCAACGCAGAAGGGGCCGAAGGGAAGACCGCAGTAGGCCTGCTGGGACTGAGCCTCGCGGGGACTGTTTAGCATACGCTTTGCATATGCCGATGAAGAGGCCTTCCTCAGCCCCTCACTGTGGGGCTCAGTGCCCCCTCTACCCCCACCACAAACCCGCCATGGCCTCAGCCACAGCCCGTACCGGTGGCAGAGCCTAGACTGGGGCCCAAACTCCCTCAATCCCTGCCCACAGCTCGCCCCTTCCTGGGCCACGGTAACAGCAGCAACACCGTGAAACAGCATCAGAAGTTTCCAAGGTCGCCACATGCCTGAGGACAGCGAGGCCTTATTGGGGAGAGCTAGGGTTTCCCTCCAGCAAAGGAACAGGCAGACGGCAGGAAGAAGTGGTTGTAGACACCACTGGGTGCAAAGCTGGAGATGAGGCAGCAATGTGTGCTCACAGCCCAGAAGACAACCCTGTCCTGGGCTGCATCGCCAGCAGCGTGGCCAGCAGGGCAGGGAGGGGATTGAGCCTCTGCTCTGCTCTGGGGAGACCTCACCTACGGTGCTGGGGCCAGCTCTGGAGTCCTCAGCACAGCACAGACATGGATCTGGGGGAGCAGGGCCAGAGGAGGCCTGGAACCTGTCTGCTGTGAGGACAGGCTGAGGGAGTTGGGGTTGTTGAGCCTGGAGAAGAGAAGGCTCCAGGGAGACCTTAGTGCAGTCTTGCAGTGCTTAAAGGGCCTAGCAGAAAGATGGGGAGAGACTTTTTAGCAGGTCCTGTTGTGACAGGACAAGGGGTGATGGTTTGAAACTAAAAGAGGGAGATTTAGACTAGAGAGAAGTATGCTTCCCAGAAGTATGCTGTGGGTGGTGAGACGCTGTCCAGGTTGCCCAGAGAGGTGAGAGATGTCCCAGCCCTGGAATCATTCCAGGTCAGGTTGTTTGGGGCTCTGAGCAACCCTATCTAGTTGCAGATGTTCCTGCTTCCTGCAGATGGTTTGGACTAGATGACCTTGAAAGATCCCTTCCAACCCAAAGGATACCATGATTCTATGAAACAAGTCCCACTCCCCTTCACAAAGCCTCTGAGATCAAGCTGGATCCAAACTCACTCCCTCTTCCAGTGAGGGCAGATGAAAACAGTGAAGTTCTGCAAAGCAAAGTAGAAGAAAAGAGACACAACAAAATGGGAACCAAGATGGGAGGTTTAGGGGCAGAGATGGAAAGAAACAAGGTTCAAGGGTTAGAGATACATTCAGACCCAATCCTGAGCTCCCCTATATATCACGACACAGTCTGTTCTTTAAACTGACCCTGCATTTACCAAGGCTGAGTTACAACTACAGCAGTAGCCATCCAGTCAATAGAAAAAGTGAGGCAAGCATTAAGAGGGGTGGAAGAAAGGATCCAGGTTGGTGTCAATCTCTTCTCCCAAGTGACAAGTGATAGGACAAGAGGAAATGGACTTAGGTTGCACCAGGGGACATTTAGATTGGACATAAGGAAAAATGTCTTCCCTGAAAGGGTTGTCAAGGCCTGGCCCAGGCTGCCCAGGGATGAGGTGGAGTCACCATCCCTGGAGGGATTGAAAAGCTGTGGAGATGTGGTGCTGGGGGACATGGTTAAGTGGTGACTTGGCAGTGCTGAGTTAATGGTTGGACTTGCTGATCTTCAAGTTCTCTTCTAACCTCAACAATTCTATGACTCTATGCTCAACAGGGGAAGGAAAACAGACTCCCAGACTATAGGACACCCTAACAGCTCCCTGTGCAACATGATGGAGGTTCCTGGATTGTTAATTAGTGTCTAGCACACCTAGAGTACAGCCAAGCATGGAACTGCAACCCAGTAACCCTGAGTGCTCCTCACCTGCCCTGTGTTAATCCCTGCTCACCACAATCCTCAGGCATTAACTCGATACCAGAAGGATTAGTGACTGACACTCCAAAAAGGTATGAGAACTTCAGTAAGAATCTGCTGAGCTCTGCTTGCTGGGATGGAAACAGGACAAAGGGATTGCTCAAGTTTAGTTCACATGATTTTAATATCCTGTTGGGCAAGTGCAGGAAGCATAGAAATGGGGTTGGTGCTGAGAGGAGAGAAAGCATGGCCACTCTGAATACAAACAGCCTCCTGTTTTGTTAAAGAATGAACTCCCTGAGCTCTGCTGCCTGAAGTTGAGAGTCAACAATGTGTTTCACACACCTGCTCCTGTGCAGCCTCTGCTCCTTCAACAGGTAAGCCTGGTGATTGAATTCTCCAAGTCAACTTCCACAGGAAAACTTTCCTCACTCCACAGAGGCTTCAAAGGCCAGGATCCATCCCCTTCATCACACACACATGGCAACCTCATGACTTGAATAGGAACAGGCAAATGGGTTTATTATACAGTTAGTAAAAGGCTTTCCCCCACCCCCCCTTTTTGTTAGCAGATGTGCAGGGATACAGCTTCTTCCTGCAGGTTCACCTGCCAATGCTGCTTTTAAAGTGCCAGATGAAAACACCACCCCTCACAGCAGAACATAGAGTGTGTGCAGTTAGCAAGGCTGAAGTGGTCATAAACCAGCTGGTTCAGAGGAGGGCTGCAGCATGGAAAGGCAAAACACTCAAGGCATTCTTAAAAAGCACTGGGAAAAGGGGAAGAATTCCATAGGCAAGCAGAGAATGGGAGAAGAGGCCCTTGGTACAGATGCTGCTGGTTTGGGATCTCAGGGACATCCCCATGGCACATGGAAAGCATGTGGAGAAGGCACACAAGCCCTCTAATGGATTTTGGGGTAGATCCTGCAGTGTTATTCAGGCTTGTGTACTCTGCTTCACAATAAGTGATCTGCTGTATTTCAGCTCTGGTCCACAGCAGCTAAAGATGAGGCAGCAGTGTGCCCAGGTGGCCAAGAAGGCCAAGAGCATCCTGGTTTGGAGCAGCACTAGTGTGGCCAGCACTGATTGTCCTCCTGGACTGGGCACTGATGAGGCCACACCTTGAATTCTGGGTACAGTTTTGGGTCCTTCACTCCTAGAAGGACATTGAGGTGCTGGAGTGTGTCCAGAGAAGGGCAAGGAAGGTGGGGAAGGGTCTAGAGCACAAGTGTTGTGAGGAGCAGCTGAGGGAACTGGGGTTGGTTAGCCTGGAGAAGAGGAGGCTCAGGGGAGACCTTCTCACTCTCTGCAACTCCCTGAAAGGAGGCTGGGGTGAGTTGGGAGTTGGTCTCCCAGGGAACAAGCCACAGGACAAAAGGAAACAGCCTCAAGCTGTACCAGGGGAAGTTTAGATTGGACATTAAGAAAAATGTCTTCCCTGAAAGAGTGGTTTAAGCATTAGAGCAAGCTGCCCAGGGCAGTGGTGGAGTCACATCCATGGAGGGATTCCAAAAATGTGTAGATGTGGTGCTGCAGGACATGGCATGGAGTACAGCCCAGGTGGCATCACTAGGCCACTGCAAAGGTGGATCCCTGTGGGCTCTCTGGATTCAAACTGTGCCAGCCCACTGTGCAAGTGCTGAGCAAATCCACCATCAGATCAACAAATGCTTCACCCAGTCCTGCCACAGCTCCCCTGCTGTCCCCCAGCAGATCACAGGGTGGGAACACCTAAAAGTCTGCACTGGCATCTTTAGAGCTTAATAAAACATAGGAAATCCCCTAGCTACAATAAAATAAACATAGTTTTGTTATTTCCATGCCTCTGTGCTTTCAGGAGGGAGTAGATGAGATGATGAACAACCTGCAGCTGCAACAACAGAAGCTGGTGATCACTCAGCTCTGCCTAGAGCTCCAAATGTGTGCCACCAGTGTCTGAACCATGGAACTGTAGAACCCTACAATGTTTTGGATTCAACTTGATCTGAAAGGTAGTTTCCAACCTAAATGATTCTGTGATTCTAGTCCAAGCCCCCTGCAGTCAGCAGGGGCATCTGCAACTACAGCAGGCTGCTCAGAGCCCCATCCAACCTGACCTGGAATGGTTCCAGGGCTGGGACATCTGCCACCTCTCTGGGCAACCTGGGACAGGCTCTCACCACCCTCAGCAAAAAACCCCTTCCTTATGTCTACTCTAAATCTCCCCTTTTTTAGTGTAAAACCGTTACTGCCTGGCCTATCACTACAAGCTCTCTTAAAAAGTCCCTCTTCAGATTTCTTCTAGGCCCTTTAAAGACTGAAAGGCTGCAGTAAGATCTCCCTGGAGCCTTCTCTTCTCCGGGCTGAACAACCCCAACTCTCTCAGCCTGTCCCCAACCGCAGAGGATCAGCCCTTGGATCATTTTTGCTGCCCCACTATTTTGTGATCACTTTTGGACTGAGCAGGGCTGCTTCTGGCCCTGAAAGCTGTCCTGGGCAGGGGGAAGCTGGGGATATATCTTTGGGCTTGAGGATTTTATCTTAGAAATCTTGCAGCCCAATCCCTTCATATTCTAAGCTGATCCCTAGGGACAGCAGAGAAATTACAGACTACAGTTTTAAATGAGACCTTTGAGACAACCCAAAGCATCCCAACCACTGGGTACAGCCTCCCTGGAGCACCCAGAGTCAATCCTATTTCTGTCCCAACCTGGATGCATGTTTCCTATATTCCTTTCCCATAGCACTAGGCATTGGCAAAAGGGAGAATTACATCCACCTTCCTAGCCAGGCTCTAAAAATATAACCTAAAGATGAAAGATGCCCAACAATGCTGTGTGGGAGCAAGTCTGCTGAGTGCTGGTGTTAGGTGAAATGTTCCTCTTAAAGCATAATCCTACTTTCCCTGGCTGGAGGAGGGTGAAATGAGGTTGATCCTCAAGAAAGCTGGTTAGCTCATTCTCATCCCCAGATTGTCAGTACCACAAGAAGTCATACCAGAGCCCATCCCTGACCCTCTGGATGCTCTGAAGCAAAGCACTGAAGCAGGATGACAGCTCCCAGGAGAGAGGACAGCTCACGCAAGGTCTGGCCTCTGGTTCTCATCACATGGACTTCTCATCAATGAGCAGAATGCAGTGTGACTCAGTGCACCAAGGTGCTGTCCATGCACCCAGCACCAGAGCTGAGCTAAGGTCTCAGCAGAGACACCAAGCAAGGCAAACTGAACAAGAGAAGCCTGGTGAAGGCTGCTGTGCAGATCCCTGGCCACATGTTCAAGCTGAGATGAGCAGAGCCACCATCAGCTCCACATCTGCAAAACCTCTCCTCAGTGCACTTCCTGGGGGGACCCAGGATCAGCCTTTGCACCACCAGGACACATTGCCTTGAGGCCTCCAGGAAAACATGGAGTACCACCATGAGGAACTTCTTTTTGGACTCAAAGGATCATTCCCTGAACAAGCCCCTCCCTGTGGGTATAAAAGGAGAAGGTTGGGAAATGAAGGGGGGTGAAACAGACCCAAACCCAACAGCATCATGCAACCAAGGCCTCTCTCCCAGCAAAACCTTCCAGAAAGAGATCTAACAACGTCCCTACCATACCCCCTCTGCTGCTCTTCAGGCTTCAAACACGTTGGCCAACTTCCTGCTGCAAAGAGGCATCACTCAGGCAGAGGGAGGGTCACAGCATCCCAGCCACTGCACTGCTACTTCCGCAGCTGAGCATACACCAGAAAGGCCCCAGCTGAGATGAGAGCGATGCCTGGAAGGATGTAGAGCAGGGATGACCCTGTGCTGTTCCCTGGGGGCACTTCAGCTTCAGATGAGCTGCTTGCAGTGCCACAGCCCCTGCTGGAGTCTACAACTGGAGGGTTTCCGAGGGGACTGGCTCCGTCTCGGAGGTCGTTGCCTGCCTCAAGCTGGGTGCTGCGGTAATGATCCACACGGACCTCATGGGTGCCCAGGGAGGTGCTGTCCCAGCTAGGAGGTGGATGGGAGTCTTTGCTTGCTCTGTCTGCCTCCACTCCTCCTGGGTCTGCATGAGCTGCTGGAGCTGGGCATGCTGAGGTGACTCCAAAGAGCATTCCTCCTGAACTGGAGCTATCTGTGCTCACCATGAGCGGGTCGCTGCTGAAGGAGAGGCTATCGGCCACAGTGGAAGAGAGGCAGTTGGGCCCCTGAGAGCTTGGGCATCTGCCAGCTGCCTCTGGGCTCTCCTCAGCTGTGAGGAGGAAGTCACTCAGCTTGCTGAGCTCCACATCCCCCTCCACGTTGCTGCAAGGTGCACAGATGCTTGTGGCAGAGCTCACCTGGGATGCCATCCTCCCAGACGTGCCTTCAGAGCTTCCTGCAGCAGGCAAGAGAGAGTCCACCGAGACCGGCAGCACCTTTGGGAGACAACAAGAGGGGCTGGGTGCCATGGGAAACACCCTTTTGGCCTGATCTCAGGCATTCAACGTCATACAACAAGCCCACTCTGGGGCTCACCACCACATCTGCAGGCAACAGCAACGTTGGATCACAGGTAACTCCCAGGGCTGGGAGAATGAGGAGGGAGGGGAAAGAGGAGAGGGGAGGAGGAGGGGGGGTAGAAAGAGGCATCTAGAAGCCAAGAGACTGACTGGCAAGTTAAGAAGGGGAGATAAAGAGTCAAAGCCTGACAAACCTTGGGTCCCTTGCCCCATGCTCCAAAACACAGCATCCAGACAGGGACGTGAACACAGTGGGGGAAAAAAGCCCTGAATAAACTCACTACCAGCTCAAAAATCCCACACTGCAGCAGAAAATCTCCTGGACAGGAGGAGTTTGCAAGGACCTGAATGAAATGCAAGTGGCAACGGGAAAGGTCACCTACTTTCTCCTTCATCAGCACGGAGGGGTTGCTGCTGGCCATGGAGAGGGTGCTGCTGGCTGTGGAGGGAGTCCCACTGGCCATCTGCCCCACGGGTGGGTTTTCCTCTTGTACAGGAGGCTTCAGGGAGGTGTTGCAGGATGAGGAAGCATCTCTGGGTGCAGGGGTGGAGACTGGGATGGTTGTTTCCATTTGAGTGTCTGTTGGGGAGTTAAAAAACCCCAGTGCATTAATCAGGAGACCTAAAAGTTTTGCTCTTCATCAAGGATGGTGCAACAGGATACTCCTAGAGCTGAGGGAGCTGGACAGGGAGAGGACCCAGCACCCCTGGATGCTGCCCATGTGGCCTTGGTTCTGCCATGGCACTTGAGCTCTTCTGGTAAGTGTTGTTAAACCAGCTGGCACTAGCCAACCAGCACCCCCAATCTAACCCTCTCTTTGAGGGCAGGGTGGCCCCAGGCTGGTGACACTGTACAGACACTGAACCAGTTCATTTTACACCAGAAGTGAAGGAAGTGCCTCTGCCAAGTCCTGGTCAGGATATAGTGTCAAAACGCAGCTAGCAACAACTGCAGTAACTACTGGAGGGAAACCAAGCAACCAAGCTGGGTTTCTGCACAGCCTGACCTCACTCTCTTCCTGGAGGAGCTCACTGCAGCCCAGGAGACAGGTAACAACAGCAGAGAGCTGTTTTCTACACCTCCATGACTGCTCATGGGCCACAAAAGCAGAGGCAACCTTGGGCTGTACTGTACCAGCAGTCACAGCTACCATCAATTTTTAGGAGGGTCCCACAGGCTCCTGGCAGGTCCCTACCCCACACCTGCACCTTCTCCATCACTCTCCATCCTCACCTTCAAGCAGGATGAGCAACCCCTGTCAGTATGATGGCTACACAGACCTGCCAGGAAGGAAACCCACCTCCATCTCCTCTGTCCTCTTGCAGCATCCTCACTCGCTTCTGCTCTGCATCGAACTGCTGCTGGATGAGGAGGGGGCTGCGCACATCCACAAGGGACTCACTGTGCTCACAGCTGGGCACAACCTCTTTTTTTGGCAATGAACCTGGAGGTTGCAGCCCCTCCCTGCAAACACTCTCTTCCAGCCTTGGAGGTGACCCAGTGGAGACGTAGACGTCCTCTTGGGGCTCGTTCTTAGGCTGCCTGGGGCTGCGAGCAGTGCCCACATCCCTTGGTGGAAGAGGGCTGTGCAGACCCAAGCCTGGCATCCCCCGGTGAAGGTGGTTGGCGTTCCCAAAACAGCCATTGTCCACACACACCGGGTGCTGCGGGCGGCTCAGCCAGTCCCGGCCCGGCTCAGGGGGCGGAGCCAATGGTACAGCCACACTGGCTCCCCCAGGGGTCCCGGGTGCCACCTGCAGCGGTTCGATGGGTTGTGAGAGGTGCCCCTCTCCGTCGCGCCCAGTGCTTGCTCCGTCACAGACCGTGCTCCCAGGTGGAGGAGGCTGGGGACTCTCTTGCTCCTGGAGGGTTTTGGGGAGCTGGAAGGAAAGGAGCTGTGTTAAATCACTGTGTTGAGATGAGGGCATCTGCAAGCACTGGGGTGCCCCCAAAGCCTGACCCAGGGACCCACATAATCCTAGAGGTGAGGCCACTTGGCACCCACCACACAGCTTGCAGAAGGTCTGCATGGGATCAGGGAGCCCAGGCTAACAGAGCAGACCCTGCATGCTCATCCTAGGGAGGAAAGCAGGTTTGGGGAGCAGTTATAAGGCCATATATAGGCTCTACGATGCCAGATATAGCAAACACAGAACCACAGAATCACTTTGTTTGGAAAGGACTGACAAGATCACCAAGCCAAACCATTAACCCAGCACTGCCAGATCATGCACCAAGAGGCTGCTTGGCAGGAGGAGGTCCCTCAGCAAGCCCAGCCCTACCACAAGCTCCCCACGCCCCACAGCACCAACACTCTGGTCCAAAAGGGACCTTTGTGTCCCCATCTGGCACATGCCCAACTCACTGATTCCTGCACGGGGGTCCTGGCATCCTGGTCTGTGCTTGTGGTGGTGACAGCACTGGGCAGGAGAGGTGGAAGGCTGCCAGTGGGCAGGTCTTGGAGTGGTTGCTCAGTCAACGGAGCACCCGGAGTAGGGTTTGGCCCCGGGGATGGTGTCTGGGCACTGGTGGAGGAGGTAGTAGGAAGGTTATTGCTGGCTGGGGGCCCTGGAAGAGACAAGGTGGTTCATGAGCAGGGACACTGCAGGCAGAGGATGAGCACTGGGCCAAGGCAGCCCCTTGTGTGCCCCGCTCTGTCCCCACATCAGCCAATCCTGCAGCACCCCTTAAACTCACCTTTCCATCTCCCCTCTAGGTGACAAACCTCTACCCACCACCAACCCAAGCACCTTCAAACAAGGAACCTGCCAGCCCTGGGCACCTCACCAGGATGAAGGACATCCCTAGGCCCCAGAGCCGCCAGGACAGGGAGAGGGGCCAGCTGCTCAGCAGACTTCAGGAGATGCAGGTCGGGTTCCCAGCTCCACCAGACCCCCAGGACAGCACCCAGGGACAATAAGGCTACCTACGGGCTTGCCAGGAGTCGTACACTTGCTGCAGCTCATCGGCCAGGTGCCCGGCGTTGTTGTGGCGCAGAGCATCGATCAGATCCAGCACCCAGCCCTGCCGGCACTTCAGGTGCTGGTAAAACCGATAGACAGTGGCTTGGCTTCCCCGTGTTTCCTCCCGGGAGTGAAGTTCATCCTAAAGAAACCATACAGTGGATCTAAGAGAGGGGCTGGCTTTGTGCTAAGGCAGCTATATACAGCCTGAGCAACTTTCTAGAGGAGTATTGGGGAAGGAGCCCAGAGAGACTCTGGGAAGGAGGGAATTACTCTGTCAGCATCGGTCAAGCAGCTCAGGGAATCAGCCAGCGATGCCACCCGGATGTTCTTGAAATTCCTGAGGTTTTTCATGATGTAGTCATACACTCTGTCTTCAGCAAAACCCATCCTGGCTCAGTACCTGCCCAGAGATTGAGAGAGAGAGAGAGAATTTGAGCAGAGAGTGCTGGGAATGCTCAGCTTTTCCAAAGGAACCTAGTCGTTTCCATAGGAGCTTGGCCCCTAAGCACTGACACCCAACCTTGCTGCGGGTGATCAGCACAGAGGAAAATCCCAGGCAGAAAACACACAAAGAAGAAACCTTCAGCTGTCGATTGCATCCTGCGATGGCCCAACATTTATTTACTGCTATTATTTTGGGGGCCTGGGTTTCCATGCTGACCTGGGCACACGGTCACACCAAGCAACAGGGACCTAGGCTGGGATCCTGCTGTAGGCCCTGGGTGACGTGGATGGAAAGGGATAGCGGAAGGAGAAGCAACGCAGCTCCTTACCACGGAGAACCGCGGCCTGGGAGGGACGGCAGCGGCGGAGACCTGCCCGTTCCCTCAGCCAGGGCCTGCTCGTTCCCTTTGCCAGGCCCTGCCTGTTCCCTCAGCCGGTTCCCCTCAGCTGGACTTTACTCGTTCCGCTTGCCGGTTTCCCTCAGCTCCCTCAGCAAAGGCCTATCCATTCCCTCGGCCTGACTCCCCCCGTACTCCCTCAGGCGACCCCCACCGTTCGGCCTCCCTCTCCCCGGGAACTCTGTGATGCTCCATGCTTGTCCATAACCCTCCAGTACCCGCTACCCACCTCCCCTCACAACCCCTACCTACTCCCGCCGTCGCCGCCGGAAATGCTCCGCCCTCACCCTCCCTTCCCGGCCCGCTGATTGGCCGCCGCGCACGCCCGTCGCGGTGACCTCAGGCGGTGCGAGGCGGGATGGACTCGCCCCCTCCAGTCCCCCTTTTCCCCGGCACGGGGACAGAGCCGCTCTCTCTCCGCCAGAGGGCAGCACCTCCCCGGCAACCTCTGCCTAGGGCACTTGGCCGGGCCGGGGTGGGGTCTCCATGTGGCCGCGCCCCCTCCCCTTTGCCCCCGCCCCTCTGAGGCCCCGCCCAGGCCCTGTCAGCGCAGCGCGCCCTG